>VUYV01000058.1:3169732-3352401 GCA_008711295.1 Anarhynchus alexandrinus | reverse complement strand
GTGCTGATCGACGAGAAGCTCAACATGAGCCAGCAATGTGCGATCGCAGCCCAGAAGGCCAACCGCATCCTGGGCTGCATCAAAAGAAGTGTGGCCAGCAGGGCGAGGGAGGTGATTCTGCCCCTCTACTCCACTCTTGTGAGACCCCACCTGGAGTACTGCGTCCAGCTCTGGAGTACTCAACATAAGAAGGACATGAACCTGCTGGAGCGTGTCCAGAGGAGGGCCACGAGGATGATGCGAGGGCTGGAGCATCTCTCCTATGAGGAGAGGCTGAAAGAGTTGGGGCTGTTCAGCCTGGAGAAGAGAAGGCTCCGCGGAGATCTTATTGCGGCCTTCCAGTACCTAAAGGGGGCCTACAGGAGAGCTGGGGAAGGACTTTTTACTAGGGCATGTAGTGATAGGACGAGGGGAATGGCTTCAAACTGGAAGAGGGCAGGTTTAGATTGAACCTTAGGAAGAAGTTTTTCACTGTGAGGGTGGTAAGGCACTGGAACAGGTTGCCCAGAGAGGTTGTTGAGGCCCCATCCCTGGAGGTGTTCAAGGCGAGGCTGGACGTGGCCTTGGGCAACCTGGTCTAGTGGGAGATGTCCCTGCCTATAGCAGGGGGGTTGGAACTCGATGATCTTCAAGGTCCTTTCCAACCTAAACCATTCTATGATTCTATGATTCTATGAAATATCTGGGGCAGGGAGGGGGTAAAGAAAACAGAGACTGACTCTTGTTAGTGGTGCCAAGTAAAATGACAAAAGGCAACAGACACAAACTGAAACACAGAAAATCCTATTTAAACATGAAAATATTAACTGTAAGGGTTATGGAATATTGGAACATGTTGCTCAGTGGAGTTGTGGAGCCTCCATCCTTGGAGTTGTTCAGCATCCAACTGAACATACTCCTGAGCAACCTGCAATAGTGACCCTGCTTTGAGGAGGATTGGACTACATGATCTCCAGAGGTCCCTTCCACCCTCATTCATTCTGTGATTCTAAATTCAGGTGGCTGAGCCCAGTGTCACTTCCTTTGTTGATGAGATCTGTTGCACAGAAAGGTAAAGTGAGGGGAGGTGAAGGCTTGCCCTTGCTTCCTCTGGAAGCTGCTTTTAAGCTGAAGCTGTCATCGTGGATCCTGCCTGTGGTACATTACAGCTGTGTAGCAGCCATGTCTGCACCCCATTTCCTGTCTCCTCGATTCTGACCCTGATCCACATCTGCTGACTTGAGTTCCCAGCTTGACCTCAGAATTGCTTCATTGCTAGAATTGCTGGGTTGTCACCAGACTGAGGCTCACGCTGATCAATGTCTCTGGACCCAATAGTGACCCTGACTTTAGTTGGCATCCTCACTCTTTCTTGGTGAATGTTGGCACCTCCTACTTTGCCATTGTCCTTGTCAGCTAGCTCACCTTCCTTCACAGAGCAGCCCGCACTTCCTGCTCCCAGACATTAGGAATGTGTGGAAACAGGAAATTCATAATGGAATTATGAATCTTCTACAGGAGAGCTGGGGAAGGACTTTTTACTAGGGCATGTAGTGACAGGACAAGGGGGAATGGCTTCAAACTGGAAGAGGGCAGGTTTAGATTGAACCTTAGGAAGAAGTTTTTCACTTTGAGGGTGGTGAGGCACTGGAACAGGTTGCCCAGAGAGGTTGTTGAGTCCCCATCCCTGGAGGTGTTCAAGGCCAGGCTGGATGTGGCCTTGGGCAACCTGGTCTAGTGGGAGGTGTCCCTGCCTATGGCAGGGGGGTTGGAACTCGATGATCTTCAAGGTCCTTTCCAACCTAAACCATTCTATGATTCTATGATTCTATGAAACTACCACAAATGTACAAGAGAAATGGGAATTGCTATTAAAATCTAATATGATATGATAAAGATTTTAAATTAAATTTTATAAATATATATATACATATATAAATAAAATACATATGCACCTTGGGTTCCATTGACAGGTGTCTCTGTTTGGAGTTTCTTTAGAACTTCCAGTGGTGATTTTGATAAGTTCTTCTGGACCTTGTATCAATTATGAAAGTAAATAGATTAGAAAAGAAACTACATATGACAGGAAAAACAAGCCTGTCAACTCAAGCTGACTCTTGAAGTCCTGTAAGTCAAAACTTAGACCTAAGGTTGAAATTGAGTGAAAAATTGAAACAATGTGCTTTCTTCCTTATATATTTAATTTTCGTCTCCCTGTGGGAGCCAAAACCAAAATTAACAAAAATGCTTACCTCGTTTTGTTTACCAGAACTCTCTGCTTCTTGTGGAATCACATTGTGTTCACTTTTCATTTCATTTCTAAGAAAAGCTTGTATGGCCTCCTGAACCAGAGTATCAAGAGATAGTACCTGAATATTGCAAACTAATACACAAAAAAAATTAGATAACTTTAGAGTTTGAGTTAAGCATATATACATAGAGACTATTACTGGCAATTAATTTAATGATTTCGTTTGGGCTTTTGATGTAAGTTGTTTCCACTGCCTCTTCTCTGTAACCACTGCACAGTGTGTATCCACAATCACATAGCTATCTTGCTAGTCTCTTCTATAACAAAGATCCCCAGAGAAGCTTGCCAAAAGCTTTTTCAAATACTCGATGCAGAAGTAATACTATATTAAGACTGTATTGAAGTTCAGGTGTTTTTAATCTTATTTTGGAAGGTAATGAATGACTTGCAACCAACCCCTGCAAAATACGGATGCATCTGAGGTTCAAGGATTAGTAATGCAAGGATTTGCCCAAACAACTTCCACTGTAAGAGTGGGATTTTAATGCAAATAAACACTTATAAGAATTTTAGGAAAAAATATCTCTACCTTTTTCAATAAACTTCACACAGGTAGTTTTTCCACTAAAAAGTTTTCCCAAAATACATCCCTTGATAGGAAATGGAGGAAATACAGGTGGTGAAGGTTTGGGTTTTGGAGGATAGAAAATCTCCATCAGTCTACGAAGCACATGACCCAATATGTTATTATTAAGAGGAGGATTGTTTTCACTGTCCTCTTCAGTTGGGCACCATTCCCCTGTCATACTCTGTATAAATGACAAATTACCAAAAAATTTGTCAATGTGCCTTGTCTTTCATCTTTCTAGATACATGTATTTATACACAAACATAATACATACAATAATCAAATGTGAATAGTACCAAATAATAAAATAATCTTTAGAATAGACCTTTGTTAAAAGTTATAATTATGGCATAATGATTAAGCATTAATTGATATACACTAATACCTAGTTGAGAGAGACAAGTACTCTTAGAACCGTTTTCATAGATTCCTAGAAGATTTTTTTTTAATTCCATGAACATGAAAAATCATTTCACCAATACCACAGAATGAATCAGTAGCAGATTTTTTTAATAGAAGCCCAGTATCCTAACATTCAGCATTATAAAAACTGGACAACATTATTGCCCAGTACCACACAAAAATCTTTAAAAAATTTTATGGACAAAGATTTCAAATATATATATTTGCCTAACACATATTCAATAGAGAGAAAAAAAAAAAACAACAACAAAACCAACAACCCTAAAGAAACAAACCACTATATAATTCAAACATTTTTAAGGGAAGGAAATACTGAGTAGAAACTTCCAGTTCGTCTACTCCGAGACCAATACAAATTTATCCGTGGTACGAGTTACCAGCATACAGCTTAATGAATTTTTGCTGGTAAAGATGCTTTTACTGATGATCACATTGGAAGAAAGATGAGAATGAAAGGACGTAGTCAAAAGAATTGAACACAGAATTGTGCTTTTGCCACTCTAATATATACTCTACCAGTATTGGATCTTATAACACTAGCAAAGTGCTGATGTGCAGTTTTCAGTATGCAGGACAATACTAATTGGGTATTAATTATTATTTGGTTGCAGGCTATCAAAGAGCTGTTTGGAAGATATTTGGACTAACAATATTCCCAATTAGATTCTAGCTTGTCACCTTATTTGAGGTGCTCAATAAGGGGTTGAGAGGCAAACTCAAATGTTTCAGCAAGAGAAAATTCAACTAGGAAAAAAAAAAAAGGAAAAAAAATGTTCACAATGAGAGTGGTTAAGCACAGGAATGGTGGCACAGAGAGTCTGTGGAATCTCTATCCTTGGAAATACTTGAAAGCTGACCACACACGGTGCTGAACAACTTTATCTAAATCAGAAGCTGGCCCTGCTTTGAGCAAAGAGGTTGAACTAAATGACCTCTCTCCACATCCCTTTCAACCTAAACAATTGTATCATTCTATAAGTTAAATATTTAATCACCATCAACAGAACCAATCAGTTTCAAACTTCTACTGAAAGATAACGTTTTGGATTCATGTTCCAGGTAGAATATGCAATCTTTTCCTGAACTCACTATCATGAATGATATATTGCCACAGCATACATTCTACTAACAAAACTTGATCAGTGTTGACTTTGAACATACGTGCATTAGATAGAATAACACAATGTAATTTATTATGACTCTAAATGAAAATATCACCTATTTTTAATCAGTAAAAACAAACAAACAAAAAATCTTTTTGTGTTGCACAATATCCCTTCCTTAAAGTATCTCAGAAAACATACTTCTTAATATGTAATTGAAAAGACATGCTTAAAAAAGCCAAGTTCCTGTCCTATTTGAACCATTCTTCCTTAAAGATGTCCATAGAGATGGAACAGCTGTTGTAAGTTCTATCAGACCTGTAGGAAAAATGAATTCCAAATGGAATAAGCACCCAATTCCAAGTAATCACCTTTCAGATTTCTTAACCAGAAGATTGCTAGACAGTACCTGTCTTGAGCTAAAGTAGCTTACCTGGCAGAAATGACTTTTCAGGTATCCAGGTGAGAGTTATGTAACTCCTGGTCAACACTCTCAATTGAAACTGGAAATTATTTGATATTTTGGGCATTGCCTACTGTTATGCTTGGTTTGGGTGACTCCATTAATTTATTAAGTGATTAGTCACAACCGATGATGTGGTAGTTTCCAAATATTTTCAAGCTCGATGTAATGTGGAATGTGCAACTGACTGACAGCCCTGTGTTTTGTTCTTGTATTTTATCAAATACATTTGACTCTTTTAGTCAGTATTCCTAATGTAAACTCAGTATTCTTGATAGATGCCAAATTGCTGATGCTGGGCTTTTTTCTCAAGGGCTAAGAAAATCTGCATAAACTTTGCCAGAATGCCCTGCCAATACTCTTTTATACAGAAGCAACACTTTGAAGGTATTAGCTGTTCACTTAGTTTTTTAGAAGACCTCAGTATGAATTGGTGCCAACAATTTGACATACATCACATGATACCAGCTTTTGATGAATACGGATTCAGAAAAGCATAAGCCTAACAACATCTGGAAAAAAGTTAATTATGTGAATGTGCATTTGAAACAGACTGGTAGCAAAGGAGGCTTTAAAAGTGTCATTAAATGTTTGCGACTTTCAGTGCCCTTACATCTAGAGAAGACTACTGAGACTTTGTAATATAAACAACAATATGACTGAAAAACTTAATCTTTCATTAGTGCTCCCCACTAACTTTTTCCTGCCTGTCTGTCCTGTCTGTTCTCCCTGTTGGTCTTGTACAAATGTCTTTTTTCACTTAAAGAAAGTGATCATGAAATTCACTACCTGAGTTGATACGGTCTGAACATGGACCTTACAAATTGATAAATCAGAAAACATATGTTAAGATTGAAACCAATCCAGCACTCATCACAGAAACTTATAACAAACATTTATACTCATTGCAAAAGAAAATGGTTCAGGATGTGGATAAAAGCACATATATATCTTCGTTATAATTTCCCAACAAGTTAAAGACAGGGTATTTGCCATAAATATTCTAGTTAAACAGATTATTTGAAAAGACTAAATATGTAGCAGGATTTTTTTTTTCAAAGAAAAGCATCATTTATGTATTTAGAAAAAATTTGTACAATACATTTTAACAGGGAAACATTCATGCGTCATCTTTCACTTGTGAAATTACGTTAATGTATTGTAAAGTTGAAGAAAAGTTTTAAGGCACCCTGAAAAATAGTTACTTGTATTCTAACAGAAGGTTAACAAAAATGTCAGCCATTTTTAATAATTTTCATAAACATTAACATCTTAAAATAAATGGATCGCACAAACTAAAAAATCTTGTTAGAAAGCTTTCACTCAAAATTGCTGAAATAAGACTATCAGCTTTTGTAACAGATACAGTATTTCATTTTACTTCCTTTTGCTGGCTACTTTCTGTTGCATTTTCAAACATGGTAGCATTAACCACACTTTCAAATTCCAATTAGCTAAAAATTAATTGCATTGCAATTACCATGTTGGTCCTATGAACTCAAGAGAGAAATATAATCAATGTTATATACAAGAATGAAATTATAACAATGTTTTAAAATTGCACCAGTTCTCCAGTGCTACTAACACAAAATATAGCCATATATTTCATATAGAACCTCAGACAATGAAAAGAAAATGCATGTCAAAATCTGATATCACAAACAAGTAAAAGAACAAAATGAAACATCACAACAAAGTGTTTATGATTATGAAAAATCAAGGTGTATTATCTTCCATTATGTCTTATCAGTTTGATGTACCTTGTATTCACCATAATCTTTTTCATCTAACAGATTCATTTTATTCAGCCCTACAAGTTCTTGGCTTGGTTCATTTGGCAAAGGTTGAATTGAGGCTTGCTCATACATTGGTTTTCCATTAAAAAAAAATTCCTTCCAATCAAGCATCAGTTTTAATGGAATTCTGCTGCAGAAGAAAAAAAACAAAAAAAGAATGAGTTCCAAAACAAAAATCAGAAGGGTTAGATGTTTGAGAATAGTGGACCCAAATTTACAAGAATCACAATCATGAAACAAGCATATGCTAAACTAGATATAATTTATAATGCTTTCTATAATTATTACAGCTTTTTATAACTGCCTGGTTACTTATATGACAGCCATGGGCACTTGTAGCCTTCAGTATTTTCACAGATGTGTCACCAAATAGTATTTGTCTGGCAGAGCACTGTAGTAACAGTTTTGCTATAGCTATTTTTTCCTGCTCTAAAATATTCTTCCCTTTTGTGGGGTAAGGCTTCCTTTCACCAAAAATCTATAGAATTTTTTCCTGGAAGCTAAAATTAATTTAGAATTATATGAGTAACTAAATTTTTTTCCTTTTAGAAAGGAAAAATATTCATGTGAACCAAGAAGACAAACTCTGTATATTAGCAAGCTGAATGCAAACAGGATGCTGACATATGTCACATTAGAATTCTATGGCTGCTAAATAAACAATATAAACAACAGCTTAAATTTAACAAATGGTCAAAATGAAAGTTGCTATTATTTCTTAAGATTACATCAATTTGGACTTTCTTTTTTTAGTAATGACTGTAGATAGTGTAGAATAGACTGTAGAGTGTTATAGCTTTAAATAAACTCGGCATGTGCTGTTCAAAAATAATCAAATACCATTGTGCATCCTGCACAATGAAGTGCATGAAAGCATACCTATAGTGGCAGTAAATGCAGATACAAGCTTGATATGCATACTTTGGAAAGGTATTTCAAATATCTGTACATATTGTGTACCACTCGGTACCAGCAAACGTGACACTAACTTACACTGGAACCATCACTAAATGTGTAGATGAAATCACATGTATAGATCAAATCATCACTAAACTGTGTCTAGGCTGAATATTTTACCAGGTACTTACTGGGCCTAAATTTATATAATTTCCATAAAATATAATCATATGCATTTCATATGGTTACAGCTTTATGATTTTAACATACAATTACACTAAAAGGCAATGAAGATTTTTGTGTACTTTCTCATGCTGTAAACTTTTACCCCATAGTCTAATCACTGAATACTAATGAAAGAACAACAGCAACAACACTCCACTCTGGTATTGGAAACACTCCTACACCACAGGCACTTGGAGGTTACTGCCTTTTTAGGACCTTCTCAGAAACCCTGTGGAATTAGGACACATCACAAAAGGGAATCACAGCATATAGAACTCGGAAGAGTTTGGACTGAGTTGCTACTCTTAGGACAGGCCAGGCAGGTTGATAAATCTTTAGGAAATTCATTCTGTTTGTATGACACCAAGGAAGTGTTCAGCTAGTGGAGCATTCTAGAATGAGATAAGCACCACTCAGTTTTTAACTTTTAAACTAAGGAATTTGTTCATGAAGAAGGAAACCAGTACTTCCACAAGCTGTAGGACTAGTGGATCTTGGTCTCCTAACAATTTAACTTAGATGAGTCTTCAAGAAATTATGCTAAGGCTTTAGCATTAGTTCACCCTGTATTACACATCAGTGAATCCTCACACCAAAGTAATATCATCGTTTTTCCACACAAACTAATTGGACCTGTCCTGTAAGATATCTAAGAATCTACATAAGATGTTATGGTGCTTAAACCAGTCTGAATAATGGAACCTAACGGCTACCTAACAACTGCTACTTTTGCCTAACAGCTACCATACTCACTTGTTTGTCAGTAGACGATATTCTCCTACTTTTGTTGACAAATCAATGATTTGGTCAATCACTTCCCAACATATAGAATAATGCTTTTTATAACGTGCCTGAGCTCTTTCAACAGCAATTTTCTCATGACGTTCTCTTTCTTTGATAATTTGTTGTTCATAATCAATTTTTTCTTGTTTTGCAAGAGCCTAGAAATTTTTTTAAAGAATAAATTTGAGATTGCAAAGAAAATGAAAGTTCAGAAGTGCACAGTCCTGGAAAAGAACATGAACTTGCCCATTTAAGTCAAGAAAGGAAAACAGATTCTCACCAGAGTTTGACAGCTAGCAAGCAGATCAACACACAGAAAAATCTAAAATTTTGTATTTATTCTATAAATTCCAGCTTGTTTGCTTTCTAACTGCTAAGATATAATGAAATAAATGAGAAATATGTTACTTCTTTCATGAAAAATGGATTAAGAACATATTCAGTGCTTAGGGGGCAGGGAAACATGAAATGATGCTGTCTACTCTTCCTAAGGAACAGCTATGCAGAGGCATTGGTAAAGGCTTAGTTCCACTGAAACCCACAATGGAATACTCATTTAGAATATGTGACGGGTAATTTAACTTACAAATTTCTGATCTGCAAATAATTTTCTATTATTGATGCTGTTCAATCTTTGAGAAAGATTTCTGGTCATAGTAGAAAATTATCAGTAGTTCCTTTGATGATATGTCCCTTTTGGCTGAAAGCATGCTTAAAGAGATGTTGTAATCAATAGCTATAGCTGCTGATTATATAAGACTCCAGCTGTGTTGGAGGATTTGGAGCTCCTAATCATTTTTGGCAGGAGCAAAATAAGATTTCTACTATCACATTATGGCCTACCATGAGCATATGACTTGACAGTTCGCCACAGGACTATGCATCCTTTTAATTTATTAATCAACTCCAAGCTCCAGGGTAGAAATTAGCACTCCTGAGTGAAACTCCTCCAGCATTTGTCAAAAATGGATATTAACAGATTACATCTAAAGGAAATGAAAAGTACTCTTGAAACAAGATCTTAAGTCATTGTCTTTTGTAATTTTGGCTCTACGAGGCTGTGCCTTTTAAACTCAGAGTACTGAGATGTTTTACTGCAATGTTAAAATTAATTTGGGAGAAAAAAAATTAGACTTTAGGCTGCTCAGTTTTATCCCTTATTAACTTAGCTGTAATGTTCAACCTAGATAAAAGAATATATTCATCATTAAATCACCCCGTCCCTAGAAAAGTCCTAAATTCTAACAGTTGACAATACAAGTTCCATTTTATAACAGGAAGGTACTGTAACAGTCCTGCAGCAATTCAGGGAGCAAATAATCTTTTACCGCTTCTCTATCAAGAGCTTCCTGGAACTCTTTCAGTCGTCTTTCTTCATACTGTTTTTCCCTGAAAATTCTGTTTTGCCTTAACACCTCCTTTTCATGTCGAACATGCATGAGTTGAACAGCAATCCTCCGCTCCTGCTGAGATTGTCTCATTAGTCTGTAAATAAGTTGCTCCTCCCGGTAAGCCTCCTAAAAGATAAAAAATAATAGTATTAAGCACAGGTTACAAACTATTTCAGAGACAACTCATCAGTGTCTCATATGAGAAACACGAATGGAATCATATAACAGCATTTACCTGTTAATTTGATACATAAATCCAGAACAACATACATATCTATTAAGCAGTACTACTTTTGTAAACTATGTAAGAATTGTGGAACTACAGAAGTGAATTCTAAATATGTCTTAACTGGGATACTCAGTAAAAATACATTTGTTCAGATTAACTCAATTGTTCTTGAAAATTTCCTGTGTGCAAAGAAACTGTAGCATATTTCAAATAATTGGTTCTGTATGTAAAGATATACCCCTTCCTCAAATCATTAACTTATCCCTGCTCTTTGCCAGTCCCCATTCTCAGCCTTACTCTGCTGGATCCTACATCAGCCTATTCTTCTACAGGTTTGAACTTTTTCCTTCATTCTTGGGATTTGGATAATTATCTTCTCCATTCTCCTGCATTCAGGAGACTGGGAATATGAGGAAGCATTCAGAACAGAGAAAAATACAAGACTTCAAAATAACAGTTTCAGTGTTCTCACTGGGACATGAATAGAATCCCTTATTCGGTACTATAAGAAAATAATTCTGAACCATTGCTGAAGCACGGTTGGTGTGCACAGGACACTTTGAAGGTTGTGGACTGTTACTTCTCAGAACATAACAGTATCTTCTCACTACTACACTTCTCTAGACTGTTCTTGGTATCTAAACTAATGCTTAACCTAACCAGACATGATGCCCTTTGCTGCCTCAGTTCTATCCACTGCTTCTTTGGACTTAGTATTTCATTAAAATTTCAAAGAAGAGTAGAGGACGCACAGACTTTACTCCCTATTACAAGTCAATATCCTTCACTGTTTTCTTTGGTTGCAACTGCTTACCCTCAACCATGGATTAGTACAGCAATAAGTACTCCACCAGAGGAAACTGGATCTTTAAATCCTAATTCACAGGGGATTGAAGGAGACACCCTAACAGAGTGGTCATCTGTGATACAAACCATCAACTCTATGGTGCAAATAGTTGGCCCAGCAAGAAATCAAAGCACCTCATCTAGATGAATGCACTCTTTACAAAGGAAATGGAAATATGCTCCTTTAGAACACTTCAGAGCAGCTGAAAGAGACCTTTTCTATATTAACTGAAAGGTAGAGAACTTTGATAATCTACGTGACCAAATATTCTGACATGCTGAGAAGGCCTAAAAAGAGCCAGCAGTAAATTTCTGAGGAACAAGAATATATGAAAAGGCAATTAACTCAGAGCTGCTCAATGGATAAATTAGGATTCGAAACACCAAACTCATAATTTAAAAAAGGGTGCTTATTGTATAAGGGACTAAAACATTGGTAGCTATCTTTCATAAAAACAGGAGTGGACAAAGTAATAAAACATAAGGTTGAAAAGTTTTGAAACTTTGGGGCATACTAGGAGACAAAATAAAAATGGTAGCACAATTTTTTGGCCTAACAATTACTCCAACCACACAAAGGACTGTGAAGTGTTTGAAGAAATCATAAATATTGTAAACAGGATATGTTAGTAATCATTTGAAAAACTACTACTGAGAAAGCACAATATGAACTTTTTTTCATTTTACCTACTTGAGACAACAGTGGCATCCAGTGGTGAAATATTAATGTGTTTATGTTTCATGTTGTTCATGCATAATTACTATATCACATTTTTCTATTTTTCTATTTCCTTGTTTAATTTACATAGAAATGAAACAATTCTGTCCTGTTGTGTAGTCATAAAATTTATGACCAAAACTTATAACTTAGCATACATAAATCTATTTGGCTGACAAGCAATAATCTAGTAACAATTCATTTCCCCTCCCATTTTCATCTTCTCTATTTATTGCTGACAGTAACTTCTTCCTGGTAACCTTTTAAATTCAGAGAGACAAAATCTGAACAGAGCATTTGAAAATAATGAGTACTTAGAATAAGTGCTTTGTTGAAACTGTGGAGATCAAAGATTTAATTGGGATGAAGCCATGTTACTGTCAAACACTTTCAACTCTTGCCTATCAAAATCTGACTGGCATCACCCTGTGCTCCCCCATAGAGGAGCGTCACGTAATTGTAAAGTATTTTTTCTCCCAGGCTCCAACTTGTAGTGTGGCAGAACTCAAAAATTTCAACATGATCCTTTTAGTACAGGTTTATACATGTGGACATGAAACACACTAAAGCACTCTAAAGGGATGAAATTCATTTGACTGTAAATGAGCCCATGTGCTGTGTTCAAGTTTTATGCAGTATAGGTAAAAATCTGACCCTAATGTCTACAAGAAAGCTACAGCTTCAGTCTGCAAATCCTTTCTGGTTCAATGTCTACCGGAGGAAGAAAGTAATATTCAACTACGTTGTATATTTATTTATTTTGTAAGGAAAATATCTCATTTTGCTTCAAATTTCTCTGTCTAGCAACATCTAATTTCTGAAATCTCACAGAGTTCCAACCAGTCACCTCTTCCTCTGCTAATTTAGAACCAAATTACCACTAAATAGATTCTCTGATCTGGTCAGACTACTCTTCCAGTCAGCTGCTCACTTGTCTTTCCTTCTAATTCTTGCAGTCCATGACTTCTATTGTTCCTACATGAACACTGGTTTTTCTTCCTGTGAAGTTAGAAACACTATTCCTTGCTTTAGAGCCTCACTGGAGCCAGTCTGATTGGCAGCACATTGCAACAATTTCTCCCTATCAGACTGACAAGGCTTGTACTACAGCCACAGGTGAACCAGCTGTCTGACCTCCTCAACAGCAATGGCTGGCTTTGCTGGCCTAGAGCTGCTGTATCCACCGAATGCCCCAGTGACTGCTGCTGGCCACACAGCCATCAGCTGATATCCATTTCTATCAGAACCTCTCTTCCAGGCTGCTGGGGCTGTGCTGGAGCTGCAACAGCTGATAGCAGGTAAAGAACAAATTTTGGCACTGCAATGATTTCAGACAACTGGGTCGCAAAACTTCTTCATGGCCTATGCATATCAACAAGAACATGATACAGAATCTCTTTGAATGAGAGCTCATAGAAAAGATACACAGATAGACGGACTCTTGGTCTAAGCCACTACAGGTCTTTTTCATAGAATATAGGTCTGGTATAGATATTGAGAAGTAATCTAATTTCTAAATGCCTACCCCAACAGATATATTTTTTTCTTAACAACTTCACAAATATCTCCAGACACTACATGCCAATGCTTAAGTATATATATAATATATAATATATAAAACCATATATATATATATATATATAAAATTTCATACTTTTCCTTTTCAGAGAAGCCACGCATCTGAAGTGCTATTATTATGCAACAGCAGTGGAGACACGCTCAGCTATACTGGGTTCAACCCATATGACCTAAGCTAAGGACTCACAGTGCCATACTAAGACAAAAGATAACTGGAAATCACAGAAATCCAGTAAGTTACAAGGTTCTGTTTTTATACAATCATTACAATAGAGAAGATCTGTGAAGTTAGTAATCTTAAGAGCTGCTTTATGAATGAGGAGCATCTGAGGAGGAATCGGAAAAGCCTTGTGGTTTATGGACCAGATTCAAATGGAGTAACCTGCAACATCCATTTTCAGAAATAACACATCAAAAATCAAAGCTCTGATCTGAAAAAGTGTTTTGTTTCTTTGTATCACCCAGCACAAGCATTTCAGAATTCATCCAAAACTTTACATGACCCATTTGTAAATACAGGTTTTCAACCAAGGAATGACACATTTCTTGTTTTTTAATATGTATCTCCTTCCGAACAAGTATATATTTTGATAAATTAAAGTTCAATTTTGGTGGGGAGGGATTAGAACGCACGCGTTCAACTGATTTTTAATAATCTTAGCTCTGCTGCCTTCATTTGATCCTTCATGATTTATAAGGATGAAGTATGACATAAAGGTGTTGAGAAAGAATGGACAACCTTCCGTATTTTTCAAGGAAAGACAATGTTTGGCATAAAAGTTACTTCCAGAGATAAGTGTATACACCTCCCTTTATCCCCTCCAAGTTTTATTCAACCCTCCAACAATACTCTTCTTTTATATTTGTAAGCAAATTTTTAGGTTACTAATTGTGCATGAGTTATATAGTTCAGCACACATTTTCTCACCTCTTCAGCTTCATGTGCTATTAACTGTTCCATTAGCAATTTCCGTCGTCTTTTTTCTCGTTGTTCTCTAGAAAACATATCTTCCTCTAAACGTTTTTGAATTTTCCTTATATATTCATCATCTGAATAAATATTTAACAGCTCAGTTGCTGTCTGTGCTGTAGTTTCTACAGTTGCTTCTTGCAACTTTTGTGTTTGCAATGATTCTTCTATATCGCTGATTGAAAAGATTAAAAAGAAAAAGATCACTGACTTTATAGGAATTATGGTTCTTAGAGGTGTTTTCTTACAGATATCTGTACAGTTATGTGCAAGTCTGACAAATGCCCAACAGCACCCTCTGTGGGCACTGTGGCTACTTCTTGATGCTCTTGTGCCCCACAGTGACCACTAAGTCCAGAGGAGGGCTCCAGCGCTGACTTGAGCCAACTGTCAATTTGTTCATTTGCTAATATGAAGCCAAATTCTGCAGAAACAGGAAATTAGGATGGCTCACAGAATATCAAAGAAAGATAGGTTGCTCTTCATTATATCCGTACACTCTGAGTGCAGTTTTGCAGAGTTATTAATCACAGGTTGTTTACACACAGAAGTATCCACAACAGTATTCATGAGTGCCACCTCTTCTGAGTATGGTATACCTATCACTAAAGGTGACAGAATAACTATTACCTAAAATTATTCACAAAAACCCACATACAGATAAATCTAAGGAGAAAGGTTATTTCTCTCCATTTTCTTTGAAATGTGTTACCATGTACATACATTCACAACTGTTCTCGTCTCTTTGCAAGTCTAACTGACCTTACAGACTCAATGACTGAAATGAAAGGAGAAGAGATGCATTTTGTGTCTTTTGTTGCTGCAGATATGGCAAAAAGAAGAGAAGGAAGCTTGAGCCATTCCTACTACGACTAAAGGTAAGGTAAAAACACTGCAACAGTGCTGGAGGTGGAATATTTGCAGTGCTAGTGGTATAATCACTCAAAGGACAAACACATATTAAACTGAACAAGCCATTACGTTTTCCTCAAGTAGGTGCCTACATAGATTGTAGGCACCTGAGGTAGGATCCTAACTAATCTTAACAATCTAATATCCAAATATTACCTGTCAGTGACTTGGCTGTGTACTGCAGAGGCATTTCCTGCCATAGACTTTTCAAACTTTTTAATTTCCTTGTATGTATTCTGAAGAAATAACACAAAATTTAATGTTTATTTTCTCTTCACAAAGCATCAGAAGGAAGGTTCAACAGACTAAGTATTAGGGAATTATTTTTATGTCATGTTAGTACAAGAGAAATGTTTACACTGAAAATATTTTAAGCATCAGCTAGACCAAGAAAAAACAGCAAGACCATTTCCTCCTTCTACCTATCACTTCCTTCCCCCTCCCCTTTTCCTAGCTATGCCTATGTCCAACAGCCAGAAAATCCTAAGATTTTGCAGCTGTTTATTCTGCAGGATTATTCTGATTTTACATAGAACTATAGCAGTTTATATAATTCCCACCACTCAGGGATTTGAAACAAGGTATTCTGGGCTATAATCTGCTTTAGATTTAGTAGCTTGAATTTATCCCTGACTGTTACTCAAGCAATTATGTTACTACACTCTACATTTAAAAGCATCTCGCAATTGTGTAGTTGTAAAAACTGGTAATATTTGCACTCCTGATGACAATAAAATCCCTGAACTGTAAGATTACAATCCAAGTACTCTTCAGCACTAGATAATACAGATTACTTTTTTTCCTGCATTGCCATCATCTCTTGATTTGATCAAAGGCTATTGTCGATTTCAGCTGTTACCAACATTTTTGATAGAGTGGACAGTTTTATAGTCTGTTGTAGAAGATTTCATACATTATGGTGTAAAACTTCATCATGCACAAATGAGAAGGAAACATTAATGCTTTTATTTCACGTATTCTACTCAGTAGACTAGAAGATAAAATACTGTCAGCAATTAAATTAGTACCTACTTATGGTATGTATTCAATAAGAGCTTTGTCTTGCATCAAAACAAATTTTTACTAAGTAACAAATGCAGAATCATAATCATATTAATATTAAGGCCAATTTTCACTGGTTCAATCTACTATATCATTTTAACAGTTATATCAGCAGCTTTTGGATGGTGCAAATACAGTATTTGTAAGTATAAATACTCCCAGAAATCATATGTTTTGCAAGCTCATGTAATTAACATCAAAATAATATAGATGATAGTTACCTCTGCTTCTCTTTTCTTCTTTAAGAATTTTTTGGCTTCAATAGCTTTTATCGTGTGGCTTGATGGTGGCTTTGGAATCTGTATAATGGCTGCTTGAATCTTGGCCATTATTTCATTTTGTCTCCTTTTTCCTGTGTGGTGCTAATATTCAAAATCTTGTGTTCAGATACTTGAGTTGAAACAAAATACACCATATGGCCCTAATACATTACCTATATATCTATGAAGTAAATGTAATTAAGCCATAAGGAAAAAAATCCTCCAGGAAGAAAGTAGAAGGGCTTATCAGGCTCCAGGCTTGAGAAAACGACTTTTCTTTCTTTTTTTTTTTTTTGTAAGTGGATCACTAAAATGCCATGAAAGCAAAAAATTCTTTATCTTTTGTCCACAGTTAAACCTTTTCTCAAGAATGTTCTCAGCCGCCATACTCATAAGTCACCATTTTTATATCAAGAAGTAGATGTTGTAAAATGCATTTTAAATGAAATTATCATTCTACATTCTGAATAATTTGACAGTTTAGCAATACGTTAGTATATGTTCTCAGTATCTGAGCATGAAGATATATTTTTTAAGTACCACTATCAGAAAACAGTACATCGATGTATGCTGTGTCTGTATTAACAGATACTGCAGTGCAATAGAAGCACATCTGTAAAGAAAAATAGTTTGTGCTCAGTGCCTATTAGGTATTTAAGGGCTTGTAGTGAATTTTAGCTCTAGTATGGTACCTGTTTCAGGTCAGAATTCAGCACAGAAACTGAGAGTACCAGTTTCCTGGTACAGAAACTGAGAATACCATTAGGTAATATTACTGCTGAATAATGAGTCTCAGATGATCAACATAACAAACATTTAAATTACACTAGTTAAAAGTGCACTACAGATATATGCAGTTACAGGTGGAATTGAGTGGAAAAAAGTTTTTTTACAGAGTGAAAGATCGTTAAAAAATAAATACATGATATACAAAAAAGTTATTAACAAATTTTCTTTTAAATTTTATTTTGAATATTTTGGATATTGCTTGTATTTTCTTTTCTAGATACATGAAGGGACATTTTTTTCATTCTTGTTCATGCAGTGGCACTAGAACAGCTAAATTACCACAGCAAGACTCTCTCCCTTTAATTATCCATATAAAATTAATCACAAATTAGTCAACTTCATTTTCATTGTGGTTCAACACCCCTCGGATAGCTGGCCCATTCCTTTATATAAACTACAGGCTGTACTTTGGATAAGTGTTCCCATATCTTAAGAAATTAGTTCCTCTTTTTTATTTTATCAGAACAGCTACACAGAACTACAAGATGTTCTGAGGCCATATGCACTATTGGACCCCTTCCCTGTGTCTTTTGAACAACGCTTCATCTTTCCTTCACAAATGAAGAAAACCTTTTACAAGGACATCTTAAACACATACAGTTGTGAAGTTTACCCTTTGTCTTCAAATCTATAATTATTTTTCATGAATGACAAGATGCAAGTACTCTCAATTGAACATTAAGTGATTTTTAAATATTAATGGTTTTAAGCGTCTTATAATAGTATATTGGCTTTATATCTATATTTTTATATTGGCTTTATATTGCCATGCATACTCCTTTTCTTTGTTTTTGTATAAACATGACTGTGTAGCACAGAATTAACAAGCATTTACACTGGCTTTAACTAACACATTATGTACATGACCTTAAGAAAATGCTTCTTCAGAAGTCTGTAAAAAGTAAGTAGTCACCTTTTCAATGTCTTGAGCTCTTTGTTCCTCTTGGAGCTTCTGAATTTTCTGTTGTTCTGCAATATGTATACGAGCTAATTTATCTTCTATTGCCTTAGATTTTATTTCAAAATGCTCTGAAATCTGCTGTAGTTGCAAATCAGCCTGACGTGGTGTTAAAGTTTTCAAACGCTAAAATCAAACATCAAGCAATGAAGAGACAGAAACAGTAAGAAACATATTTAAATATGATAATTTTGCAATAGTAATTTCAAACTGTGTTTTGCTGTAGTAATGTACACAGAACAACATCTAAACATGGTCGAGTATTTTTCAGAAAAACAGGACTGGCTCCATTGAAAAGTACATGCAAATTTGAACTTGAACAATGCCAAACTTTGTTTAGTTTGGAGAAAAAGAGGTTGGCGGGCAACCTCATTGCTCTCTACACCTCCCTGAAGAAGGGACGTGGAAAGGGAGCTGAGCTCTTCTCCCTGGTACCCAGTGACAGGACGTGTGCGAATGGTTCAAAGCTGCATCGGGGGAGGTTTAGACTGGACATTAGGAAGCATTTATTTTCCAAGAGGGTGGTCACACACTGGAACAGGCTTCCTAGAGAGGTGGTCAATGCCCAAAGCCTGTCAGTGTTTCAGAGGCATTTGGACAATGCCCTTAATAACGTGCTTTTAACTTTTGGTCAGCTCTAAAAGGGTCAGGCTGTTGGACTAGATGATGATTGTAGGTCCCTTCCAACTGGAACTATTCTATTCTACTCTATTCTATTCTATCTATTCTATTCAAACTGAAATACAGAAAATTCAATTTAAACATAAGAAAAAAAATTACTGAAAGCGTGATAAACAATTTGCCCAGACAGGCTGTGAAGTCTCCATCTTTGGAGATATTCAAAATCCAACTGAACAAGGTCCTGAGCAACCTGCACTAGTTGACTTTGCTTAGAGCAGGGGGGGTGGACTAAGTGACCTCCAGAGGTCCCTTCTAACCTCAATCATTCTACGATTCAAATGCCACTCTGAACCTATCTATTGACAGGAGCTTCTCTCAGCTGCTTTATCTTTTTTAAGCTATCCCTCTATAGGTGAAGGGATGTTTTGACTGTTTGGTGCTATCCTTGCACTTGTTGGTAAGCTTTTTGCTTGTAGACTATTTTTCAGGAAGTGTGCCAGAAAAAAATGTGAAATTTCACCCAGATGAATTTGATTCACGACATATAGCTTCTTAAAGATTGCTCATCCCAATAACAAATCGTGGTCTGCACATGCCTAAAATTACTGTTGAAGTCAAGAAAAACATCCTTAAGAGAATCTACTACATCAGTACTGACTTCCTCTTAGATACTCTCTTTCCCTTTTGTTTATCCTCTTCGTATTATTCAGCATATGGTTATTGCAGGCTGGAGTGTAGTATAAATATATGGAGAGACGAACAGCAGAAGGAACTAAACCCCTGTGGCACAAAGCTCAACACAGTTATAAATAGGCTTCCTGGAGGGAAAATTACTCTAAGTTGATACCTATACTGCACTGCAGTTTGCTATCTGTACCGATCAAATGAGTAAAAAGGCAGCTGCTGAACAACTACTAGCCTTTGTTGCTATACATGATTTAAGTCTGGAGAAAGCTTAAAAACAGAGCAGGTAACACAGAATGAGCAAACCCAAAGGAACACAAAACACAGATGATCAATACCCTCGTGAGTCACAGATAAACTGTGTAATCCCACTGCCTACATATAAGACACAGCAAGAAACTCCATCTTTTAGGGCGTTGAATAGGGGATTTAAAAAGTGGGGAGGGGAAGCGTGAAACATGCTTGAGAGACATGTGTAAATATGGTACCTTTTTTTCCTATGCATTTATACAAAATAGGCGCAGTTAGTTACCTCTCGGTACAAAACACTTTCAATAGACTTAAGCTTTGCAGTTGCTGCAGGTCTCATTGCTTCCATGACTACTCCAGTGAGCTTTGCCTTTCTCTTTTTTTCTAAAGCAATATACAATTCATATAAAAGCTTTGTTGCAGCCCCATGCTGTTCTGTCATGATGTCTTGGGCCACATTCTCATTAAACTGTACACCAAGGAGGTGAAGTGTGGGTTCCAGGCGAGAAAAATTGTTAAGTTTTGCATTTGCAACCCTATATGATTAAAAACAACAACAACAAAAAATGAGAACATAAACTTATTTTCAATTCCAACTTGCTGCAATAAGCATGATCATGACATTTATCTCATACTAAAATAGGAGGGGGAAAAAACATGGAGGACTTCCTTAAAGAAATGTGATACATATTTTGGCTTAGGTTTTATACTGCAGTACATGTAACTGCGTTGGTCTACTAGGCAAAACTTTTGGAAAAAATAAAGAACACATTGTGTTGTATAAATCTTGACATATGCACACATAAAATGCATCTAACAGCAAAAGCTTACTCCCAATTGCAGCTAATTGTATACCATCCACAAAAAGTACACAGAGTTAGAATGAAGTTTCTATATTAACTGTATCAATCCAATCAATCCACTTGAGTTCTAACTAGCCAAAATATAGGAAATTATAAAAAAAAAAGTCTACATAATCTATGAACCCTCACAGCACCTTGTCATATTTCTTCTCCAGTAAAAAGAAATGGACATGTGTTGAAGTGGTGTTGAAAACAGACTATGGTCTCAGTGGGCAATTTACATTCAAAACTAAAGTAGTGGGTTGCAGATTAATGTTTCTCTTGATATGTAGAATCTCCCATGAAAGCAGTCAAGTTCAATAGATATAAAAAAACCCAGTAACAATAAATCACCACTGTATCACAATTAACACATCACATTTCAAGCAACAAATCCATAACTTCAACTTGAGTTAGAACATCGTACTTTCTATACTGCTCTATCACTTCAGTTCACAATAGTTCCTTCACGAGAACCAACAAGCTTTGGAGGTTAGCCAAGCTACAGCATAATTCTACAAAAATGTCCAATTTTAACTTAAGACCTTCTGGTAACACAGCATTCACCTTATTCCTAGATGAAACAGTCCAGGAGCTCATTATTCTCACTATAATAGTCCACACCTCATTCTTTACACAATTATATATAACTGTAGCTTACAACTATTGAACATTTTTCTGCCATTAAGGTTAAGGTGAGTCCTATTGTCAGAAATCACCTCATGTGTATTGAGAAGCTGTGGTGATATCACCTCTTAACTTTTTATTCTGTAATCACATAAGATGGAATGTCAACCTTGCACCATAATACAAAAATATTGTAGATCTGATTTCAAGATCATTGTAAGTGTTCGGGGAAAACGAAAATATTTTATTTTTCAAATATGAACAGCCAAACTGGAAAAAGTTTTCCAGTAGTATTCCTTTTAAAAAAGTATTATCACTTTCTCAACCATTACTCCCTTACTTACATGTCCAAAAACTGTGCAACATCAGCAGCTAATATAGCTAGGTAGATGTTGACTAGTTAGTTGCAACGGCCCCGCATTCTTGTCTGTTAGTGCCTTCTAGATTACCGTTGCCTATCCTAAAAAAGGAGTCTACATTTTTCCTACCACCACCCAACAGGTATGGTCTTGCCTTGGGCTGTGCTAAAACATATTAAAGTGACGTCAGCTTACCGAATGATCCATGAATAATATACTTTTCCTTAATGGCACACTCCACATTTTAAAATTAGTAGTTTATAGATATTAAGTAAGATTAGGCAGGTACAGGTTCTTGCAAGATTCCAGGACAATACAATGACTATTAGACAGTAATAATTGACGTAATGCGCAGAAAAAATATCTTGAAGTTCAGAAAACATTGCCCCAGTTCTTGATAGTTGTCAAAAGATCAATGTCAGTAATTATTAGAAAAGAAAATAATGAAGAAAGGTGAAAACATGAACTTATCTTTACAAAGTCATGGAGTACTGTGATAAAGAACACGACCTGTAGTCCTCCTCTGTCTCATATGCCAGATACTCCCAGAACAGTAATTGTCAGGGCCTTTGTCTGGGCATGCTGAACTACATCCATGACCTTCTTGCACGGGGGAGTCCTGAACACGAAAGAGCACTCCAGATATGGTCTCAGCAGTGCTGTATCTTCCAGGATGCTGTTGGCCTTCTTTGCTGCAAGGACACATCGCTGGCTCATGCTCAACTTGTTCTCCCTCAGGGCCTCCAGACCCTTCTCTGCAAAGCTGCTTTAAAGAGAGTTGGCCTGCAGCTGGTACAGCAGGCATGGCATTTTCCTCACCAGATGCAGGACTTGGCGTTTCCCTTTGCTGAACTTCATGAGATTCCTGTCAGCCCTTTTCTCCACCCCATCAAAGTCCCTCTGAAGGGCAGCACAGCCACCTCGTGTATCAACCACTCCTTCCAGTTTTGTATTGTCTGCAAACTTGCTGAGGGTGCACTCTGTCTCGATCGTGCGGGTAATGAAGATGTTAAACAGTATTGGTCTCGGAACCAGCGCTCGGGCTACACCACTAATCGCTGACCATCAGCTGCCCTTCACACTGCTGACCACAACCCCTTGAGCCTGGCAGTTCGGCCAGTTTTCCATCCACCTCCGTGTCCACTTACCTAGTCCGTAAGGAAGACAGTGTGAAAAGTCAATGTAAACAGCATATGCTGATCTTCTCTCAACCACTGAGCCCGCCACCTCATTGTGGAAGATTGTCAGGTTAGTCAGGTGTGACTTCCCCTTCATAAATCCATGCTGACAACTCACAATTGTCATCTTGTCCTTAGTATTCTTGGAAATGATTTCCATGCTTGTTTGCTCCATCAGTTCCTCAGGACTGAGGTGAAGCTGACTGGCTTCCACATTCCCAGTTTCCCCTTCTTGCTTTCCTTGAAAAGAGGACTGGCAGTTGCATTCTTCTAGTCCTAGGAATCTCCCCCAGTCACCAGGACCTTCCAAAGATCATTAAGAGTGGCTTAGCAATGACATCAGGCAGGTCCCTCAGCATGTGTGGGTATATGCCATGAGGTCCCATGGACTTGAGAATTTCCAGTTTATTTAAATGTTCCTTAAGCCGATCCTCCTCCACCAAGGGTAAGTCTTTCTTGCTGCAGACTTTCCTGCTCATCTCAGAGGCCTGGGATTTCTGAGCGTGAGTTTTACCAGTAGAGTAGACCCAGACAGAGAAGGCATTAAGTACCTCAGCCTTTTGCATACCAGACTGAGGAGTATTCGAGAGTCTGAGAGGGAGACTGATCAATGGAGCTACACTGTGCCATCTATGATGCATGGAAGCCAACTCACCATGGCCACCACAGAGGCACATCCTGGATCTACTTTGTGCTGAGAGAAAGGCAGCATCACAAGGCATAAGGAGAGGTGGAAGAAGGTTATACAGCATGGAGTGGTAAGAGAAACCCCTCCTTACCCTCTAAGATACCTTTACAGAATAGGTAGAAGGACCTGGGTGCGGTAGACGAAGCATGTAATGAGACAGAGGAGGAACCTGCGCAAGCAGTCTTGCCAAGGTCAGACAGACCAACCTCTCACAACAAAACCTGCATTAAGACCAGCACTGAGAAGAAACAATGGTGAGTTATGGTTATCAGTGATTCCCTCCTGTGCGGAATGGAAGCATCTATTTGCTGGACTCTCTTTTCAGGGAAGTTTGCTGCCTCCCTGGGGCCCAAAGTAGGGACATCACTACAAGACTGAAGAGCCTAGTACAGCCTTCAGGCTACTACCCCTTTCTGCTCTTTCACGTGGGTACAAATAATGTCACAGTAAAAAGTCTGAGGTCAATCAAAAGAGATTTCAGGGCCCTGGGAAGAGTGTTAAAAAAATTCAGGAGCACAAGTAGTGTTTTCCTCAATGTAAGCAATGATGTGTTTTTTTCACTGGGTCCTGTGCCCCAGGCTTGTGTTTTGTCTAGCCTTCCTTTTGCTCTGGACATACTTGTAAAAGCCCTTCCGGTTGTTCTCCATGTCCCTCACCAGTTTTGAGTCCTAATGGGCATTGGCTTTCCTAGAGCCACCTCTGCATACTCAGTGTCTCTGTGCCCCTCCTGGGTCACCTGACCCTGCTTCCATATCTTGTATTCTCCCTTTTTATGTTTGAGTTTTGTCAGTAGCACCTTATTCTTCCATTCATGCCTCCTGCTGCCTTTGTTCAGTTGTATTCACATTGAGATGGATTATTCTTGAAGGAGATGATCCTTGGAAGAAAAAAATAAAAAAAAANGCTGTATCTTCCAGGATGCTGTTGGCCTTCTTTGCTGCAAGGACACATCGCTGGCTCATGCTCAACTTGTTCTCCCTCAGGGCCTCCAGACCCTTCTCTGCAAAGCTGCTTTAAAGAGAGTTGGCCTGCAGCTGGTACAGCAGGCATGGCATTTTCCTCACCAGATGCAGGACTTGGCGTTTCCCTTTGCTGAACTTCATGAGATTCCTGTCAGCCCTTTTCTCCACCCCATCAAAGTCCCTCTGAAGGGCAGCACAGCCACCTCGTGTATCAACCACTCCTTCCAGTTTTGTATTGTCTGCAAACTTGCTGAGGGTGCACTCTGTCTCGATCGTGCGGGTAATGAAGATGTTAAACAGTATTGGTCTCGGAACCAGCGCTCGGGCTACACCACTAATCGCTGACCATCAGCTGCCCTTCACACTGCTGACCACAACCCCTTGAGCCTGGCAGTTCGGCCAGTTTTCCATCCACCTCCGTGTCCACTTACCTAGTCCGTAAGGAAGACAGTGTGAAAAGTCAATGTAAACAGCATATGCTGATCTTCTCTCAACCACTGAGCCCGCCACCTCATTGTGGAAGATTGTCAGGTTAGTCAGGTGTGACTTCCCCTTCATAAATCCATGCTGACAACTCACAATTGTCATCTTGTCCTTAGTATTCTTGGAAATGATTTCCATGCTTGTTTGCTCCATCAGTTCCTCAGGACTGAGGTGAAGCTGACTGGCTTCTACATTCCCAGTTTCCCCTTCTTGCTTTCCTTGAAAAGAGGACTGGCAGTTGCATTCTTCTAGTCCTAGGAATCTCCCCCAGTCACCAGGACCTTCCAAAGATCATTAAGAGTGGCTTAGCAATGACATCAGGCAGGTCCCTCAGCATGTGTGGGTATATGCCATGAGGTCCCATGGACTTGAGAATTTCCAGTTTATTTAAATGTTCCTTAAGCCGATCCTCCTCCACCAAGGGTAAGTCTTTCTTGCTGCAGACTTTCCTGCTCATCTCAGAGGCCTGGGATTTCTGAGCGTGAGTTTTACCAGTAGAGTAGACCCAGACAGAGAAGGCATTAAGTACCTCAGCCTTTTGCATACCAGACTGAGGAGTATTCGAGAGTCTGAGAGGGAGACTGATCAATGGAGCTACACTGTGCCATCTATGATGCATGGAAGCCAACTCACCATGGCCACCACAGAGGCACATCCTGGATCTACTTTGTGCTGAGAGAAAGGCAGCATCACAAGGCATAAGGAGAGGTGGAAGAAGGTTATACAGCATGGAGTGGTAAGAGAAACCCCTCCTTACCCTCTAAGATACCTTTACAGAATAGGTAGAAGGACCTGGGTGCGGTAGACGAAGCATGTAATGAGACAGAGGAGGAACCTGCGCAAGCAGTCTTGCCAAGGTCAGACAGACCAACCTCTCACAACAAAACCTGCATTAAGACCAGCACTGAGAAGAAACAATGGTGAGTTATGGTTATCAGTGATTCCCTCCTGTGCGGAATGGAAGCATCTATTTGCTGGACTCTCTTTTCAGGGAAGTTTGCTGCCTCCCTGGGGCCCATAGTAGGGACATCACTACAAGACTGAAGAGCCTAGTACAGCCTTCAGGCTACTACCCCTTTCTGCTCTTTCACGTGGGTACAAATAATGTCACAGTAAAAAGTCTGAGGTCAATCAAAAGAGATTTCAGGGCCCTGGGAAGAGTGTTAAAAAAATTCAGGAGCACAAGTAGTGTTTTCCTCAATGTAAGCAATGATGTGTTTTTTTCACTGGGTCCTGTGCCCCAGGCTTGTGTTTTGTCTAGCCTTCCTTTTGCTCTGGACATACTTGTAAAAGCCCTTCCGGTTGTTCTCCATGTCCCTCACCAGTTTTGAGTCCTAATGGGCATTGGCTTTCCTAGAGCCACCTCTGCATACTCAGTGTCTCTGTGCCCCTCCTGGGTCACCTGACCCTGCTTCCATATCTTGTATTCTCCCTTTTTATGTTTGAGTTTTGTCAGTAGCACCTTATTCTTCCATTCATGCCTCCTGCTGCCTTTGTTCAGTTGTATTCACATTGAGATGGATTATTCTTGAAGGAGATGATCCTTGGAAAAAAAAAAAAAATTAAAAAAAAAAAATCCATCAGCTGTCCTGGAGACCCCTTCTCACCAAGACCATTTTACATAGGATTCTTCCAAACAGATCCCTGAACAAGCCAAAATCTGCTCTCCTGAAGCCTATGGTTGTGATGCTGCTATTTAGCCTGTCCACTCCTCCCAAGATCATGAACTCTACAATTTCATGGTCACTGCAGTCAATGCTGCACCCAACCTCTCTTGTTTGTACATACTAGGTTTAGTAGAATATCTCCCCTCTTCAGCTCCTCAATCACGTTTCTCAGGAAGTTATCATCAATGCACTCCAGTAACCTCTTGGATTGCTTGTGCCTGGTGGTATTTCTCTTCCAGTGAATATCAACTTGGTTAAAGTTTCCTATTCAGACTGAGGTCCGTGAAAATGAGAATTCTCCCAGTTATCTCAAGAAAACTTTATATACTTCTTCCTGCTCAACTGATCCGTGGCACAGGCACCACAGCATCACCCAGTTTGGTCTCTCCTCTAATCCTAACCCATAAGACCTTAACTGGTCATCATCCACCCCAACACAGAGCTCCGTGCATTTTCTCTGCTCTCTCAACACCTCTTCCTCACCTTCCCAGCCTGTCCATCCTAAAAAGCCTATATCCACCCATTCCAGTTGAGTGAACTATCCCACTACCTCTCTGTGACTCCAATGATGCTATAGTCCTTTAACTGCACACAGGCTTCAAATTCCTCCTGTTTGTTCTCCATGATGCATGCTTTAGTATATAGGCATTTCAGAGAGGCAGCCAGTTGTGTTGATTTACCGGAAAAAATGTGAATGTTTCTCCCATAATGCTGTCTTCTCAGCACTTCCTTAATTGTGTATTTATATTTGGGATGGGCAGCCTTCTGCACTGTTGTGCCCCTCTTATTCACATCACCCTCCTTCTCTTGCTTGCCAGTCTAGGATATCACTTACTCACTGGTTTGAGAGTAATGTCCTCCTTCCCCCCTCACTCCTAATTTAAAGCTATCCTCACCAGGTTTGCCAGCCTGTTGGCAAAGATGCTTTTGCCCAACTTGGTGAAGTGGATCCCTTCTCTTCCTAGCAGTTCTCTATCTTCAAAGAGGATCCCATGGCTGCAAAAAATAAATCCCTGCTGTTGACAGCAGCTGCACAACCACTTGTTGACCTGTAGAATCTACCCACTCCTCATCAGGCTCTTCCACTTCATCAGAATTGAGGAAAAAAACACCTGGGCCACCATGTCTTTGACTTTTGCTTCCAGAGCCACTCTTAATATGCTTCAGGTCTCTCTGGCAGTATCCTAGGTGCCTACATAGGCGAGCAGCAGGAGTAACAGCGCAAGGGCTGGATGAGCCTCCACAGTCCTGGACCTGATCCCCAGCAAGCAGCAAACCTCCCTGGCTAGCATGTGAGGTAAGCAGATGCGCACCTCCAACTCCTGCAGGAGAAAGTCTCCCACTACTATCATCTTTTCTTCCCGGTGCTCCTGTGTGGTTCGGACTTCGCCAGCTCAGATACTCTCTTGCACAGAGCCAACAGCCTCTCATCTGCTGCCAAGGAAATGAACCCGTTCTGCAGCTGTGGATCAGCAGGTGGAGCATCAACCTTCCTTCTCTTGCCGGAAGTCACAAGCTGCCAGTCATCTTCTTTTCCCAACCCAATAACCACAAATTCTGCCTGTCTCTCCCTCAGCACAGCTGTGGATTCAGGTTCCTCTATCTGCAGTGTCTCAGAGAAGATCCAGTCAATTTCCTTCTCATCATCTGTGATGCTCAATGGTCTACTGATGTCCTTCCACAATAGCTTGACTTCGTGACACAGATCCTCCATAAGCACACACCTCTACAGGCAAAGCCACCACCTCCCCCTGCCCAAGGCTAAGTAAAGATTCAGTGCTCTGCTACAGCCTGAGACATGGAGAATTGCCTCTTTTCTCTGGAGAGCAATTTGAGTTGAGGCCTCCGACATTCTGAGTAGTTGTTCCAGTGGGTAATGGGGATCATGCCCTGTCATGCATCACCACCTTTGCTGAGCACGCATACACTGTCTCAGCAGAGTTTCTAATCTCTTCTTGCACCTGCTGAAATGCATGTTCACTAATTGCACCTCCCTAATCAGAAGTCAGCTAGAGACAAGATTTCAAAGCACCCTTTTATCATGAAGAGTTGACAGAACTTGTTAGAAGCTTCTAGAGCTTGCTAGAAGTAAAAGCCTTCTGAAGCTATCCTTTCTCAGGAGCAGCAGGCACTCTAAAGTTCCTCAAAGAGTTACCAGGAGTTCTCCAATGATCCCAGAAATTCCTGAGAGATCTAGAAGTCCTAGAAGCAGAGCCCAAAATCTGCTGCACAAAACTGCTGTTTGTTGACTGCCTTTGTTAGCTGCTCAAGCTGCTCTCCTACAAGTTGGTGGGACTTGGATAGGAAAGGGTATAAATAAATGAGAAGTGTAAAGAACATAAAAAAGAGACACAGAAGAATCAGGAAGAGGATGTACAGCCTGGCACACTTCATATACCTGTGCACCAAGGTCTACCAAAATGGAGCATAAGCCTAGGAACCCCATAAACTGCATCATCAAGGCTCCCAGATCTGCACAAGATTTTTCAACTTCCTGTTTTTCTGTTCTTCTTCATTGTGGATATTACACCAGTTTGCTCATAAACATATAAATTCTTATCTGATCTTCTGCCGGGGATTCACTCAGAGCCTCACAATACATCTCCACCATTTTCATTTTAGTGAAGATGTAATGGTCACCACCAGACCTCTGGATTCCTGGCTCTACACAGCTCATGGGGACAGTGCCAGTACATCCAGTCTTAGAGACATCCTTGTAGGGCTTGTTGAACTTTTGATCTAACCTGCTACCATCATAGTTAAAATCAAAATGCATAATTTTCTTGAAGTAGTATGATCAATCTTTCTGGAAATGTGAAACTAATTTGTGCGTCAAATACAAGTAGTTTTTGGCTTACCGAAAAACATATCAAATCTTGCTAAGTTCTAGATGTCTTTCCCACTCTGCATTAGCAAATCCTAACTGAAAAATAAATATTTTGTCTAATTGCTGTAAGAGACATCTTATCCATATGCACTAACCTGCTCTGTGAAAATTGATAAAAGTCATCCTGAAGACCATATTTGTGGAGAAGTTCTCCTAGGAGGTAGCCAGTAGAAAATTCTTCTGAAAATGATCCTGGAACTAAGTTCATTTTATTGTTATTTGGTTTTTTTTTTAAAAAAAATAAGATAATTAAAAGAATTCATACATTAGTCTTAATGCAACTCATTATTTTTAGAACAAAATTAAGTCCAAACTTTATTAAATAATACAGAGGAATTTTAGGAGACTGATCTAGCAGTAACTAGTTTTCAAGTCACCAATAAATCTGCTTTCAGTGTAGTTATTTTGCAACATAAGCTTTAGGTAGTAATTTAATTCTCATTTTCAGTGTTAAAAAGTAAACAGCGTCATAACTGTCACCAAGATTGTAGCAATATCTATAAATGATAATTACAACATTTTCCCTAAAAAATGTAAACAAAACCAAAGCTAGATCTAATGTGCTTCTCATCCATGGAAAGTTGCTCCTTCCAAATGCTTCTCCAAAGCCAGCAGAACACCTGCTATTCAAAACAAAGCAATGTTTTGCAACATATTAAAATATTTTTATCCTGTGGAGTCCTCATTAGCAGGTGAAGCTTGAGCTCCTCGTATCTCCTGAGAGCACTTGCGCCTTGAGGAAAATTTACTTCACCTCGAAAATCACTGTCTTGCACATGAAGATTAAAAATGTACCTGTGGAGGTATCTGGACTGTCGCGAGGAAGCGGGAGGGTTCTTCAGTAGGTCAGCGGCAGCTGGCCCCGGGGAACCCCCGAAATCCCTCGGCGGGACGAAGGCCTGACCCTGCGGCAGCCCCCTGCGCTGGCAGGCAAGCCAGCCGCCCCCCGAGCCCCCGCCCCCTCACCGCGCGGCGGGGCTCACACTCACCCACGCTCCGGGAGAGCTTCACCTCCTCGTTCAGCCACTCGCACAAGATCTCCGACATGACAGGCGGCGGCGGCCCTCACGGCCGCCTGGCACCGCGTCCTGTTGCCACGACGACGGGGCGGGGCGCATGCGCGGTGGAGGACCGGGGAGGGGGGAAGGCCAACGCATACCGGCGCGCGCGCGGCTCCGGGGAGGCTCCGCATGCGCGGCAGGTGGGGCGGGGCCGCGGGTGTGGCCGGGGCGGGGAGACGAGGAGCAAGGTGAGCGCGCCGCGAAGAGGAGGCGCGCGTGCTCGCCGCCGCCGCTGCCGCCCGGGGTGGCGCGCGCCGGGCCGTTGGCCGGCCCAACCGCCCTCTCCGGCGGGGCCGTGAGGCGCGGAGCGGGAGGGGCGGAGGGGGGCGGGCGTCCCTCACCGGGCGCGGGACCGCCCAGGGCGGAGGAGGAGGAGGGGGGCGGCCGAGCACCAGGGTCCTGCTGGTCACGGGTGGTGGTCGGTAGCCCCCGTCGTTCAGCGCCCTGTTCGGTGATCCGCCGCCGTTTTCTGTGAGGTCTGTCAGCGGCGGCGGCGGCGGCGGCGGGCGGGCGGTGCGGCGGCCGCCGCCTTCTCAGGCGTGCTCGCTGCCTGCCCCGGCCGCCCCCCTGCCGGCTGCGCGGCCGAGTGTCTAGCTGCCAGTTTAATGTGTGTTTAAATCACCACTTCCCCATTCCACCCCAGCCCGCCGCTGCTCCCTGCTGAATTTGCTTTTGTGCTCGCGCAGATGGTGCGGAGCAGGGGACTCTTAGGCTGAAAAACCTTCTGGCAGGAAAAAAAAAAAAAAAAAGAAAAAGAAAATTAATCTGGGGTAATTTTCCCAAACTAGTTCACATAACGGCACAAATTACTATGTTGGCACCGTATGAAAGGGGGAGGGAGAGTAAAAACTGCCGAAGAAAAGCTCTGCCAGTTAGTTTAAATGTGTGCTACACGTTGACAAGGATGTTTTTGGAGAGCAGCGTTGGAAGTTTGGGGAGCGTTTGTGTGCCGGCGCAGCTGCCCGGATGGCTCTGCAGTAAGCCAGTTCGGGGATCCGAGCTTGGTTTGAAATGAGCCTCCCTGATACGGTTTTTTATTCTGCTATTGTTTGTATTAGGTCATCTTTAATTTAGAATCGCACTGAAATACCTTGCATAGTTTTGGTTCCCCCATTTTGAAGAGTAAGTTACAAAAATGTAGACCGTAGAGAACTACATCAGGAAATACAGTATATGCCAAGGGAATTTAAACTGGCTGTTACTTTTTCTGGAAAAGATCTATAGTTCATTTAATTAAGTTTTCAAGTACCTTTTAGTACAATACAGAATCCTAAAGAATTGTTTCATCTAGGAAAAAAACCCGAAACAACAACCCAGGAACAAGAGGTTCTAGTTAATGACAGGCAGACAACAAACTAAATATAATTTTCAAAAGTGACAGTGATTAACTGTTGATGTAAAGAACTTGGAATATTATGGATTCTCGTCCCCTAGAAATCTTCTGATATATATATATATAAAATATATAATATATATATAATCTTCTGGTGTGCTTTAAATCAAAATAAATTACTGAGTTTTATAAGAGTAAATGTATAACTGGCCAGTCATTTATATGTTCAGAAGGTCATTGTAGAATTAGTGGCACATGAATGACTCAAGCAACAGGAAAACTTCAAGAGAGGGGAAGTACTTTCAGGGCAGATGTTTAATATTTTTATCCTTTTAACAATTTAAATTTTTGTGTATATGTTAATTTATAAAAATATCCAGACTTTAGGGGAAGAAAAAAAATTGATATTTTTTTTTTACAATACTGTTTGCAGTGGGGGTATCTACCATCAGGATGTGTTTCTGATATGTCAGAGTGCAAAGAACAAATCTATTCTAGCTTCATCATGGCATTTTTTCCTCAGCTCCAGAAATCAATGTATATGTATTTATGTATAGTTAAATGTCGCTGTAAGTAGTCATTAATAGAAATTTATGTTGATTTTAAAAATGCAAACCAGAACTGATTTATATTAACTTTAGAACTTCTTTCCATATTGCCTCTGACTTTGAAAAGCTGGTACTTCCTGTATCTTTAAGAATTTTTTTTATGGAATATATTACTTCAAGTTCATTGTCATATGCAATGGATATCTAAACAACCAATTTTGTTTAAAAATATGATTGGTTGTTCTGTCTGCTGAGAAGGACATAATTCGTAGTCAAATAAGCTAGAATTGTGAGAAAGATGTGGAATTTCTGTAATTTAAATTCAGTAGTGGTTTGCTGTTTCATCTAAGGCTCTCTTAGCTCTTAAGAAATTAATGTAGCTTTCTTACAGAATTTTGAGTAGTGATGGAATAATGTAGTAATCAATTTTTACTTCATTCTTTCCGTGAATTTGAGAACTTGGAAAGATGTCTATGAAAGCTGAGTCCAGAGACTGTTAAAAGGAAAATACTTGCAGACAACAAGTAAGGTAGTTCTTTCCCTAATTCTACCCTTGCTGAAAGCACATAGTATTTTAAAATAATATGGTTAGTTATTCTGTGTTCTGTTAATTTCTTACTTCTCTGCTAGGAATGCCAGTGGGACTGTCCTGGAAATTCCAAACTGATTTTCCACAGGACACTGGACTTTGGATAATATAGCTTTTAGACACTAATACTGGGCTGTGGAATGCATCTGAAGTTTTCACTTAAAACTGTGTATTTTAAACTTCATGCATCTTCCTGTGGGCTTGCTTTGAAAGAGAATTATCTATAGGTTGTATTTATAATGGTCAAAAGAATAGAAAACACCAAACAGCAATCTGTTGAGCACAGAAATTGAAGTGCCAGGGATTATCTGTTGCATTTCATTCCTTTTGCCCTCCTGAAAAAAAGAGCTTATGATGTAATCAGGCCTCGAGCTTTTGTGGATATTGGTTTTGAATCACCTGGGTGTAACAGTGATATGCATGAAGAATAAAAAGGGGTAAAAGTTCAGTTTAAGTTATTACCAATAAACTTGACCTTTTTTCACAAAAGGACATTCAAAATACTTTTAAAGGTTCAAGATTCTAAACTGAAGGGGGAGTTGATTAGGAGGAATGATTTCCTCTTAATACAATCAAAATTAAAAAAAGTCAAACGGAGAAATGCCTGAATTCTTAAGTTAAATTGCATTTATGTTGAAGCTGTGCAGACAGTAGTAGCACTAATCTGATACAGAATGATTAAAGAATGTGTGGGTTCAGGAGTTTCCTTTTTAGCACCAGAATTTGTTGCTGCCTCACTAAGATTGTTTGTAAACATACTTAAGTCTGATTTTTTTTGTAATTTTCTGTTCTTTATTGTTTGCGTGCTTTGTCTCTTTCTTGGGAGGTTGCAAAGAGGCTAAATAGCCTCCACTTCTGATAGGGCTTTTTTTTCCACTTTTCCATCTCTAGTTTGATTATTCATTTTACTTAACAGTATTTATTCCCTCTGGCATGATCAAATGATCACGTCCTCTTTGAAATTTAGTTTCAACTATACTCATTCTGCACAGATACTCTCCTCCTGTCACCTCTGGATTCTTGTAAGTGTCAGTACTAAGGACAGAAGAGGATCAAGCTTCAAACAAAAAACCATGATCTTGAGGTTTGTGCTCACCACATGTTTCCACAGCTGTTTGCTAGCTACATCTCTCTACTGGCATTTAGAACACCATGATTCTGGAACCCTGTCCTGACTCCTGCTTTGGTTTTCTTTGTTGCTGCAAGACAACAGCTATATTACTTCAGAGCAGATGTTTGTCTTGTCCTGTCTTCTGTCTCTGACAATGATCGATAACAAATTCTGGGCAAGAAATTAGGGGAAAGCACATACTAAGAGCTGTTAGCATATACTAAGAATCCCTACAGAACATTCTCCCATCCAGCATTGGTTGTGGTGAAGGTCTTTCTGCATCCACATAAGCTAGTACAGTTAACTTTTCCTTCCGTGAATACATGCAGACAGTTTTGAATCTGTGTAAATGTTTAACATTGACAGTGGTCTGTGGTAAGGAGTTCAATAGCTTAAGCAGGCTTTATATGAACAAATTATATTTTGTTTCATTATGTGAGGAAGTACATTGTTTTGTGTATTTTGAAGCGGCATTTTCTGCTTATTGGTTTCAGCGCTGTAGTAGTTCTGTTATTTTTAAACAAGAACATTAGGCATCTGACTTGCAGGTTGAACTGATATTTCAAGTGCTATCTTGCGTCCAATAGCTGTATCATAGATGTATTTTATATGTGCATTTACTGTCCATCTTTATTCTCTCACCTTCTCTGTTTTGGGCTTGGGGGGTTGTGTCTCTGGAGAGGACTGTTATTCCTATGGCATATTCTGCTCTTTTTATTATCTGCATGAAGTGTGCTCACAGCATCTGCTAAGGTGTGAGTGAGCTGTACAAATACTGTAAAAAAAAAGTCCCCTGCTTTAAGTAGCTGTAGAACAAACACTTGGCAGTGCTAATGTGGCTACATACAATAAATATCAAAGAACTGCAGTTACTGCTTAAGGATCCTCTTTATATTTTAAACAAGTGTATCACCTGTGTTCAAATACTGATGAGAATGTATGATGCAGTCTGGAAAATTCCAGATACGCTGTGTACAGGAAAATATTGTAACTGGCTGCATTGTTTTCTGTACTGCAAAATGGATTATTAGTATGTAGGTTCAACTTGAATGAATCTCAGTGAATTAATGGACAAGATTAAGGCAACAGAACTGTAGTGAAGTTCTGACACTATGAAGAAGAAACAGGGCAAAATGCTTCCAGTATGAGGAACAAGTGTAGTGTTATGGCTAACTGATGTTTTGTTTATTTTCCATACCAGTAACCGAGTAAGGAAGAAGATAATGTAACCTATTGCACAGAACTGAAACTCGCTTGTTGTACTGAGACAATATGGTTCTGTTTAGTTCAATTATGGCACTTCCACATTTAAGCCAAGGTCTGAAGAATTTTTCAGCTTCTAATGAGAATTCAGTGTCTCCAGTGTGATCTGTTTGTCAGGAATCAGTAGTGGATAGTGACATATAAGCATAGAATCATAGAATCGTAGAACAGTTTGTGTTGGAAGGGGCCTTTAAAGGTCATCCAGTCCAACCTGCCCTGCAATGAGCAGGGACATCTTCAACTAGATCAGGTTGATCAGAACCCCTTCATAATATTGAATAACATTTGAAATATTGATGTTGTTTGGTTTCATTCATAAGAATACTTAGACACTTACTGAAGCAGCTTTTAAATTTTTTTTTTTAAAGTGTATAGATTTACCGCTTTTCAATGAAAGTTCTTGAAGAGATTCTACGGCTTAAGGTAGACAATGTTTCTCAACCATTTCAAGAATGAAGGAACACTTCATACAGAAAGCATCAAAACAGTAAAAGCTGAGCATAAATGATGGAAATAAAGAGACAAACTGCCTGACAGAATGAAAATTCACATAAGCAAAAGAAAAGGAAGCAGAAAGCTCATTAGAACCTGTCTGAATAATGAGTACATACGTATCTTAAGGACACAGTAAATGACAGGGAAATTAGAGACTGGGATGTAGATACATCTTTAAGCAAGTGTGTGAAACAAAGGAATGGGAAATTAATGACATTTTTATTTTAAAGATGTCACGTGATACCACTGAACTGATTCATTTTTGAGCATCTTATTCTTAATAGTTTATTTTCCTTTTTATTACTGTTTTCTTTCCTTTAATACTTGTATAGTAAATTTTTTCCATCAGAAAGGTGGAGATTCCGGGACGCAGACTGTGATCCATTAGCAGGATGCTAGGAATAGTTGGGAAGGGCAGCAGGCAAGGGGTAAAAAAAAAGTTGAGGATTAGAGACTGGAATTGGATAAAGATTTGTAAAGGAATGCAACTGGTACAGGTAGCTAGCCAAGAAGAGGGTTCCATTAGGGATGGAACAAAGGGGATCGAGGTGACACAGATTGCCTTAGTTCTATGGCTTGAACAGAGCCTTGAAATTCTGACTCAGTGTTTCTCCACCATAGGAAATTGTATATAAAACATCCTGGCAACGGATGTTTTTAGTCAATCCCAGTAATTACCCACATCCACACACACATCTATGTCATAATACAGTTAGAACTTAAATTATGTGAACATTTTCCCTGTAGTCATTTTTTTGTGCACCGAATGGTTATGCACTTGGTATGGATGAATGGAATTTCTCTCCAGTCAGGTCATTTTTGCCATGCACAGTTGAATTCAGTCCCTGGTGTAGTGTTTCTGCGAGACACAAATCAAGTTGATGAAACCAGGCTTTTCCAGAGTCACAGAATGTGAGATTATCATTTTATGGATGCATTACTTTTATACAATGGCCTGATAGATTTTGAATAGTATTTTGAGTACTCACAAGGCCTCATCAGTTAGTATTTTATCGTTCAATAAATGCTCATGAACTGTGCACCATGTTACGTTCTTTTGCTGTAGCTTTTGTCTAGCATTATTAAAGAATGTATGCAATGTAACTGGAATCCTTTTGGCCATTACTGAAATGCAACTGCTTTTTCTTTTAATAATAGGACAGCTTTTGAGCACTAACAATTCTGTTCAATTATGTTTTTAAGGTATAAAATGAAGAATAGTGTGTCTCTTCTGGAGTGGAGAGGGAATGCAAGTAAGCACAATATAACTAAGTGGTTTGGAATTTGGCTGGCATCCTTGCAACTAATGCCAGCACTTAAAAGCCTTGGATACTTGTTCTTTCTCATTATGTTGAATGAGAACGTTGGTCAAGCATACTGTACATTGCAAATGTTCTTGGTAGAACATTAGGCTTTCACAATTGTTTTTTAATCCACAGCAGTTATTAGCTAATTAGGGTAAAACTGATGATGTATATAAAAAATTAAAGTGATGTTGATGTAACTGGACAAAGGAGAGACCATGGGCTAACATGCTCAGTTGCTCCTTTTAACAATAAATTAACAATAAATGATGGCATGATAATGCTAGTACACAAAATTTAATTTTATAAGGAGATCTATGTGTAGACTTTCTTTTCTACAATAATGATTTATCTTTCAAGTTGCATATTACTCTTGTCTTATGCCACAATAAATTTGTTCTCAGGCTGATTCTAATAGATGTTTTTTTTCTTCTTAGACATCAGAGTTGCTGATAATGACAGGGATAATGTTGTGCTTGTACTTAATGGCTACTGAAATACAGTTTTGCTTTAACAATATCTTTGTCTTATTCATAAACAGTTTCTTTTTTACTACATGCAATCTGAACAGAGGATGTCATAGAATCATAGAAGAGTTTGGGTTAGAAAGGATCTTTAAGGGTCACCTAGTTCAACCTGCCCTGCAATAAGCAGGGACATCTTCTACTAGATCAGGTTGCTCAGAGCCCCAACAACCAGACTTTGAATGTTTCCAGGGATGGGACATCTAGCACCTCTCTGGGCAACCTTTTCCACTGTTTCACAACCCTCACTGTAAAAAAATTCTTCCTTAAATCTAGTCTAAATCTACCCTCTTTTAGTTTAAAGCCATTACCCCTTGTCCTATTGCAACAGGCCCTGTTAAAAAGTTTGTCCCTATCTTTCTTATAAGCCCTCTTTTAAGTACTGAAAGGCTGCAACAAGGTCTCCCCAGAGCCTTCTCTTCTTCAGACTGAAAAACCCAACTTTCTCAGCCTGTCCTCATAGGAGAGGTGCTCCAGCCCTCTGATCACTTTTGTGGCCCTCGTCTGGACCTGCTCCTGTAGGTCCATGCCATGTCTTTCTTGTGCTCAGGGCTTCAACGCTGGATGCAGTACTCCAGTCGAAGTCTCACCAGAACAGACTAGAGGAGCAGATTCACCTCCCTCGACCTCCTGGCCATGCTTCTTTTGATGCAGCCCAGGATGCAGTTGGCCATCTGGGCTGCGAGTGCACGTTGCCAGCTCATGTCCAGCTTTTTGTCCACCAGTATTTGGCATATGGATGTTTGGCACATACCTCTCTCGACAGCTTAGTGGTTTTGCATATTACAGTTTTGAAATTCCTTCCCCTGAGGGATGGTAGATGTCCTGCTCCATCCCAGAGAAATGTTGTATGAATGAGACTTAAAATTAAACCTAAGCAAAATCGTGGACGGACGGTCAGGTATGCACAAAACCAGCTGGTGAATATGCCAGCTTTCAAAAACCCCTAAGACTAGACACAGTATCTTTTTCCCAGGTATCTTGGGAAACAATTGATCATGTATCCCCAAATTTGAATAATTATGCCCGTATTCATATGTATATTGTGCCTTATTCTGAACCTATGGTATAAGTTCTAATTTGTCTTAGACAATTTATGTTCCAAGTCTGGCACATCTTCTCTTGCCCTTGGGTTTCAAAACCTTCTTCCTCCACCTAGGATCAGCTAGTTGTCTGTGTGTTTAGCTTTTTATGTGGAATGAATGCTCCCAGGGAAATTATTATCAATGACAAGTTCCTTTTCAGGAGCACAGTAGCAGCATTTGTCAGACTGAATCATTAACAACATCCAGAATCCACTGTTTTCCTCCTACCTCTTCTGAAAACCTCACTGAGTTTGAAGTAGCGTTAGTCTATGTATATACTCAGGTAGACATGTCTTCAGTGTCAGTAAAGAGGTGATATGCCACATCACTGTTTCTCTTTCTTCTTCTCGCTGATGACTTCTGACAATAAAGCTTATTCTGCCCTTTCTCTTGTTTTACCTCTCACCACACTATTACTTCTCTTTTACCATATCAAATATAGATGCTCAGGCAGCACCATTCAAAACAGCTATTTCAAAACTGCAGTTGTAACAGTAGGTACTTACTGATATTAAATGTGTTCTTATACAATACAAGTACTAGTAAGTTGCTGGTAGAATTTCTTCTTTTCTGAAATTATATTCAGTAGAGGTTTTGAAGGTTTAGTATAACCTTGAACAGAATTCTTGCTGCTCATAGCAATTTAATAAATTCTTCTTTCGTTTGCATTTTAAAAATTAAAATGATCACATTTTCTGTGACAGGAATTCTCCTGCATGGAAGGTAACAAAATATGTAAATGAAGCTGATGTATTTGATCTTTTGGTCAGTTTACCATTGGATGGCAGCAGAATATTCTTTCACTAAAGCTCATATGTGCTGCAGACGCATAATGCATAGGTTCATGCATGCATCAGAAGAATCTTGCAGAGACAGAGTAGTCCTTATCCTCCATTTAGAGAAAAATGCCTTTCAAGATTTAGGTATACGTTTTTGATTCCTTCTTCATCATGCTTGGAATAAAAAAAGGCCTAAGCCTATAAAAGGCAAGTGCAGCATACTGTTTATTAAGTTCTTTTAAATCAAACAAATTCTATCCTTTGGTTTGATTTTTCTTTTTTTCCAACAGATTAAGGCATGATATTACTTGAATGGACCAGGTGAAGCACAGAAAAGCAGCTTTAATTTTGAAACAAGAAAAAAGCATACCTGACAGACTTTGCTGCTTATACAGCGTCAAATTAATCTCATATATATGTATAGGCCATGCAAATATAATTTAATAATTTACTGCATAATATGATACATAAAATCTAAGATTCATATAATTCTGTTTCTGGAATTATGCAACTGCTTCCTGTGATTAGCTGCCTTGGGAAACTGTTCAACAATCCCTTTTAAGGAATGTTTTTAACAGTTTGTGTTCCATGGTGAGAGATCAATCAGATATCAAAAGCCCAGGAATGGCAAACATAACCAAAAAGCAAATAAATGAAATTGCAACACTGTAATTGCTTTCTTACAGACTCAGGTATTCATGCAAACAAAATCGGACAGTGCAGCAGTTAAATTCATTTTAATTTTGGTTCAGTTGTTTCAAGATTTGATCATTTTACCATTTGTGTCTAAAGCTAAGGAATTAAGTTTGGTTTGCTTTGGTGTGTTAACGTGGAAACCCCTTTACTAGTGGGAATGGATCTTAGGGATTGCAACCACCCCAAAGCAACTCAGGGAGAAAACTGAAGGACATTTGGGGAAGTCAAACACTATCCCATTTGTCTCATGACACCCAGCTTTACAGAAACCTGTAAGATTCCTAAGAAAAATTATATATAGACTATGTGGGGGTGTGCAAGCACAGGTATATATGCCTTTAAATATTTTTTTAAAACATCCAGTGATTTTGGAAGCTCTTTTGCTAACACAAAGTTCAGTGTTTCAAATCACTAATAATAAAATAGCGATTGCTTTCTGACTTCTGCAATGTAGTTTCTTTCCCATAAAGTTACTTATTTGAATTAAAATAAAATAATTACTTTTTTTTTCTGAATTCTAGATGTAATTCATGGAATTAATTATATTGTTTTCCTTCATGACATATTTTTGAAATTTGAATAATTATATAAATACAGCTTCATCAAATATTTGTCTTTTGAATTTATCATCCATCAACTGGTTTGTGCAAAGAGAGGAGAATGAGTATAGCAGTTTTTTATAGATATCTCTGGCTCACTTTTTCTTTTTTTGAAATCAAGTAACATTGCTTTGCTTATAATAGTTTTTGATATTTAGATAATTTGTTTTTATTGTCCCTATCATTTCTGTATTTGTGACCTACTATTTACAACCTTTTTGTAAGATAAAAATAGATGTTTCCATCCTATGTATAACATGTCAGCATATAGAACAGCAGCTGCTACAGAGGTGTAGTTTTTCAATAATTGTAACATTTTGTTTTGCTCAGCTTTGTGATTTATTATACTGTACGTCTGTATTACACAACAGAGGCTTTTAAATATGGTTACTCTTTTCCCTTCATCTTTGAGCTGAATATGATGATTCATATTTATTTTAAAGCTTGTGTTTTGTTTATAATGAAGATATCCTCACTTGTGAAGAACACTTATTTGTTGATCATTCATTTTCAGGGAGGATACCTTACAGTGTTCAGAGTATGCAGGTGTGGTTCAGCCATGGTTTATGAGACAAGTCTGTAATGTGGACATTTAACAAGCAGAAAAATAATGCATGTTTTGCAAGGTATTAGACTACAAGAAATTCAGGGCAAATAATGGAAGCATAAATGATGTAATTATTAAATAATGGAGATGTAAAAACTGTATAAAGAGTTTGTGTTTACAGTTTGACTTAGCAAGAGCTGTTTGGTGCTATGGATGTTACTTAAGGGCAAAAATACTTTGGAGATGAAGGGCATTTTGGTTTTAATCCAAATGTGTCTTCAGTCATAATCAGTAAAATACGTGTGGTAGAAAAGTCAGAGACAATGGTAATGGTTGGCAGAAATTCTTATAGAATTCAGTAAATCCATTGAGAGTTCACCTACCCACTTACTACATAGCAGCCTGGGTTAACTGGGGAGGCAGTTTAGGTTTACTGGCCATAACTTTTAAGCATACCATTTGGTAATATATGCTGACTTCTAACCGTGATCCATCTTTGACTTTTTCAGAAATTAAGCCTATCACAAGGCACTGCTGCTTACCAGTTACCCTGATAAGAAAGTTACAGCTACCTTCCTTACCACAATGTTATGCTGAACCTACCTTACTGGTGTCATGTCACACATTTGTCTCTGCGCTAGTTTCATGTGGTTGAAAGACCTGTCTCAGTTTCTAATGTCGTATTCAGAGTTAAGTGTAAAAAGGGAGAATTGAAACGTGGCAAAATTCTAAATTATTTCATTTCTTCTTTTGCATGCATTGTCCTAGTATATATCGAGAACTTCTTATGAGAGCTGTAGATGCTATGCCATACTACTCCTCTTGCAAACCTTATATATCCTAATATTCTAGGTATTCAGATATAATATGTATTCCATGTATGTATTCTGTTTACATTCTTAATGCTGTAATTGTAATTCTACGGCAAAGTGTTTGGGAAGGAAATGTAGTCACAGTTCAAACCCTGTTGTGTGAAATTGCAAAATTGCTAAAAATACAAATAATTTAAAAAAACACTTCTCACTCAGTGAGAGGTTCCATTTCAGACCCTAGCTGAATCTTATTAATATTTCTCCAACTTCTGCTTTCTGGTATGTTCCTTACTTCCTCCTCCTTATTCAACTGATATTACTGTAATTTTTAATGATGTCTGTGCGAGTTTGTGAGTACTCAGGAAGCATACTATCTTTAATTCGGTAAGCTTTTGTTTCCTCCTATGCAAGACCTGCTCATTGTTCATGACACTTCTTTCTGCTGCCCCTCTTCTTTCTATGTTGTCATATTTCTTCACTGAAGAGAGGGGTTTTTTTCTGTTTTACTCAGTTCAGATTCCATTTCTTTTCATATTTATTTCATATTTTGGAAAGACCAGAAGGCCTAAAATTCTTCTACATTTTAACCATCTGTAAAACTCATTCTTTTACCACAAAGTTTTTGTATTTTAATGAGTTTTACATCAGGTCTTGGCAATGTAGGCAAGACTCCTAATCTAAATAGCTAGGATACCTCCACAAAAGAAAGAAAAGAATGTGTGAGTTTAAGGGAAATAATTTTGCCCTAGTGTTATGAAGTCTAGCAAGTTCTGTCAGCAGCTCTTTAACAATCTGCTCATATCCAGCGGCCAGAAGAAAATAGCATATTTACAAAGAAAAAATATGTGTAAGATTTAACTTTGTGATCAAAGAAGTCAAGCTGAAGGTCCTAAAATATTGTCCCTATCATAGGTGATTTTGTGAAGTATTGTCATTACTGAGCAAGATATAATTTAAAGCTTAAAAAGGCATGTATATCACAGTTGAATAATAGTTGACCACATTCTTTACTAACATAATTTTAAGATAAACAGAAATTTGATAGCCAGTGGTTTACTGAGCCTACATGTATCACAGTGTTCTCATAAACTACTGATGTGTGATAAATACTACATGATGTATGAAATGTGAATGCTATATTGTTAGCACATTGGAAGCCTGGAAATATTTCAACACCTTGAAACTAACAAGTAGGTAAAGCAGTAAGGTAAAATCATTAATAATCAGGTTCTGCATAGAGATTACACAACCATTATCGAAGCAATTCTCATTAAAACAGTTTTTCTGGGTAGGAAATGCTATATAGGATAAGAATGCTGCTTTCCCAAAGAAAGCAAGCAGTGACTAGTAAACTTTAATGTGCAAAAAATTAGTGGAAGAGGTTCTGGTTAATTTTTTTTTTTTTTTGGTGGAGGTGAGGGTGGAAAATCAGCATTTTGACTAGAATCTTAAGTGTGAAGCTGTAGAACAAACAAATCATTAGCATAAAAACCCAGATGAAGCAAAGGCCTTTTACTTCGGAGTCCATTCATAAGTAATAAGAAAAGAAGGTGTTTTGAGACAGAAGAGCAGAGAAAGTGAGGGCTATTTACTTAGCTGGCAAATGTTGGTATGTTTCTTTGCTCAATCCTTAACATCTTGCTGATCTAAAAATCTAAGGAAGGATTTCATGATGAGTAAATTTGATGAAGAGATGGCTAAGTTTACCTTTTATACACCCCAGTTGCATACATTTAGATGGTTAACAAGGCTGTGTTTTTCATGCCCCCGTAAGACATCTGCACATACTCCTCTAGCTCTGGGCCGGAACAGGTATGTAGTAATTTTATAGAATCATTGAATCATTTAGGTTGGAAAACACCTTTAAGATCATCGAGTCCAACCATTAACTTAGCACTGCCAAAACCACCACTAAACCATGTCCCTAAGCACCACGTCTACCATTTTTAAATACCCTTTTTTGGACACACTCCAGCACCTCAATGTCTTTGTTGTAGTGAGGGGTCCAAAACTGAACACCATATTTGAGGTCGGGCTTCACCAGTGCAGAGTACAAGGGGATGATCACTTCCCTAGTCCTGCTGGCCACACTATCCTGATACAGGCCACGATGCTGTTGGCCTTCTTGGCCACCTGGGAACACTGCCAGCTCATATTCAGCCGCCTGTCGACCAACACCCCCAGGTCACAGAATCACACAGAATCACAGAATGGTCAGGGTTGGAAGGTACCTCTGGAGATCATCTAGTCCAAGCCCCCTGCCAGAGCAGGGTCACCTACAGCAGGTTGCACAGGATGGTGTCCAGGCAGGTTTTGAATGTCTCCAGAGTCGCAGACTCCACCGCCTCTCTGGACAGCCTGTTCCAGTGCTCTGCCACCCTCAAAGTAAAGAAGTTCATCCTCATGTTTAGACGAAACTTCCTATGTTCAAGTTTGTGCCCATTCCTTCTTGTCGTATCACTGGGCAGCACTGAAAAAAGACTGTTCCCATCTACCTGGCACCCTCCCTATAAGTATTTGTAAGTGTTGATAAAATCCCCCCTCAGTCTTCTCTTCTCCAGACTAAAGAGATCCAATTCCCTCAGCATTTTCCACCACGTGGATTTCCATCCACTCTTCCCCACGCCTGTGTTAGGAAGTTATCCTCAACACACTCCTAGAACCTCCCAAACTGTTTCCTCTTGGCTGTGTTGCATTTTCAGCACACATCTGGTAAGTTGAAGTCCCTCACAACAACAAGGGCTAGCAATCATGAGACTTCTTCCAGCTGCTTATAGAATATTTTGTCTGCCTTGTCATCCTGGTTGGGTGGTCTATAACAGACTCCCACCATGATATCTGCCTTGTTGGCTCTCCCCCTGCTTCTCACCCATAAACAGTCAACCCTATTGTCACCATTATTAAGTCACCTGTCATCATGGTCATCAAACTCTAGACAGTCAAAACACTCCCTAACAAACAGGGCTACCCCACCACCTCTCCTCCATGCCTATCCCTTCTGAAGAGTTTACAGCTGTCCATTGCAGCACTCCAGTTGTGTGAGTCAACCCACCATGTTTCTGTGATTGCAACTATACTATAGTTATCCTGCTGCACAGTAGCTCCCAGCTGCATTGTTGAGATACAATTCAATCTACTTAAAGGATTTAGGATTATCTCTTCCTTTAATTTTTGGCTGGAGTACTGTACCACTGATTTTTTTTTATTTGAAGATTTACTTTCAATCAAGTTGTACACTTGGATTTTTTTTTCATATATGTGAACAGTTTTTTTCTGTTCTCACACAATTTGGTATTTTTTATGTGCAACGTCAAATTAGGCATAGTATGAAGTTCTAATTTTTTTCTGATTTGGGGACTTTTTGTTACTTAATCCACTTTATGGTAGATCCATTTTATGCTTATTTTTTAAAGAAAATAAAATCAATTTGGGACACAAACCACTAGTCTTGGAAACAAAATGCCAGCCTGCTAAATCATTAGCAACCAGTCTGACTTGACATTATGGTCAATGTATCAGATTTCATTTGTGACAAGTGTGGTCCTTTGATGGCTTGTATGGGCAGACTATATATTTAAATGGAGTAGAAAATTATGGTTGTAATTTATAGTTATTGACAGTAATTACTGTTTATTGCCTCGCCATGACTCAGAAATTCATTTTGTGGTAGGATTTAAACACAAGAGATGATGATGCCTGAGAAAATGTATGAGGTGAAGATTAAAAAAATACTTTCTAGTTTGGGATTATTTTATTTTTCTTTCTTCGTTTAGCATTTGACTTTAAACATGTTTTATTTGTGTCAGCTCATCAGTTAATATAACTTGGGACTAATTCTCAGTGTGCTATCCACAGCTGGATACTGAACTATCCACTTACTTTATTGTCCCTAGAAAAATAGGGTGTAGTCTGTCATTTAACTGAGGGACAATCTCTGGAAATCACTACAGTTTAAACTAACAGATGTAGACCATATTTGTCGCCACGTAAACTGTGCTGCTTTGCTGGTCTTAATGTTCCTGACAACCTTTTCTTTCATTTTAACTTTAATATGTTTTTTATGGTTTCATCAAAATTCTTTGTCCTTCCTGCTAGATACAGTGAATGCTAAGTTTTTCTTAATTCAGGCATGTCTTCTGAATATTTCATATTAAATTGGCTTACAGCACTGAAAGTGGGTCTGGTCTTACAGTCTTTTAAAGCAATATTCTATAATTCTACATTAATCTGGAAGATGTTTTCTCGCCAGAAATTAAAATATAAGAGAAATTATCAGTCTAGTGCTCTCCTGTCCCTTCTTGTGTAGTATCTGTTTCTCATCTTGATCACAGAGCAGTCAGTCTGAAAGAGGATTTTTTCATTATTTAACATATTACTTGTACATTTGCTGTTAAATTATTGTATATGCCTTCAGTTTCTGAATTTCCTTAGAATGTTTTAAGAATATGTGCTAAATTAAATTTTGTTATTATGAATGGACTTATTTTTACATATTCTTTGCATGGGTTTTTTGTTTGGTTTTTTTTGTGGGTTTCTTTACTTTCCTGTCACAAAAAGTACATGAACTATCTTGTTTCTTCAAGAATATGGGCTTATTTGCACATGTAACTAAATTTTGGAAGCAGGTGATATGATTATAGACAAATGTGTATTTATGTTGTGGTAAGTTTTTTTTAACGTTGATAGAATTTTTTCTTATATTTCAGAGTGAAGTTTAGTGAATATATCTATTTTTATGTGGATATGTATATATATGTATGGAAACATACATAACTCCTGTATATACATGCGTAGTATTACCCTTTGTATATGAAGCTATCTCTTTATAAATCTGTACCGTAGAGTTGTTAGAAAATAATCATCATTACTAGCTTACTTCATGATGTTTGCTTAGCACATAAGAAAGACATACTTCAAAAAATACATTTAAAAAATGTGATGTGATGCAACTTGCAATTGCTTTTTTTGGCCCTGGGAGAAAGTCTTTATCTTCACTTTAACAGTAGTCATTGTCAAAAGAGGAAAGAGCAGTAATACTGGAAAAAGAAAACTCATACTGAACTGGCATAAAAATCTGTTAATTTTCCAACTTTGTTTATTTAATAATTTTTATTATTGATTTTATTTTTGATTTATTGATTTTTATTATTGATATTAGGAAATAAATAATGTCCTCTGCTGTCTTTTAAATATTTTAACTTAAGTTAGTAAGCTGGTGTGATAAATTACTTGGCACTTGTAATTCAACTGTGTATGAGGAACAGTAACCTGCTCAAAAAGATGATGTGAACTTTGTAATAATTGATGCTGTCTGTTGATTTGTGTTTTCTTCTGAATATAGCTAAGTGATTTTGAAATGAAGGGAAACCTTGCTGCAGACACAGCAATAAAAATGAGCCTTTTCTAAATTCTTCAGGAATAGTATACCTGTAAGACTGTTGGGTTACCGTCTTATGAGCCTGAAAGGCAGAATTAGTACTTCTTACACACTAAGCAAAGAATGTATTTCCTGCTCTCCATGCCCACCCCCCCAATCATTGCAAGTAATATTCCTGTTAGACTTACAATGCTATGCGGTCCCAGAATGTAAAGATAAATACTTGGATACAGAAATATAAGCCAATACAAGAAATTTTTGTTGGCTCCCCTCACTCTTTACCTATATGAACAAAGTAGATGGTGATGATACGCTAGGTAAGGTCTAAAGGGCTTTGAGTGCTCTTGTTTATAGAGCTCGTGGTGGCCTGCGATGAGAGTTAAGTGCAGTTCTGGTCAGAATAAGACTGGCTTTTTTATGACTGATATATAGAGAGCGCATCAATAGCCAGGTCTGAGTGTGTGAATATAGACTGGTAAGAGGAGTTTTGCTGCTGCACTTTAAACTGTTCACCATATGTGGTGAGTCAGAATTTATTCTTGGAATCAGCTGAGATTCAGTGAGGTGAAGAAGTTATCTTTGCAACTGTGGAGTTAAAAACAAACTTTAAAAGAGGAAAGCATCATGATGACGATCTCAATCCCTGAAGTATTTGATCTGGATTTTAAAGATATGTATCAAAATATGGGTACACTATGTCTTGAGCAGTTGCCTCTGGAGACCTATAAAGCATTGTGGAGTATCGTCTAGATGATGAACTGAATATACCAAGAAAGAGTTATTTTATAAACAATGAAAGCCTGAATATGTTTGTGTAAAACCAACAATGCTTTTGATGTATATATGATGAACATTCTATGTAACACATACATTTTACTTTGTGTAACCATAGCTTTTTTTCTAAATTCACCTCCTTCCTTTTGCCTTCTGTAAGCCACTTCCTTTTTTGTCTTTTTTAACTCTACTTGGAGTGACAATGGAACCAAAAAGGGAACATGGAGCAATTGTATTATTTAACTAATCCTCATCATCTCCAGCAGTTTTAGTACAAATTATTGATATGCTAATCATATCAGTAGTGATCTGTAGATAATGCCAGTTGGTCTTCAGATATTAATTGGGCTAAAGGTTTGTGGCAGCTAATATTAGAACTGATTCATATGGTTTAAATCCTTAATTGCATTTAATTATAGATTTGCTTATGAAACAGCTGCACCTTTTCCATCAGCTGTGTTAGTCTGCGACTTGAAAGGATTAAGCTTCTCTGCATCTCTGCAGAGTATTTTTCAACTTAGCTTGTCTTGGCTGTATTTTATATCTTACCTTGCAGCTGGCTTAATTTTTCCAGAGCTGTTTGTTGATCTAGTGCAGCTTTTCATCTAACCACATTAATGACATTACTCTTTTTATTACTTTTTGCAGTAACCCATTTGGCTTGCCTTTCTTGGCTCAAGAAAGGAGGTGGAAATTAATTGTAACATCTCAAACAAAACAACACATATAATTTGCAAGCAACATTCTTAAAAATGTTGCAACAAATGAGTTAAATGAAGTTGAGTGCAATTGGATCTTCTCTAACCAGTTGCTGATAGATACAATCTGGACAATATTTTGCAAGAATATTTATTGAGAGCATTCAACATCAGCTTTTGAGAGCTTATGAAATTGTCTATAAATGTGGACCTAAGCATAGGGAGCTAAAAAGGAAGCCTTAGTGAGAAAATAATATTTTCATGGAAATTTACATTTATGTCCTCTTTTTTTGTGGAAAAGTTACTGAGGATCAAACTGCAAGGTAGCAGAATTGCTTAAACTTTAATTGTTGTTTGACCACAGACGCAGATAAGTTGTTCACCTACCAAATTAATGAACAGGGTTGTTTGGAAGCTGATATCATAAATATGGAAAGCACAATTACTATGAAGTATGGTTGGGTGGATATGATTCAAATCTCTGTATCATTTCGCTGGAGGACTGATGATATCAGTAAGGTTCAAAGAAGGGAAGCTACTTTAGCTATGCCAGCAACTGAATGTTGAGATGCAGCAAAGGTTTTCTGCACTAGCCAAAGTAGCCAGAAGTTTTGCAAGTGTAATCACAGAATCTTTGATTATTTGTTGTCCATTGAATTCTGGGTTGCTTAAGCTTGTACTGTCTTTGAGATAGGAATGAGAAAAGCTGTGCACCTTTGTCTTTGTAGATAGTATGATTTGCATTCATAATTATGTCACAATAGATAAACCAAATAGTCCCAGTTTATGGGTGAATTACACAGCAGATAGGTCATCATTACACTTCCAAGTGTATGACCGGGATAGAAATTTGGCTGATAGCTGTCAGAATTACATGGCTTAACTAACATGATCAATCTTGAAGCAGATCGAGTCAAAATATTCTTTCCTAGGAATAGAAGCCCCACAGATGTTCTGTCAGTTGATATGACAAATTACTAAATACTTTTTGCAGCAAACAGGAATGGCAAATGTGCTATTTTGTACCCTTCACAAAGAAGGGATCTGGGGAGCAGCTTGTTCCTTTCCTCCTTCTTCTTTGGGGTATCCTTTTCTGTTAACATTTTCCATCCCTACAAGATAGTCAGTGCTAATTCTGGTAAAATGATCCCCATGACAGGGAGGCCATCTCTTTTCATACTCCTGGAAGTGCAATTTGGTTGACTTGGACATTGCTGCAAAATTTTGAATTGCTGCAAAATTCAGGCCTGCTTAAAACTTCTTCACTTCTTACTAATAAATGAAGAAGAAAAAATATGAAAAGGACCTGTACTGAGACAGTACAATATATATATTGCACAAACTGAAGTAATGTACAAGGCAGGAGGTGTCCTGCCACTTCATATTAAAAAAGTGAAAGTTAAGCCACCTTCTATTAAAAGCATAGCATTTCTGTCTGCAAAAAAAAGGTTCTGTGCAACTGGGAAGATGATTCTATAGTCAAGAAGAGAGCGAATGAGGAGGGTATGATTGGGAGCCATGCAGGGGACGGGAAGCAATGAGGAAGACAGACAATGGTATAGAGTCACTTGGTTTGAGAAACTTGCATCACTGATAGAAGTTGGAAGAATGGAGAAGCTAGGGTTTGCTAAACAGAGTGAAAGGATGTAGGCAACAATAACTGAGGTTGAAGAACGCAGGAAAGAGGGTAAGAGACAGATTTATGTTTGCTGTGGAGGTTGAAATGGAACAGACTAGGCAAAGCAACCATGAAAAGAATGTATTTCCTTATGACGCCTGTTGTGATTAACTTATGGTAGTAATAAGATTTTCTTTTTCCTAAATATTCTTAAAATTTAATTTTTTCCTCATGTTGAGAATACTCTAATTTCTTATTACATTATGTACTTTACCCCTGTGTGTCTTGCCTTTAAGCCTACCCAACTTTTTATAGATGTAATGATTGTTAACCAGATGTAAATATTTTTATCACTCTGTTTAGGGATGGGTGATCTGCTCTATCTAATAACATACAGAAGACTGGAGCAGGAAAGAAGTGCACTGTTGGAAGATACATTAGCTCCAGTCTTTCTGATCCTATCACTACTTCAATTTTACAGACGGTAAGAACAGCAAGATTACAAAAAATCCAGTTGCTAGACACTCAGCAAAACAGAAAAAACCTGTTTGTGGTGTTTAAAAAAAAATCATATGATCATTAAAGATCATTGAACTATGACTGTAATGTTAATGAAAACTGGCATTTTGGAAAAATTGAAAGGGAAATAACATAGAAATTACTAATGTAGAAGGCAATAATAAACAGGAGAACAGAAGTATACAAAAAACTAGATAAAAAGTTGTTGGTTGTTGCTTTGTGGATGGAAGTGAATGACCACTGAGTTGCATCAGCTGCCGCTGCATGTTGAGAAGCTGGACTGTATAAAGTGGTGTGCAGTTAATATGCTGGTTCATCAGAGTCTAAGAATTCTAGAAAATAAGCAGACTATAGTCTAAAACAGTTATTTTAAAGTAGTGTTCATTCTTGGTGATATATCTTATTTCTCATTGCAACTAATGTGAAAGTTTCTGACCAGCCAACTCATATTCAGTGATTATCAAATAATTATCAAGCTACTAGGTATTTCTGCTTTATATTTCTGTAATTAAAAAACAAAAAACCAAAACATCTGTGTCATGGGATTAAGTGTACCTTGACAAAGTTTGCTGATGACACCAAACTGAGTGGCAAAGTGGAGTCTTCAGAAGGGAAAGCCACCCTGTAGGAACACCCGGATAGGCTGGAAGATAGGCTAACAAGACCCTTATGAAGTTCAACAAGGACAAATGTAAGGTCTTGCACCTGGGAAACCATAATCCAGGAGTGCAGCATAGACTGGGATCTAGCTGGCTGGGGAGCAGCTTTGTGGAAAGTGACCTGGGGGTCCTGGTGCACAAGCTCCATATGAGTGAACGGTGTGTTGCTGCTGTGGCAAAGAAAACCAACAGGATGCTGGGTTGCATCAACAAGGGCCTCACCAGCAGAGATAAAGAAGTCATTATCTCACTCTACTCAGCACTTGTCAGGACACACCTGGAATACTGTGTTCAGTTTTGGTCTCCGCTACATAAAAAAAACATGAACAGGCTGGAGAGGGTCCAGAGAAGGGCCACAAAGATGATCAAAGGACCGGGAAGCCTGCCGTATGAGGAAAGGCTGAGAGAATTGGGTTTGTTCAGCCTTGAGAAAAGAAGGCTTAGGAGAGACCGTTCCACCATGTTCCAGTATTTAAAAGGTGGCTGCAAGGAAGATGGAGACTCCCTTTTTACAAGGAGTCACATGGAAAAGATGAGGGGTAATGGGTATGAGTTACTCCTGGGGAGGTTCCGATTGGACACAAGAGGAAAATTTTTCACAATGAGAACAATCAGCCATTGGAATAATCTCCCCAGGGAAATGGTAGATTCCCTAACAGTGGACACTTTTAAGATTCAGCTGGACATGGTGCTGGGCCATCTTGTCTATACTCTGCTTTTGCCAAGAAAGGTTGGACCCCATGATCCTCGAGGTCCTTTCCAACGTGGTATTCTATGATTCTATGATTTTCTGAATAATGAAGCATATTCTTTTCTTTCTTTGTCTCAGTATTGATCATTTTGACAGACTTTGTCCTCAAATTTGTTATTACTAATGATTCCTGGAGTATGTTCAGGTAATAATACGCTGTCTGATAAAGAGAGTTGGTTGATGCATATGACCTACATTCCTGGTCTTTCCAAACATTGGATACCGCTTAACTAATAGTCTCAAGATAACCTATTTGTATTTTGAGTTAGCAGCACTGAAATTGCTATAAAGATAAATTTTCTGGCATGGAATTTCTTTGTGGTTTGACTGCATGGTTAATTCTGAAAAAGAAAAAAGATACAGGATCTTTATAGTTTAATACTGTTTAATACTGTTGAAATTTTCTTATTTTTAATAGGAAATTGTAATAGGTTTGCTCCATTGTGTTGAAATGTGTTCATTGCATAAAGAACATTTTGGTTTAAATCAGTTGAGTTATTCTAAGTTAGCAAATGTGTTCTAAATTGAGGAATTCCATCAAAACCAGAGACAATCACTTGATCTGTCACACTTTACAGACTATGTAAGACTTCGTGTTATTTCTACATTTGCGTCGAGAAGGATGCTGAAATTACACAAATTTTACATGGCATATCCCATCCCTGAAGAGGTTGAGACTCTGCTAGCACTGTTTTTAGGAGACTTACTTTTCTGGGAGAAAGGTGAGGTCAAAAGATATCACTAGATGTCTGTGTTTCCCTGTGTGATGTGCTGGCACATTTTAAAACTTCATTCTTTTAATGAAAAGAGGCAAATTGTGCAATGTCTTTATAACTATGCAATCCAAAAAATATTGTCATGTAGGAAAAGTATAAACAAGGAATATAGAGACAAGCAGGTAGTTAAACATGAATTACTACTGTAATACAATTAAGATTAGTGGAAATTAGTTTCATGTCTTAACATTGTTGCTGTAATGAAGGATAATTATGGTACAGAAATTGAAAGTGGAGCTGCAGTGATTGAAAACTTGTATGACAGATACGTGGAAATGCTGGCAATTTGGGTTGCTTCATGTTGCTATTAGACTTCTGGTAATTACCTGAACACACTTGGCAAGGCATCATTAAGTATGAGAAAAAGAAAAATCTATCACCATCACATTAAAAAATACATTTTGTGATGCTGAAAGCTACATTGGTTTTTAGGAAATGGAAAACGTTCTGTCTGATTTTACTGCCTGTATTACTGCTCCTTTTTTAACCTGTGCTTAACTCTCAGATACTGGAGGCTGAAAGAATCCATAGAGTGTTTGAAAGAAGAAGTGTGAAGTCCTTCTCCTGCCCAAGCTGCTGACTGTGTGACATGATGTAAGTCATTTAACTATTTTATCTCTATTTTTTCCTTTGTACGAAAATTTACTGTTGCCTGTATTTTTAGGAGCACTTCATTTTTATTAAATTCCCTAACTATCATGATGAAAATTTTGATTTTATTTTAAAATTGAAGTTAATTTAGTATAGAAAATTAAAAAAAAAAATAAAAGGCAGTCTTACTTCATTACTTTTCCAGCTAAAACAATTAGAATTGTAATACTTTCACAAGTAGTGTCAGCTCACCTAAGCCTGATGTATGTGAGACTGCTTATTGTTACTTAGTCTTTTTACACTGTTACTTAATGGTTTTACAACGTTTTGAACATTTAATATATATACCTGTTTAACAAGTAAATGATGTTATCAGCTACAGTTTTATAATCTTGTTATGTGCTTGATTTTGTTTTAAATCATTTAATTCTTTTGGAGCTGTTGGATAATGATTTCAGTGTTTAAGTCCCAATTATCTGGAAGGCGTTCTATTTGCTAGGGGATCCAACAAAAGTGATCTCACAGAAAAGAAATCTACAAGTTCCAAGACATAAGATATAGGTAATACAGGGAAATGCCAAATATAGAGTTCTTAGGAGAAAACAAACATTTAATTCTCTGTGTGAATCAGAAAAGACTGTCAAGTTTCAGTTTAGTGTCCATGTTAAAACAGTATTAACAACGAATCTGCCTTGAAAGTAGATGATCAGCATCTTTCAACTGATCTATGGTACAATCTGATGAACATACATTCATAATAACTTAATGAAATAGGCAGTAGAATTTTCAGAGGAATTTCTTGGAGAGCTGGAATGGTAGACCTCACTCTGCAGTAGAGAGGATGTAATTAAATTGTTTAAAGAACAAATGAGGGGACTGGATTGGGAATCCTGAGTAGCTCATATTTAAAAGGCGTGTTCTTAGCTCTAGTGACTCCTTCAATTAGCTGGCAACATGTGTATTACCACCATATGTGCTAGGTAAGCCATTCATTTAAGATCCAGACTGTAATAAGATGGCAATTGTGATCAACGTGTTATTTTATTTGTAACTTGGTTTTTAGCATTGTTTTCCAGACATTAACATTAGTATAAATATATTTTAACGTCATTTATATCTTCATTCTTACATGAATATTATTGTGAGACCTTACGGATTTGAGGTTCTTCTGGAGCAGGTGTAAACAGGAGCTCCCATATTAGAATCTTATTATGCTTGTATCCTGAGTATGCTTGTATTCTTTTCTGTTAATTAGTGGCTTTTCCTCTTTTTTATTCCTTCTCCTGTTGCAGAAAGCCTTATATCCACTTAACTTTGATTTTGCTTTTTTCTTGACCAATATGCGCTAGCCTCCAAAAGGAGTGAACTTGAAATCTTTGTTGTTTATTCACTAGTCATTCCTTTTAAAGAATTTAAAAATTAGACTTGTCACATTACTCATTATTCTTTTTTAAGCATTTGTAGTTACTATTTTTTGTGGTTTTCAGCTGATGTTTCTTCAGGTAGTTATGAAAAGGATCTTTCCTAACTATAGATTTTTTAATCTGTTATGGAGGCAAAACACGTGATGCAAACACAGCTGCATTTGCAGTTGTCATGTGTTTGAGAATTTCTAATAATTAACGCTAGGACTTTCCTATAGGTACATTTTTGTGTAATAACATTACCTGTCTCTCTAAATGTAGTTGTATTTCTTATAAAAGTCGCACTCCTAGATGAGACTTCTGCTTCTGCATCATTAAGGTTTGAAATGGCTAATTAATGGCTTGGCTATGTATTAACATTATTTTAAAAATTTCTAAATATTTTATAACAATGATTTCAGAGTATTGATAATGTAAGGTACTCAGTCTTTACAGAATGAACACTTTTTAGCAATACTTTAAACAGCCTGTCACTTTCTAAAAGCCACTTAGTCTCTGTCTTCTATATGCAATATGCAAATTTTGCATGGTCTAATCACCTGGGTAAATAATAGCTTTCTCAGAACTGAAATGAGCAAATAATTAATTATTAATAGTTTTCATAGGCAATATTTTATTCAAAATAAGTTTTCACAACTTTACAGAAAATTTTGGTTTTTAGAATCTCTCTAACTTATGAAACATGAGGCGATTAAAGCACAGTCTTCTCCAAATGCTCTTAGTTTGATTGACTGTGATTATTTTACTAGACCTACTATATTTTGCTTATCACTTTACAATATTAATATCTTAAAAATTGATATTGTCTTTCTCACTGCATTCTTTCAAGGGTCCCAATGTTCTTTATTAGTTATTTATTTATTATGTAGTCTGTAGGAAAATAAGTCAGATGATACATACTACATTTTCTTCTGAAAGCAATAGAATTTGTAGTTTTTCTGACTTCCCAGAGATTGACAAATATGGGCCAGACAGATGGAGAATGAAATACTATTGTATGGTGGGTGTCTAAAATAAAAACAAAGCAAAACCAACCAGAAAAAAAAAAAGCCTCCCCAAAACCCCCAAACCCCACACTAATTTTCTTTACATTTTCAGTTCCAGTGTTCTTGAAGGTGGAAGGTCATTGTCATGGGTGCTTGTGTTCATAGTTGTGATAACCTGATCTTTTTGGTAATGTTAGCTTGCACACTTGAGATATTTGAAAGGAAAAATCGAAAACTTAAATTTAAAAACTACCACTAAACCATGTCCCTAAGCACCATGTCTACCCATTTTTAAATACCGCCAGGGATGGTGACTCTTACCACTTCACTGGGCAGCCTGTTCTAACACTTGACAACCCCTTTGGTGAAGAAGTTGTTCCTAATATCCAATCTAAACCTCCCCTGGTGCAACTTGAGGCCCATTTGTCTTGTTCTGTATCACCTGTTACTTGGGAGAAGAGACCAACACCCACCTTGCTCCAGCTTCCTTTCAGGTAGTTGTAGAGAGCGATAAGATCTCCCCTCGGCCTCCTTTCTCCAGGATAAACAACCCCAGTTCCCTCAGCCACTCCTCATAAGACTCATTCTCTAGACCCCTTGCCAGCTTAGTTGCCCTTTTTTGGACACACTCCAGCACCTCAATGTATTTGTTGTAGTGAGGGGTCCAAAACTGAACACAGTATTTGAGGTTGGGCCTACACCAGGGTGCAGTACAGTGGGACAATCACTTCCCTAGTGCTGCTGGCCACACTATTCCTGATACAGGCCACGATGCTGTTGGCCTTCTTGGCCACCCAGGCACACTGCCAGCCCATATTCAGCCACCTGTTGACCAACACCCCCAGGTCCTTCTCCACCAGGCAGCTTTCCAGCCATTCTTCCCCATGCCTGTAGCGCTGCATGGGGTTGTTGTGACCCAAGGGCAGAACCCGGCACTTGGCCTTCTGGAGCCTCATACCACTGGCCTCAGCCTGTCGATCCAGCCTGTCCAGATCCCTCTGTAGAGCCTTCCTACCCTCAAGCAGGTCAACACTCTCACCCAACTTAATGTTGTCTGCAAACTCACTGAGGGTGCACTCGATCCCCTTGTCCAAGTCATTGATAAAGATACTAAACAGAACCGCCCCCAGTACTGAGCGCTGGGGCCACTTGTGACCAGCCTCCAACTGGAATTAAATCCATTTAGCGCAAGTCTTTGGGCCTGGCCACACAGCCAGTTTTTTACCCAGTGAAGCGTGCGCCTATCCAAGCCACAAGCAGCCAGTTTCTCCAGGAGAATGCTGTGGGAAATGGTATCAAAAGCTTCACTAAAGTCCAGGTAAACAGCATCCACAGCCTTTCCCGCATCCACTAAGCGGGCCACCTTATCATAAAAGGAGATCAGGCTAGTCAAGCAGGACCTGCCTTTCAAAAACCCATGCTGACTGGGCCTGATCACCTGGTTGTCCTGTACGAGCTGTGTAATGGCCCTTAAGCTCATCTGTTCCATAACCTTCCCCGGCACCGCTGCCAGACTGGCAGGCCTTTAGTTCCCCAGATCCTCCTTCCGGCCCTTGTGGATGGGCATCACATTTGCTAACCTCCAGTCCACTGGGACCTCCCCAGTCAGCCAGGACTGCTGATAAATGATGGAAAGTGGCTTGGTGAGCACATCTGTGAGCTCCGTCAGGACCCTTGGGTGGATCTCATCTGGCCCCATAGAGCTGTGTGTGTCTAAGTGTTGTAGCAGGTCGCAAACCATTTCCCTTTGAGTTTTAGGGGCTCCATTCTGCTCCCTGCCCCTGTCTTCTAGCTCAGGGGGTGGGTACCCTGAGAACAACTGGTCTTACCATTAAAGACTGCGGCAAAGAAGGTGTTAAGTACCTCAGCCTTTTCCTCATCCTTGGTCACTGTGTTTCTCCCACCCCCCGTCTAGTAAAGGATGGAGATCCTACTCAGTCCTCCTTTTATTGCTAATGTATTTATAGAAACTTCTTTTGTTGCCCTTAAGAGCAGAAGCCAGATTAAGTTCTAGTTGGGATTTGGCCCTTCTAATTTTCTCCCTACATAGCCTCGCAACATCTCTGTAGTCCTCCTGAGTTGCCTGTGCTTTCTTCCAAAGACCATTAAACCCTCCTTTTTCGCATGAGTTGCGACCATACCTCTTTGGGCAGCCGGGAGGTCTTCTTCCCTGACGGCTCATTTTTTGGCACATGTGGAGGCCTGCTCCTCCATCTTTAAGACTTCCTTCTTGAAGAATGTCCAGCCTTCCTGGACTCCTTTGCCCTTCAGGACTGCCTACAAAGGGACTCTGAAGGCTTCTAAACAGGCCAAAGTCTGCCCTGCAGAAGTCCAAGGTGGCAGTTCTGCTGACACCCCTCCTTGCTTCTCCAAGACTCAAAAACTCTATCATTTCATGATCGCTATGCCCAAGATGGCCTCCAAGCATCGCACCACTCACAAGTCCTTCTCTGTTTGCAAACAACAGGTCCAGCAGGGTCTCTTCCCTAGTTGGCTCCCTCACCAGCTGTGTTAGGAAGTTATCCTCAACACACTCCTAGAACCTCCCAAACTGTTTCCTCTTGGCTGTGTTGCATTTTCAGCACACATCTGGTAAGTTGAAGTCCCTCACAACAACAAGGGCTAGCAATCATGAGACTTCTTCCAGCTGCTTATAGAATATTTTGTCTGCCTTGTCATCCTGGTTGGGTGGTCTATAACAGACTCCCACCATGATATCTGCCTTGTTGGCTCTCACCCTGATTCTCACCCATAAACAGTTAACCCTGTTGTCACCATCATTATCTTCTAGACATTCATAACATTCCCTAACATACAGGGCCAATAATCATTCAACAGGAAAACAATTGTATGAGTGGATTGTATGTATTCTTGGTTACCTGTGTTGCAAAAAAACAAACTGCCGTTTTCTCAGTTGATTAAGTCCTTCTCTTCTAAGTGTTTTTACCACAAGTTTAATTGCAATGCCTTATTGCAATGCCTTATTGCAATGCCTGGACATCTCAAATCCATTAACTATGAGATCAAGCTATTATCTGCTTCTTTACTTACTTCAGTCTTGCTCCATCTAAACTAAAATCACTCAGACACTTCTCAGTTAATATCTAGTATAAATTTCCAGTTCAACAGGGGCAACACAAAACTCTTCCTATTTCCCCAGACTTATCTCTGTCTCCTGTTTTTTCCTTGATCCTGATAATCCATCTGTCACATGGTATTGGAGCCTGGGTGCCATCTTCAGCTCATTCTTGTTCCATCATCATTAGTAGTGACTTTGCTGAGTGCAGGTTGAGTTAGAACACATGTGGGAACATAGTGCATTTCTGTCAAATTAGCACACAAGGAAAGATTTTTAACAGCTTTTTGCTTTTATATTAGATGTGGAATGATAATTGATATGTCGTCAGATATAAGGCCTGCCAATACAAAGTTATTGTCAGCATTGTTTGAAAAATTTAAACCGATAAAGTCATTTTATGTAGGATCTATTCTATGCATTGCAGTACTGCATAACTTTCATGTAGTTCAAGTAATTATCTGGTTGGATATACTGTATATTTTTTTTTGCCTGTACTTACTGAAGAGCGTTTCTAAAATATCATTTTCCTTATTAAGTTACAGAATTGATATGTTTGTTTTCTCTTGTTTCACCATTTATCTTCATTATTGTAAAATAATTTTTCTTAAGTTTGAATAATGTAGCCTTGTTCCATGTGTATTTATCTAAAACATTGCTGCAGTGTGTAGTTTGTCACCATCTCATTTCTGTATCCACCTTTAAACCTGTTCCTAAACCTTTCACTTTGGACCCCCAATGCTCCCTCCCTCCCTGCCTCCCTCTGTTTCCGTTTCTATGCCAGCCATTCTATGCTTTCTTTTATGTTATCTTTCCCACTTGATAGGAATTTGTGTAAACATTCAGTAATCCCTTTATACCCCATGGCTTCATACTATCACTTTTGCTCTGCTAGCTGCACAAAGTTCCTAATGGTTAGATCAAGATTTTGCTGAGATTACAGCCTATGATACTGATCACTGTAGTCATTGCTTCATTTTTACCCACCTGTCTATATCCATTTCTAGTCTTCCAGTGTAGTTTTGCTCTTGATTTGTGTGAAACTGAAATTTTAATCCAAATATCTAAATTAACCACGTGGAACAAATCACGTACCAGAGAAGATCCAGAATTTGTTAAGTCAACTGAAACGGGTAGAGCATTATAAATTACAGCCTGCAACATCTTGGGTTTATCAGTTAGTGTTGTATGGCTGTGACTCATCAGGCATTAACCATTATCTTTCTTTCTACCTTTTCATGTTTTTCTTGATTTGATATATTTCATTTATTATCCCCACCCATATATTTTCAGGTAGTACAAATAGCTTTATAGATCAGCTCTCACACAATCTCAATTACTTTTTGCTGACCCTCACTTTGTACTCACTCTGAAATATTTTTAGGACAAACATCAGAGGCTCAGCAGCTCTACCAATTTACAGTAGCACTAATGCTCCTCTTCCTCAGAAAAAAAAATAAAATAATCCTGTGAATTCTTCACATTCCAGGCTAATTTTGAATTCTCATCTTGTTTTTTACATGTGATTCAATCATGACTTAGAGCACTAGTTTGGACATATGGCTTATGAAATACTGGAGGATTTCTGGCTTCTACTTGCACAAATAATGCGTTTCTGGGTTTAAGTTTTTGGTTTGTTTCTCAGTTTTGGATTCCATCAGACTTGTTTTGTTCCGGGGTTTCTAGATGGAACTAAACACAATAATCCACTGTTACTGTTATTTCCAATGCTTGAAAGAGGCTAGATTTCATATTCGTTCTCAATTCAGTAGAAGTTGGTTGGTCCTGCTGTTCACAGTGATAAAATATTGCTTCATTGATGGTCGAATGCAAGATCATGGCAACCTCCCAAACTCTGAGGTCAGAAGATTTTTGCCACATGAGGTCTCATCTCCTTGATTACATGAATGTTAGTAAGTTACACAGTGCCACAGAATTTCCCCCCTTACTGAAAGTTAGTTATCAATACTGTTTTATTATTTGTACAACGTAGCAGAGTTTTGCCCAGGACATTGCTAAAGATTTCCAATGTCTGGAAGTTTGTATGGGCTGTGGGTCATTCCCAGTTGGCAGTCTGCTTGCAGACAACCTGTTTTGGAAGATAATAGTGTTTAATTATATTGTTCTGTTCTAGGGTAGTTAGTGCCAGAGAGTGGTACTCGCCATAGTTAAGTTACGTGTACAGCTCTAACCTCTGAATACCAAGTTTCATGCCTTGCTAAGCTCAGACTCAGTGGAAGACAGATTTTTGGTGTTCTTGCATTTCACAGAAACAAAAATACATATAATTAGCTGATCACTGGAACCTTGCATGTATAGTTCTTGGGTGAGTCTGCTCTGTTTCTATGAAACTCAAGAATATGTGCATCTTTAAAATTGATAGTGTAACAGATTACTGTATATTGATTTATTCCAAACACTTCTTTTCCCCAGTAATGAGTTACAGATTGCAATGCTATCATCATCTAATCAGCTTTTCTGTGTAGTATGGGGCTGTAGAATTTCCGTGCATTTATTGTTCTTTAAAGTAGAATGTATAACCTAGAAAGTCATCCAGAATTCATGGAATATTCCACACAGCCCTCCGGCAGTTATTTGAATGCCTAATTGTCAGTAATGTTGAAATTCTGTGCCTTATGCCTTACACACTGCCCTCAGTGTGTCTGCTTTCAACTTCTAACCAGAGCATCTAATCACACTTCTGCTTCTGAAATCTTTGTGTATTGGCCAGTATCTACTTCCCTTGGGATAGACTAGATGGTTTTCAGCAATTACATACATATACATCTAGCAGTTTCAACTCATACCCGAAATTTCCAGGAAATACTTAAATCTGGATGAATTACTGTCATGTGTAAGAGCTCCATGAACATGTGGTATTTATTAAGAAAAAACACAGGTTAGGCAAGGTTACTGTGTCATGTAACTGATAAACACACTGTCAGCATTTATAAATCAGATAGCCTCTCTCTAGTTCAGTGATAATAAAACAGCAGAAAGAAACTTCTCTGGGTCGTTTTTCCTAATGCATTAGCCATTTCAACAAGAAAGCCCGTAAGTGATTTTAATACCAAGTCATTATAGTGATACTGTTAGATGACAAATCTCTTATTAGCATCAACAGGATAGAGAGTTGACTGCCTTGGTTAACATGTGAGGTGAGGCTTAAAAAATAGGATAGGCTTTGTATGGTCTTGCATGATTCTCAACTTCAAAACTAGTTCACTGGGTATAACGTATGCCAGTCACTTTTTGAAAAAACATTTCAAAAAGTAAAAGATACTAAAATTATCTCACTGTTTGTGACATCATCAGTCATATTTCCACTTTCCAGATTATTACTGCGTTTATTATATATATTAATTCTGTCTGCCTTTTTATATCACAAGCTGATGATTAATTCTTACTTGCACATCGCATGCAAATGACATGCCTTGAATAAAGAATACTCTTAATCTGTGTGCTCACGAACACAAGAATTGTCATGGCTCGTGAGTTTCAGAAGTATCCATCCCATATAGGAAATGTTGTTGTAAGTCAGTAATAGCAAAGGGCTTAATATTAACAGAAGAAATACAATGTAAGAAATATTTTTACTGATTTTATTTTTAGCTTAAAACAACTTGTAGAAAATAGCATTGAATAATAGATTTTCAGCTGGGCCATACCCTAAACCTGGACATCACATGTGGCTCTGGATGCTGTGGCAACTGCAGCTGTGTTGTCAAGGAAACAGCCTTGTGCTCAGTAGGCAAAACCAATGAGGATTAAGCAAGGCTATATTATAGCTAAGCCTTGGTGACCTTATCAGGGAGCAACAAGATCTGTCTGTTCACTGTGCAGGTGTCCCTCAGGAGTGAGGGAGATATGCACAGGCAAAAACATGCATGCAATATACCTGATTTAAATGTCAGACCTGGATTATTCAAACAAGTGAATGCATTTTAGATGGATTAAAAGACTCCAGTTGTGTAAGTAAAATGTTTATATAAAATAAATCATAGAGAAGAAAGTAATATGACATTTTTTCTGTAAGTTATGAAATGAGAAAGAGGTAATAGAAGTATGATGAACTCTGGAAGTCTTTTTGATTTTTGTTGTAGCTTTATAATCAGGCTAAAATTCACACATAAGTGTGCCGCTATAAAAATGTGTTAGTTTCCAAATAATAAGAAACAAAGTTTATAGAACACTGAGATGCAGAACAGTTGTCAACAGTTTCAAGCACAGTGTTCTTCTTTAGTAAAAAGAATTAATGCATGTGTCACTGAAGTAAACTCACACTCCAACATACACCTATTATTTCATCCCAGTTTTTTGTATCTAAAAGAATCAAAATCCAATTGGAACTGAGATAAATAAGTCCAAGAGAAAAATGCCTAGTAGTTTTTTGCTGGGTGGGGAAGCAAGTTGAAAAAGTTGTTTAAATTGCTGTCAGAAGTTAATTGTTTTCTGCTTAAACTTTAAAATATTATTCCTTTTTGTTTATAAAGCAAAATAGGATGTTACAGTGTAGCTGAAGCTTCATAATAAGTAAGAATGAGTGAATAAGCAACTAAGTTTTACATGCTTTGGCAGAATCTCTGGAGTGTATTGTGCTTTTCTTTTTTACATTGTCCCGTAACATCAAAGATGATTAAATGTCTTTCCTAATTAACCCTATGCTTTAATTGTTAATCTGGATTTATTTAACCATTGTATTTTTTCTTGTTTCAGTATCTCTTGTGATGTTACATGCCCATTTAAAAAAAATAAATTGATGTTAGTTTATCTTCAGATAATGCCAGATGAACCTTTTTCAGTAGTGATACTGTCCAGTGTCTTGTACATAGAAGGGAGGAACAGAAGCAAACTGTGAAATGAGACACGTGATTATCATACTCATTTTGCTTCTAACATTATCTTGTGATTTATTGTCTTTCTTGGTGGTTTTTTTTTTCTTACAGAGGTTAATCTAAACTAGACAAAGCCAATGGATTTTGTCAGATTTTGATTATTTTCTTGCATCCCACTCCTTTTTTTCAGTACTTCAGCATTTCTTTCTTTTTTGTATATGATTGTTTAAAATGTCTGATTTTTTTCCAGAATTGCCATTTTTACCATTTCAACTATGTTACAGAAAAATTCTGTGTATAAGGTATTTCCTGGTAAGGAGGGAAATTCAGATATTTTGCAGCACATTTAAGGCTATTAGAGAAAACTTGAAATTGACCTGATTTCATTGCTTCATTTCTGAGAGTTGTCACTCTTATGGTAAGACTTTCTGTCAGAACATCAGGAGAAGAAATGAAGCAAAGAGGACAGGGAAGGCTTGGCCACTTCTGTAAGCTGAATATGATGTCAGTCTTCTTAACTATGTAAAATGTGCAATAGAAAAGTTAGAGATGAGAGCATATTTAATGCTTAAGTATTTAAGAGCCTAACAACATCAAAGTTATTAGAATGCATGCAGCAGTTAGCTTAAAAAACTGTTACTTAAGTCCTTGGAGAGAAGTCCACTATGATCCAAACATGCTTAGAGAGACAGAATATTAATATTCAAGATAAAGGGATCAGGAGATGTGTTGTGCCTCCCTGAAAGTTTCTCATTCCCATGCCTTCTTTCCTTATTAATTTTTTACTTTCAATTTTCAGGTGATCTTGTAGTACTCTCATATTTAGTTCCTTAGTATCAGATGTGATTTCATCCTCTAGTGCTTCTGTTTATTCCTTATCTGTCTAGTAGCTATATTGAAGGTCGGGTACAGACCTGGATACTTTTCTCAAGTTATTGTCTGCTTTTCAGCCTTTTCCCCCTCCTTACAGTTTTCCTAATTTTGTACAAATAAATCTGCCTTTATTTTCTCTTGGTCTTCTGTCTGTAGCTTTATGGTCATTTTTCTTTGCTTTTCAATCACTAAAATCTATGCTTTTTTTAAATAGTCTGGCTTCTATAAGGAGTTTGATATGAATTAAATTTAATTTTAATCTAGACTCATTAATATGAATTACCTTGACCAGTTATCACTAACTCAGGGAGCAACAAGTAGAATCCAACTTTTTTTCTTTAAACCAACTAACTGCTTTAACAGTGTGCCAGTACATTACTGCAAGTTATCTACTACCCTGCCTCTTTCTGGGATAATCTGCAATCCTGAACAGCAGGCAGAGCAGCAGTCTCTCCAGTGGGTTATTTGTGGACAAATAGGCAGATCAGCCTTTCCCTGCTTATGGAGTGACTTAGACGCACCCAGGACATGTCATGCCTCCTGTGCATGTGCTGTGCAACTGATCCGTGTGTGCATAACAAGTCTAAGATATTTCTGATGCTGTAGATTTACAGCAGGCCATCTGTGCATGTCCCAAAACCATGTGTCCAGGTGTTCCAACTTGTGTAGGAGATATCTTTTCTTCCATGTGAAATGCTGGGAAATAAGATTTTCTCATCCCATTTTAAATTAGTGGCGTAACTTCGGTCCTTGTGTGCTAAGTGCCTTGTACCAAGGAGGTTTAATTTATTTGATCAAATTCAGACATGAATTCAGAAGCAGTCATTGGAAACATATTGCTGTGAAATCAGATTAATTCTGTAATATCAGTGTGGAGGATGTCAGAACTAGACCTACAGTACTCATGTCTAAGTCTTCTTCATCTTTCATCTTCTATAGTTATTTACTGTGCTGTAAAATGGAAGAACAGTTTTATGAACTCAAAATGTCCATGTTTGGCACATATTTAACATTAAAATCAAAAATCCAGAAAAAAAATGAGGCTATGGAAGACCTCCAGTGGTTAGGCTGCTATTGCCAAAGGGCTGAACAGAGAACCGTAGTTTTAACTAAAACAAATAAGAGAGTAATATGTGCAAGTCAAATTAATTTATTCATATGTTCTTCTCAAATCTGTTGCACGTGAATTATATCCCCTTAGATTATGTTGCATTAGTTCCATTTTTATTAAGAACTTATGTGTTTATAGGCATAATCTGTATTGTATTATTTTTGCACTGTATTGTAATATTTTGACTATTTTGAATTTGGTTCATAAAACATATATACAAATGTGTGCCTCAGGTGCTTTTTTTTCCCTAACTTGCCTTCAGACTTCTGATCTGATTTACACATTTAAAAGTAAGTTTCTCGTGAGGGTAACTTAGTAACCATAAATCACTTTCTAAACAGGTTTTGATGAGTGAAACATTAAAACTTGAGAACACTTTTTCAGGTTATGAAATTTGGGGTTTTTTGGTAAGTATATTAATCAATGGATGTGTCGTTTCTTTAAATAAATGACATATAGCAATATGCTGTCACCCATCAGTTTTAAGTCACAGACTGTCAGCCACAGTAGCTACCTGTGTACAAGACAACTGAAGACATCTGTAGTATGTATCTTTGTATCACTGCAATAATAGGTAGTCATAGATAATCCTAACAGAAATTCAGGACACTACTCTTAACAACTAGCCAGAAAATACTTCCTGCTTTTGCAAAATGCTTGCCCTGTTTTCCTGAAACTAATTGACATTTGTTATACAGAAATTATGCAAAATATTTACATCAATATTTTTGTATTCCTCTGCATTCTTGACTGCACACTTTTTATTTTTGTTTGCTCCTTTAGTGTTTGTATTATGTGTCTTTTCTATACAAAAATAATCAAACAAATAGAAAAATACCCAGCGGCAGGCTTTAAGATCTATGGATATTTTTAAAAATCAAGTCACTGTGAGTGTGTTTTTTGCATAAGTGCATATGGTTTACATACTGATTTTCAGTTTACAACCCAGTTTAAACTTAGATGGAGAACCAAACCAAAACTTCAGTTGTAAGACTGTTATCACTATGTTTGAATCCGTATCCTTCCTAAATTCAAATTGTTTGGCAGCAGCAGTAGTTAATCATATTTAAGATGATTTTACTGAGACTTACTGTGATCCAACAAGCAGCCTACAAGCTGGACTGTGCTTAAGGATGCTCCGCTACAGCTCACTGCCTCTTCCAGGAGACGGCAAAAGGCTTTCAAGTAGTGAGTAGTACCTGAGCGCATTTGCCTGTGCCTGTTCACATCTTAACTCAGACAGCAAGGAGGCTGCTGCAGAGGTGCACAGCAGTAAAGCTGTAGCTCTGCGGTGCAGGAAAGGGAAGAGCGGCTTTCACAGCTGTCTTCTGTCTGTAAATAGGGAAGGTGTTTCATTTCAGAATCAAGGTAGTTTGGCTTTATAACTTCTGGAAGCTGTGTAATACTTGCCAGCAATGCACAACTTACTACCTCATTATTTCATTGTCAAACACCTAAAGAAGGAGGGTCTTTAGGGAAGCCTTAATGCCTATTGGGTTTTTTGATCTCTTGATAAGTGTTGTGCACTTTTCCAGATTATTTATTGAAACAATGCACAACGTGCATATTTTCCATTGTTATATTTGTTTAAAGCACCAGTGTTTCAGTTTAATGTTTTAGAAGTGATAGAACCAAATCCAGAAAATAATTACAGAAAAATTGAGAAAATAGGTCCAACTGATTTGCTAACATTCTTTGGTGTCTCCATTTCCAGTCTGCAGTCATGTTAAAACCTGAGTAAATATTGGTGATGCTTCCACTGAGAGAAATAACATTCTTTTGGAAGTAAAAAAGGTCATCTTGTTAACAGACCTTCAGGTTGGCCAGTAAAAACACACAGGGGATCATTTTGATTACGATTTCAGTTTTCTTAAGGGTCTTAATAGGCCCACATCCAAGATGATGATTATTTCAGTGCTTGTTGCTTAGGATTTATACTGAGGCACATGGTTGCTAACACAAAACTGTTTTGCTTCCTTAGGAAGTATTTGAGTCCTTTCATAACAATGACATAGAAATTGCTCTACTGGATCAAAGCTGTTGTTCACTTTCCTGATATTCAGCCTATGATTGGAGTTGATATCCCATTCTTCAGACAAAAAGGCAAGAATCTGTTGCATTTACAGAATTATCAGCTTAATAAAGAAAATTTCATGTTAGGTTCTCCCAGTCGCTGCTTGTGACTTGATTTATATGCGAAGACTCTGCTCTGTTGGGTTGGATGAAGAAAATGAAGGAAAGATAGAAGTTACTCAGTGCTGCTGGGTAACGGAGAACAGTAAGGAAGAGCAATAGAAGGAAGAGGAAAGACAGAGACCTAGAGATTGGAAATGGCATAAGTAGCTGACAGCATCTTCTGAATAGTCAGTATTTGATGGGTACTGCCTGAACAAGAATGGAGATATTGGGTAAAATTTAGGACACAGTTTCAGAGAGAGGATATGATTGTGTCTGTCATGAGTGTGGTGAGAACCTTGAGTATATTGTGAGGGGAAGGAAGAGGCTTTGGGGATATTGGTTGATGCTAATTACATTTCCTGATACACAGCTTGTTAGGTAACAGTGGTAAGAAACCTATGTGTTACCTCAAGAGCTCAATGTTCAACCCCTGATGGTAAACAAGACAAGAACAAGAACTTTTCCCTTGAGAAAAAGGGAGTTTTAAGCATTTCTTTTTGTCAATTTTGGATTTACCGTTTTTCAGTTTCAGAGTAATAGCAGCCCAGTTTATTTTCTTTGTATTATTTGTTGTTTTAGATACCCACGGAATCAGCTCCTTTCTAAATTAGTCTGGCATTTTTTTTCCCCTTTTGTATTATAATTTTTTCTATACCTCTTGTTATATTTTTAACATACTTAAAATTCCTGCCTGAACTTCCTTCTGCTATTTTTGCATTCTTCCTGTTTTCTTCTTTTTTGATATGTGATTCTTAGGACTGAAATTAGTATTACTAGTATAGATATGTCTTTGATTTCTGTAGTCCATATGATCACTGATAATATTCTCTTCCATTCTAATTCGTATGCCTTGTTAAGCTTTTGAGCAACTTTGGACATTGAGAAGAGGGGTTTCTTAGTAGGTTTCTTTCTTAGTATGTGCATTTGAATGCATCTCCAGTATATGTACAAGTAGTCTATTTTTTTTTCTTTCAGTGTCCACTGGGTTTGTAGTTATCAAGGAAATTGTGTTTGCTAATGTGATTTTCAGAGTGGAAATGAAGTCTTCTCTTGGTTGTAGAGCAGAGCTCAGATAAAAAGCATAGACAACTTGCATATCTCATACACTGGAGATTGTGGAGGTGGGACTAATGGTTCTTGCTGTTAGCTCACTTAGTCATTTGTTTCTCCCAGTAGAGGTCTCTCTGCTTGAGATAGTATGATAGAATGTGTTATTCTTTGATACATACACACACACACACTTTTTTTTTCCTTTTAGAATGTGTCTTTCAAATTTTAAGAGGCTAGGTTACAAACTCCCTATCTGTCAAAGCACGTAGGGTATTTCACAGAGCAGTGTAGTGTCTGGACAACCAGAATCACAGTTAGGCAAACAGATATTGTTTCATTCAGTGATCCTTTTAGTCAGGTGGCTGGTCTGTTCTTGAGTGTTCAGGATTGTGGATTTCCTGGACTGCAGCTCCTGTCTTAAAAAATGTTGAATTCCTAAGACTGTGGCATTGTTTCTTTTTTTATAGGTCCCACTCTGTTTAGTGGGGCACACTCATTAACTGCAGGTTAAGTGTTCCCCTTGAACTTTTTCCAGGAATTTTCAACTTACTTATCTTTTAAATTTTCTAAAAATAAAGTTATATGCAAGGTCCAGCAGAACCCACCAGAAGAAAACAAATCTCTTGTGTATTTTGCACTGTGTTAGACACAAGCAGTCATAGAATCACAGAATCATAGAATAGTTTGGGTTGGAAGGGACCTTTAAAGGTCATCTAGTCCAACCCCCCTGCAATGAGCAGGGACATCTTCAACTAGATCAGGTTGCTCAGAGCCCAGTCCAAACTGACCTTGAATTTTTCCAGGGATAGGACATCTACCACCTCTCTGGGCAACCTGTGCCAGTGTTTCACCACCCTCAGCATAAAAAATGTCTTCCTTTTGTCTAGTCTAAATCTACCCTCCTTTAGATTAAAACCATTACACCCTGTCCTGTCAACCCCACCCCTGCTAAAATGTTTGTCCCCATCTTTCTTATAAGCTCCCTTTAAGTACTGAAAGGATGCAATAAGGTCTCCCCAGAGCCTCCTCTTCTCCAGGCTGAACAACCCCAACTCTCTCAGCCTGTCCTCATAGCAGAGGTCTTCCAGCCCTCCGATCACTTTTGTGGCCCTCCTCTGGACCTGCTCCTACAGGTCCATGTCTTTCCTGTGCTGAGGGCTCCAGACTTGAATGCACTACTCCAGGCAGAGTCTCGCCAGAACAGAGTAGAGAAGCAAAATCACCTCCCTCGACCTGCTGGCCATGCTTCTTTTGATGCAGCCCAGGATACAGTTGGCTTTCTGGGCTGCAAGTGCACATTGCTGGCTAATGTCCAGCTTTTTGTCCACCAGTACCCCCAAGTCCTTGTCGACTCTCAATCCCTTCATCCCCTGGCCTGTATTGATCCCAAGGATTGCCCCAACCCAGGTGCAGGACCCTGCACTTGGACTTGTTGAACCTCATGAGGTTCACACAGGCCCACTTCTCGAGCTTGTCCAGGTCCCCTGGATGGCATCCCATCCCTCAGGCGTGTCAACCACACCCCTCAGCTGGGTGATGTCTGCAAACTTGCTGAGGGTGCACTCAATCCCACTGTGTGTGTCATTGTTGAAGATATGATGAACAGTAGTGGTCCAGTAGGGACCCCTGGAGTACACTACTTGTCACCGATCTCCATCTGGACATTGAGCCGTTGACCACTACCCTCTGGATGCACCCATTCAGCCAATTTGTCATCCACCAAATAGTCCACCCATCAAATCCATGTCTGTCCAATTTATAGAGAAGGATGTTGGGGGGATCATGTCAAAGGCTGTACAGAAGTCCAGATAGATGACATCTGTAACTCTTCCCTTGTCCATTGATGTAGTCACTCCATCATAGAAGGCCACGAGGTTGGTCAGGCAGCGCTTGCCTGTGGTGAAGCCATGCTGACTGTCTCAAATCACCTCCCTGTCCTCCATGTGCCTTAGCATAGCTTCTAGGAGGATCTCTTCCATGATCTTCCCATGCATAGAGGTGAGGCTGACAGGTCGGTAGTTCCCTGGGTCCTCCTTTCTACCCTTTTTAGAAATGAGTGCAGTATTTCCCTTTTTCCAGTCACCCGGGGCTTCACCTGACTGCCATGACTTTTGAAATGTCAAGGAGAGTGGCTTGGCAACTACATCAGCCAGTTCTCTCAGGATTCTGGGATGCATCTCCCCCAGGTCCCATAGATTTCTGTATGTTCAGGTTCCTTAGGTGTTCACAAACCTTATCTTTAACAGTGGGAGGAACTTTTCCCCCACAGTCCCCATCTTGCAGTCCGTCCACTCAAAAGGTGTGGGGAGAGAGGTTGCCAGTGAGGGCTGAGGCAAAAAAGTTGTTGAGGACCTCAGCCTTCTCCTCACTGTTGGTACCAGTCTTGCTCATCAGGCTACACTTTCTTTGACCTTCCTTTTCTGGCTGACATACCTGTAGAACCCCTTCTTATCATTGCGTCCCCTGCCAAGTTCAGCTCCAGCTGCACCTTGGCTTTCCTGGTGACATCCCTACACAACTGGGCAATGTCCCTATACTCTTCCCAGGATCCTGTTCCTGCTTCTACTGCCTGTGCATTTCCTTCTTGACCTTTAGGTTTACCAGCAGGTCTTGACTCAGCCATGCTGGTCTCTTGCCTTCCTTTCCTGATTTCTTACACCTGGGGATCAATAGCTGTTGCACTTTATGGAAAGCGTCCTTAAAAATCATCCAGCTCTGTTCTGCTTCTTTGTCTCCAAGGGCAGTTTCCCAGGGGGTCCCCTTGACTAACTCCTTGAACAGCTGGAAGTTTGCTTTCCTAAAATTCAGGGTCCGGACTTTACTCTTCGCCTGACCCATATCCCTCAGGACTGCAAACTCCACCCCTGCATGATCACTGCAGCCCAGACTGCCTCCAATCTTGACGTCACCAGTCAGCTCACTTGTGTTGGTGACCAACAGGAGCAATATTGCATCCCCTCTGGTAGGGCTGTCTGTCACCTGGCTTGAGTAGTTATCCTCAATGCACTCCAGGAGTTTCCTGGGTTGCCTAGAGCTTGTTGTGCTACTTTTCCCACAGATGTTGGGTCTAGATGTCGGCACACAAGCAATACTTACTTGCCTTACTTCTGCAACTTAAACATATGCTTTTCCTAAAAATCCTTTCAAATATCAGACTTCAGTTTTTGCTAAGACGGTAACTTTCACTGGTTAGGACAGGTATTAAGTCTGCAGGAATGACAGGTATTGGATATGTAGTTCCTGTTTTGCTGACAATGTGAGCTTCACATAAACATTGAATATAATTTGGCATATCTACTGACTCTGCTGCATCACATTTCTTAACAAGGTTCTGTTCAAATAGCCCATCACTTCACTGGCATTTTGGCAACTCCAGAAACAGGTATTGCAGGGTTTCTTGAAATAAATATTCTGATGCATTTAATTATATCGTTATAATTTATTTTGTTTTAATAGTAGTGTTCAACTCTGCTTGCCTATACAGGAGTGTTAATGTCTCTGATTATTTTATTCCAGCTAAAAATTCCCTTTGGTTGATCTCTAAGTTTTCTTCTTATTGGCATGTCTACAGTAAGTTTATCCTGTATGGTACCTTAATGAAAGGAATTGGATAGGACATTAATCCCATGTTGGGCTGCAAATCTTTGCCAATCCATGGGCAGAAATGTTCACAAGGTTGTTTTTCAAGATCGGTAATTCTTTGGTAGAATAGAATAGAATAGTTAAGTTGGAAGGGACCTACAATGGTCATCTAGTCCAACTTATTATGGTGTTCAAGAATGATTCCTGTTCTTACAACTCTTTGATGGTTCCTGTGTCCCCATGAAATCTCCTCACTGGGTTTTGGTGATTTTTTTCTTTAAGCATGAACCATTTACCGATCATACTGATTTACGTACCCTTTTAAATTGGATTCTTTAGTGATAATTTGTAGACTTATAATATATAACTTATTTGTACTGAAAGTTATTTAAAATTAGAGTGAATTTTATTTTAACTTTAGAAATGACATTGGAATGACTTCTGTTTTGTGGTCCTGCTTTTGAATAATTCCATGGGTCTAGAGAGGATATGATTAAAACCTCTGCTGTTAAGGGAAGAATGAGTATATCAGGATCACTGTGTATAGAATTTGCAGTTCTGTTTAAGTTTTACCCCTTCAGTGTACTCCTTTTTTCTAACTGGGAGTATTATTAGAAGATAGTTTAAATTTATTGGTCTGGACTGTTTTTAAATCAGCATAAGTCACTTGGAGTCAGTGCAGCCAAACTGTTCTGTTGGGTTTAAAAAAAGAACTTACGGAAAGCATGTCTATTTTTGGAAGATATTTAAATGGAAAATATTCTGCTTCCTCAGGTATGAAAAAAATGGTATATTTAATAAAATAATCTTTTGTTACAAATTTATATTTATTATTGTGACTTCTTGTTGGCTTTTTTAAAGAATAATTCTGTATTCTTTGTCCAAGTATGTTTATCATATTTTTCCCATTCTTTTGCTTGGTTTAAAATATTTGTATTTTGAAATTTTCCATTTTTGTGACACAGAATACTGTCCATTGTGCAGTTTTTAAGTTTTTTTGATCTTTTCTTGAGCATCCAGTAACAATACACATGATCTTTGTGACTGTTAATTTTGTGTCCCACCTGTATGTTACCTTATTTTTACTTTCTTTCGTTCTTGTTCATCTTCCTTATCTCTCTTCACTTCTTTGTGTTCTGTCCTATGGATTATCTATGTTACTTGTGAAGCTGTATAAGCTGCCTCTTGGAAATCTAGTGATGGGTGATACAATTCAAATCTTGGTATTGATGCAAAAAGGAAATACAATGCTATTAAATTGATTTTAATAGTTGAGTAAGATGCACAATATTCATTCAGTCTGAACAAATAGCAAAAGCAATAGCTTTGAGAGAATGGGATAACTAAATGTCAGGATGCCATTGATTCTCTGTGTTTCTGTTTTTATATGATTTGTTATTTTTCTAAGATACTGCAAGAATAATTATTTCAATAAAATTGTCTGTTTTGTTGGCATTTGATGTTCACTAATCTTTTGTTCCTGTGGCTGTTCTGTTCTATTCTGCAGCTTTTCCCACAGTGAGCTTAATTCATTTGCAGAGTTGTCAGACTGCAAATGAGTGGGAAAAAGAACTAGTACTTCGCTTTCATTCAGGGCAAAAGGAGGAGAAGCCAGGCATGCACACTAGCAACCTGCTTTGGAAAACACTGGAATTAAGATGACTTGCATATCTACACTAAAAATTTAGTTACTTTGCAGGTGTGTTCCTTCAAAACTAATAAGTACTTTTCATTTAGTTTTGGCAATTTGTGACAATTCATTTTGTTATTCTGTTCCAAATCTTCTACTGTCAAATATTTGAAACAGATTTTCCAGTATAAACCCTGTAAGGAAAGCTCCTTCTATTTTTTTCTGAACCCTCTCCTGGTGCCACTGAAAAGTCTTCATGACACAAGCAGATAAGATATAAAATTCATGGAATCATCGAATCATAGAATGGTTAGAGTTGGAAGGGACCTTAAAGATCATCACTCCAGTCCTCTGGTCATCTTCGTGGCCCTCCTCTGGATCTGTTCAAACAGGTCCATGTCCTTCTTCTGTTAGGGGCTCCAGATCTGGACACAGTACTCCAGGTGGGGTCTCACAAGAATGGAGTAGAGGGGCAGAATCACCTCTGACCTGCTGGCTATGCTTTTTTTGATGCAGCCCAGGATATGGGTGGCTTTCTGGGCTGCGAGGACACATTGACAGCTCATGTTGCACTTTTCATCAACTAACATCCCCAAGTCCTTCTCCTCAGGGCTGCTCTCAATCCATTCTCCACCCAGCCTACATTTGTGCTTGGGATTGACCCGACCCAGATGTAGGACCTTGCACTTGGCCTTGTTGAACTGCATGAGGTTGGCTTGGGCCCACCTCTCCAGCCTGTCCAGGTCCCTCTGGATGGCATCCCTCCCCTCCAGTGTGTTGACTGCACCACACAGTTTGGTGTCTCATTCCCGCTGTCCCTGTCAACAACAAAAATATTAAATAGTACTGGTCCCAATACCAACCCCTGAGGAACACTGCTTATCACTGGTCACCACTTGGACACTGAGCCATTGACCACAATTCTTTGAGTGCCACCGTCCAGCTAATTCCCACTGAGAAGTTCATCTGTCAGATCCATGTCCCTCCAATTTAGAGACCAGGATGTTGTGCGGGACAGTGGCAAACGCTTTGCACAAGTCCAGGTAGTTGATGTCAGTTGCAAATTTCCTTTATTATTTCTTTTTAACAATGCCACTCATTTAAAAATAATTTCCTTTTTTTGAAATTAAACCCTAGATTGGTGAATTTGTTTGTTTGTTTTGCTTATGTTGCCTATGAAACGAAGAACATGGTGGACACAGTAACAGATTAGCTTCTTAGTAATATCATTTTGAATCGTGTCCTGTACTTTGTGGAGGACTAACTCAAGAGTTATTTCTCCTCCTGTGGGTTTCCTGAGAGGATTCACTGAAGCAATCCATTAGAGTATTATAAATTTTTGCCTCAGCAATGCAGCCCTGTGGAATTTACCTGTTTTGCATTATTGTTTGTGTCTTGCTCGCAGGTTTCCTGGTCTCCCACATTATCACATAGTCACCGTCATCATTCTAATACCACTGTCAGTGTTATAGTCTTAAAAATCCTGTGCTTTCCTGCTTAAGTGTGGAATCCAGGTCCATACTGATCCTGTTTTTGTTATTAATGCAGTGAACTTATTTATCTGATTAGATTGAGTTACTTTAGCATTTAACACTCCTCCTCTGCTGGAGTGAATAGTTTTTCCTATGTTTTGTGTACTGAACTACAGCATTCCACTTATTATTTTTCTTCCACTATGTTTTCATATGTGTACAATGTTATTAACTAATTTAAAACCAGTCATTCTGTTTCCCCCATTTTACTTCCTAACTTTTTTGTGCTTGTATGTTTTCATACATTTGATAGTATTTTTTGAGTTACCATACCACATTTAAATGGGACTTTATTGTTAACTAACCAATAAGGAGAATTCTCTCAAATCTACAAAACAATTCAGGTAAACATTTTGTTTTACTCTTAACTTATCTACTTGGCCTTCCCTTCCACTGGTACAATATAAACTGTATGATATTACTGTCTTAAAATTTGTATTTCTAAGGCAAAATTACCCCATATTTGGTTGCTGTGAAATTAAAGAGAAGCCATTAGATTAGAATTCTAAAGTTTGAGTGGACAGCCACATAACTATGAATATGAAATGTTTATGAATTGAGTATGTTTCATGGGAGGGAGCTTCAATTTCAATCATAGAATCATAGAATCATAGAATGGTTTAGGTTGGAAAGGACCTTGAAGATCGTCGAGTTCCAACCCCCCTGCCATAGACAGGGACACCTCCCACTAGACCAGGCTGCCCAAGGCCACATTCAGCCTGGACTTGAACACCTCCAGGGATGGGGCCTCAACAACCTCTCGGGGCAACCTGTTCCAGTGCCTTACCACCCTCACAGTGAAAAACTTCTTCCTAAGGTTCAATCTAAACCTGCCGTCTTCCAGTTTGAAGCCATTCGCCCTTGTCCTATCACTACATGCCCTAGTAAAAAGTCCTTCCCCAGCTCTCCTGTAGGCCCCCTTTAGGTACTGGAAGGCCGCAATAAGATCTCCCGGGAGCCTTCTCTTCTCCAGGCTGAACAGCCCCAACTCTTTCAGCCTCTCCTCATAGGAGAGGTGCTCCAGCCCTCGGATCATCCTCGTGGCCCTCCTCTGGACACGCTCCAACAGGTCCATGTCCTTCTTATGTTGGGGACTCCAGAGCTGGACGCAGTACTCCAGGTGGGGTCTCACGAGAGTGGAGTAGAGGGGCAGAATCACCTCCCTCGCCCTGCTGGCCACACTTCTTTTGATGCAGCCCAGGATGCGGTTGGCCTTCTGGGCTGCGATCGCACATTGCTGGCTCATGTTGAGCTTCTCGTCGATCAGCACACCCAGGTCCTTCTCCTCAGGGCTGCTCTCCAGCCATTCCCCGCCCAGCCTGTATTTGTGCTTGGGATTGCCCCGACCAACATGTAGGACCTTGCACTTGGCCTTATTGAACTGCATGAGGTTGGCTTGGGCCCACCTCTCCAGCCTGTCCAGGTCCCTCTGGATGGCATCCTTCCCCTCCAGCGTGTCTACCTCACCAAACAGCCAATCATGCATAGTAGGGAAAAATTAATATTATTTTTGTAAGTGCACTAAGAAATGTAATTATGCAACAGATCATACATTTTTCTACATTTTTTTCCTGGTACCTCAACTCACTTTTCTTCACTTTCAAGAAACTGAGGAGACTATGGAAGAATAGAATTTCCAATATTACGTAATAAAAGGTCTGCACAAAAAGTTAGAGGGAAATGTAGGAATTTTTTTGCTAAATATTTATTAATTTCCTGCTTTAATCCTCCTCTGATTTTCTAGGTATTGTAGCAGCCCTTTTCTCTAAGAGTGTGAAACTATTTGCATTAAACGGCACAGTGATCTTCATGCTCAGTGTTATTTAGCAAGCTTAGCAGTACTTTAGATCTGAAGTAATGATGAACCACACAGTCGCTATTTCGTTTTTTTAAACTCGGAGTGTCTGGGAAAGACAACTTAGATTTTAGTCTGGTGCTGCATGCATGAAACTTGCTTTTACCATTACATTCATGCAGAAAGTTTCCTTCTATATCACACTCTTCGGGATGATTGCAACCTTCTGGAAATTATTTGCTTTGTTTTCTTTATTGAGTGGAAGGTAAAGGTATCGAGTGAAGGATTTTTGGTTGTGTTTTGTGGTCTGTTTCATAACAAAAGAAAACATAAATATAAGACAGTACATCTTGACAGAGAAAAAATCAAATGACATGAATTTTTGTCATAAATAGGTGTCCAATTACAATGCAATAGCCTTTGCTTGTGTCAAAATCAGAATTTACATAATTACATATATTCAAAAAGTCTGTATGTCATTACTGTAATGAAAAAGCCATCATTTCTGTTTTAAAGCATGTCAGGAAACAAAATTAAGAGAGTCTGCCAGTGCATTCAATTTGTCGATCTTTTGCATAAAATTGTACCCTATGTTTAGTAAGGAAATTATGATTTTTTTTAAGTTTCTACATGCAGATTTCATAATGGAAAGTGAAAATTGATGTTCTTGTCTAAAGCAAAATAATTTTAAGAATTTCTCAAAACCAAGAGCGTTGTTCCATTTACTCCTTGGATTTAAAACTGTAAATGTTTTTCTCCCCCCTAGCTACCTCATCTGTTTCTTTTCACAGGTCCCTGACCTTGGCCTGATTGGCAAGGGAAGTTAAACTGGAAGTTCATAGTATTTCTTTCCACATGTCACTGAGATGATGACAGGAATATTAAATGGTTAATAGCTTAACGAATATTTAATTTATAAAGGGTATCATGTATGCCACTTTACAGTAAACAGTTTAATTAATAACATGGAAATTCTTTTTTCTGTTAGTAAAAATCTGAAATACTATGATTAGAAGAAAATTTTTTGCATTGTTTTTACAGATTATAAAAGCAGGTGTCAGTGTATTGTGTGCCTGCTGTTAGGATTTGTTCTATTTGGCTGCAATTAGTAAATATCAGTAAACGTGAACTTTCAGACTGGTTCCCCCCTCCATGCTCACTGAGCTGCTCCTTCTAAACCCAAGTTTACTCTGTCTCATCTTTTCCCGGCCTTCAAATCATAAAGAACAGGGCTGCTGTTTCACTTCCAGGTATGTGTGTTCCACATACCGGGTTATGAACTTCATTAGAGAAGCAAGATAGAACAGAATGTGGAAGTTGCCAAAAATTATTAATAAAAAATTGGCAGCAAAAATAAGATTGATTTCAAATTGGGGATGTAGGATAGGTGTTCTGTAGGTACAGTCACAATATATTTGTCTTAGAGACCTTAATATCCATCCTAAGTTCCCAGTGACTATAATCAACAATAAAATGTGATGTAAGAGGGAGACAGAAGGCTAGCTAATTTATTTTATCTGGCAATATTGCCTAATGGTGGTTTCTTTCATTTTCATTTGAACTTCCCTTTCTATCTTCTGTGTTCTTTGAAGACTCCCGCATAAACCATAAAAAGTGTGTTGGCCTTACTACTTGTATTTATTTCCTGCTACAATTTATCTTTTTTTCTTCCACCCTCAATCTTCCATTACTATTTTATTAAAAGAAAGTATAACCCCACATTTTATTCTGACTTTAGGTCTAAGTCCTAAGTTCACCAAGATGAACAGGATTCTCCCGTTATTTTTATGCTAGTCAGGGGGGAAGGATGAAAAAAGGCTGGGTATCATACTTGGACATGGGTAAAATCTTCAGTCTTCAAAGGCATGCCCCTAGAGAGTGTTTGCAGTTGTCTGTGATAATGAGGCTTAGTTACTATCTCTCTATATTTTTTTTCCAATTTGTTGTTGTTTGTGTCTCAACTCCACCCCACTTGTTACTGTGACTGCAATTCTTCTAAGTGTGGATACTTACAAGAGTCTGTGTAGACTCCCTGTTCATAGTCAGTGAAGAAATAGGCACTTCTCAGAGAAATTTCTCTTATCCTTTATCTAAAACAGTCAAGATGGGGCAAGTTCTACAGGAGCCTGTTCTTCTCAATCGACTATATACGGTCCCCTACGTAGCTCAGCTACAAGCTCAGCTATAGGCATCTGGTTAAGTGAGGTGGATCCTGATTTGTCAGTTTGAAAGTATTATCTCTTAGGGAACACACAACCTACTTAAAGTTCAACTCAGTCAAATTCATTCAAGAGGGAACATTACTTCTTTGTTCCAAGCTGTGCAAGTTACAATGACCTTTTGCTGGACAGAGTTGACTATGTTTTGCTGTCCTCTGGTTGCCTGTAGTAATTTCAGGATTGCTTCCTCCAACTACAGAGTTCTCTAAATCTGCAGATTCACTTTTTTTACATTTATTGAGCAGAAAACCTTTTGCCTTCCTTTCTCTTTCCCCACAGATATTAATAGATCCTGAAACTTCGATACAGCCTACAAGTCAATAAATGAGCAGTGTATTTCCTCTTTAAAATATGCTAATCATAGAATCACAGAATGGTTTGTGTTGGAAGGGACACTTAAAGATCATCGAGTTCCAACCCCCCTGCCCTGGGCAGGGACACCTCCCACTAGACCAGGTTGCTCAAAGCCCTGTCCAACATGGCCTTGAACACTTCCAGGGGTGGGGCAGCCACAACTTCCCTGGGCAACCTCTTCCAGTGTCTCACCACCCTCAGAGTAAAGAATTTCTTTGTAATATCTAATCTAAATCTACCCTCTTTCAGTTTAAAACCATTACCCCTTGTCTTATCACTGTAGTCCCTGATAAATAAGACATGGTTACATGAAATAGATGTAGACACATTAACAGCTCTCCAGGGCAGAATGGGAAATCTCCTATCTTGTTTCTCTTTCCCCAGTTCTGGCCACAAATGTCTGTTGCTTACCTTGCACCTGAGCATAGCCAGCTCACTAAAATGTCAGCAAACTAGTTGAAAACAACCAAAGCCCCCCAAAACCCAGAAGCAGTTTAACTCATTAAATCTTTAATCTTGAGATCATATGGATGCTGTATCCTGGGTGACGCAGGGCGGGGAAAGCTGCATTACTGATGATAGGATGGAAGGAACTGAATCAAAAGCAAAAGAATCAGGGAAAAAGTGAGGAAGCAAGATGTCTCCCATTCAGCACTAGCAAACTGCTCATTTGTTCCACTCATGAATTGAACTGTCATCTCCAGATTTAATACAGCTGCTTTTCACTAAATAGAATAATTAATGTTCATTTTGCCGTAATTTGCAGGTCCTTATTCTGCTGTCAGGATGCATACCTATGTCTTATCCCGTCTGAGTTCTTATGCAGCTGTGACTTATGAGATTCTATATTAATTCTCAATGACTACATTTACATCCCCTGTTTTTAGGTAATTTAAAAATAATTCTAATTAGGTCTTAAGATTAAAGGACACTGGCAAGATATACCTGTAATAATAATATTTATGTTAATATTGAGCTTCATCAATGGCATGAATTTAATTCTGTATTTTTCAGTTATGCCAGCATATTGAGAAAATAACTATGATTAAGAATTATCTCAGGCATTTGCTTTTGTTCACCTCTTAGTAAGTTTTGCTGTAAACTGGCCAAAGACTCCTATGAGAAATGAGCGAGCAAATGTGGAACTACACACAAAACCTAACTACCCCTAGTACGTTTAAAAGGAGTTTAAGGAAGATACAATTTTTTCCTATTGACTAAAGCATAATATATGGTGATATTATTCTACATACAGAAATCATAGATCTAAGGTAAAACCACTGTGCCTTAAGTTGCTGCAGTTACAAGGACTTCTAAATCTCTTCCTAAGTATTTCTAAAAATGATTACTGAAATATTACAAAATTGCCAAGATTACGGAAACACAAGAGAACCATTTATTATGCTTAGTCGTCAACTAGATAGGCGTATAGTATTTTGTTGAGCACATTATTTTAATTTATTCTCAGGTATTTCTTTCCAAATTATTTGGTCCCTTCAAGAAAAAGCAGAGGTAGAAGATCTTTCCTCAATGATGCCAGCTTTTTATGTATTTTATGGATAAGCAGGAGATTTCAGACTCCAAACTGATGACTAAAATTACAAAAACTGTAAGAGATAACTAAAAATTGATGGAAATATTTTTCCTGTGATTATGATGAGTTATAGTGCATTTTGTTTCTGAAAGGGTATGATTGTAAAACTGTTTCCATTGCTTTTTTGGAGGATTTTTATGTTTGCATATTAAACTCTGTAAATGTCAACAAAGAAATAAATATTTCTAATCACAACCATAGTAAAATAAAAACAGTTCTTTCCCACACACTGCTCAGTTGACATGGAAAATTCCTTTCTCAATGGAATCCTTAAATGTGAAGGTATTCTTTTATACGCTAGTCCAGCTGTTATTTCTTTGGCATGACTTCAGTAGGTTAACAGTAATTCAGAAATGCTTGTTTCCATTGCAAAGAAATACTTTTTTCTACATTTGGTGAAGAATACAGGATTTGCATTTGGTGCTAGGTCTGTGCATAAGCTTTTGGTTGAGGAAGCTTTTTTTAGTGCATCTGATTTGCTTGAAGTTGTACATTTGTAGTTTCTAATGCCAATTTCACTGCTGTGGTGGCAAAATAGAGAATACTATAAAGTTAAGTAACAGTCACTGCAGGTAATAAAATATTTCTACAAAGTTACCTTCAGGCATCAAAGAAAACATATATGTCTTTTAATTCTGGGATTATCTCTGGGCTCTATTGATGGTCATAGACATTGCGCGAAAACAATGTGTTTTTTACAGCTACAAGTTTTTAGACTAGCTGAGACTTTGGACTGAAAAAAAAAGTGTTTATTTTGCTATAGCCTTTTGCACTGTAATTTCTGGATTCAGTCGTGGTCTTGCTCTGTGACTCAAAAAGGAAATTTGGCTGCAGTCATACTGGTGAGTTAGAGCTGGTTCCAATTGTTTCCACTTATTATCTACCTAACTAACTGCATGCATGTTACTTAATTAATGGAAAAATTATTTATTGTAGCTAGTTGTAAGAGAAACATGATGAATCAGTTATCCAGAACAAAAAAAAGGGGGGGATGGAGGGGGGAGAATAGTAATTTTCTAGGTGTGAAAAGAAACTCCAAGGTGAAACTGTCAGTTTTTTCTGCTTCATTTAAACTCTTTGGATTGATTTCTTTTTCTTTTTTTATGAGAATAAGTACATTTTGGTTTTGGAATTAACATACAGAAATGAAGCATTTAAAGAGATACATGGATACAGTGTTAATTTCTTTGCATAATGGCAAATTTATGCAAGAGATGGTTGAAATCTGCTGTGACAGGATATATTCCTGCTAAGAATCCTTTCTGTTCTCCCATCTTTGTTGTGCAGAAACTGTTATGAATGCATAGAAGAGATTTTCCACTCTATTTCTCTCATTGTGCATTGCAGGGCTATTGTACACCCAACAGCTAAAAGGAGGATTGGTGGAAGCAGGTATTTGAACATCACATCCTCTCAGCCTTTTCTGTCCCTGAGATTTTTCCATCCCAAGGTCTGCTTTTTTTGCTCTATACCCGTAGTTTTAATGGTCTCATACTTTCGACTCGTGGTTTGACTGATGTCCTGGTTTGAGGTAAAACAGGACCGATTTTGTTCAGTAACTTTGCTTCTTAGCTGGGCCTCTTCTAACTACTGAAATTAACAGCATATTGCACAGACAATGTTCACTTTCTCAGAGTGATAAGACCAATGTTTATAGCTGATGCCCAGGCATGGTATGCAGAGAGGCTCCTGCTTATACTTATTGCTGTAACAGCCAAGGCCAACCAACTTTGTTATTTGCCCCGTTGTAGAGTCGGAAGCGGAAAAGCGTAGTGGGGTCCCACCTGCAGGGAGGAGCGGACAGGACAGGTGACCCAAAACTGACCAACAGGGTATTCCATCCCATCTGCATCATGCTCAATATAAAAGCTGATGGATCAAAGGGTCAGCTCTTTTTTTCTTCAATGGCCGGCATCTGAGAAGGACTCTGTCTGTTCATCTGCCTGTGATCCCGATCCTGAATGCAGATCCGGAATCCAGTTTCCATCTGTCACTGAGTCCAGCCTGGGACTTCCCCAGTGCCAGCCGGTGATGTGACTGTCATCTTGGGAGCTTGATACAGTTTCGTATATATTTCATTTATTTTATTTTATTTTATTATTAATATTTCATTAAAGTAGTTTAGTTCCTTCTAAACTCATAAGTCTCTTTTTCCCTCCTCTGCCTCTCTCTTTGAAGAGGGGTAGAGGGGAGCGTCTGTCGGTCCCATCTGGGGTCCCCCAGGTCCCCAGTAGCCGATTTGGCCTAAACCACGACAACAGATTACTGGAACATACTGGTATACTCCTATTAGCTGTTCCAGTCATTTGAGCCTGCCTTCTCAAAAGTTGAAAAGAACTCTTAACAAAAGTTCCTGTTTTGACAGAGGTTTTAGAAAACCTGGCCAAGCTGCACCTTACCTGTCAGCATAGGAATGCTGAAACAGAAAAATATGACAAGACTTAAAATGAAATCAATACACAGAAGTCCAGGGGCCTCTGCCGCAAGTTTTTCCCTGCAAAAGCGCATTCTCTGCAAAACAGGCCTTACAAAAAGCACTGACCTGTCTTCATCTTGCTTCTGGCCTGACAGAAAACTGGAAGTGCCAGTAGAGCTTACCCACTAGAGCTGCTGACGGTCCCTCATGCGTAGCACCTATGCTGCATGGCACTTCCTGTGATTTGGACCCACTTATACTGCTTGCAGGGAGTGAGATTGCCCAGTGGACTCAAGTAACAGAAGTTGTAAGGGAGGGTAGATAGTCGCAGGAGAGGAAAAGAAGCAAGATTGAAAAGTCTTTAGTGCACAGTCTGGCACATAGCGCGTATACATATTCTTACAAAGAAAGTTGTGTGCAGAAAAGTTAGTTCATCATATGAGTTTAAGCAAAACTCAAGAGTTCAACATTTAATTTTAATTAAATAATTCCATGATTGTTAGGAGTTAAAATCCAAGCTCTTGTGTATGTATATGAGAAGATGTTTGCGTGTATCACGATGCTCTTGAGATATTATCAATAATTGCTAATGGCTTATTAATGTCTGAAAAAGGTTGGATGATAGTAGCTGTCTTTTCTTTTAAGTATCAAAATCAATTCAATTTCCTTTTTCAAAAAAGCATTTTATCCAATCAAGTTTGAATGAAAACTCTTATGTACAGAAAGTTCTGAAGTAAGAATTCATGTAAATTGGTGTTTCTGGGTCATTCCTTCGTAGGCAAAGTGAATTATTTTTGAAGGATGTAGCATATAAACCAAACAGAATTGCCTTATAGGCCCCATTAAAAAGGGGGTTTGAGATCATTAAGAGATGGAAGGTCAGTCTTTCAATGCAGAAAGTTTACTTTGGTTCACTCAAACTTTGAACCCACCCAGGGATGTCGAATCCATTGTCCAGACTGTCACTCTGGGGACTGGGTAGTTGAGCAGCCAGTGACCTAAAGAATGTCCATAATATAATGGACAAAGTTTTCTGGATGCATATATAAGTATGCAAAACTCACCAGTGATGTATAATCCCTGTTAACAAGATCTTATATCTGTCCTGGTAGTCTGGGGAATTGGAAATGAGGTAACTTAGAAGTACTCAGCTCTTCTTTGTTCTAAGTGTTTACAGGTTGGTTGTTCTGGTCACTTTCTGTAATTTTCCTAGTTCTTTGTTTGTCATGTTTTCACTTAATTCAGCAGTTGTTTTACTTCTCTGAGCTATTATGCTATTTTCTTTATCTCCTTCAATCTTGTTTAAGAAAACTAAATCACTGTGGCAGCTACTCATTGTCTTGTTGCATTTTGGGTTCAGTTTAGGTTACTTTTACTAACTGTCAGCTGCTTTGCCTAACAAACAGGCCAGGTGGCAAAATCAGCTTTTGCTTTAGACTAAATTATCTGTAATTAATTGTAAGGTAGAAACTGTCACATAACTTCCTCCAATTTCCGTATTCATATACAGCTCATTTATTGGTTTTCTTATTCTTTTTATAATTCTGTATATTTAATGTGCATGTTTATTCTCCTTTTGGCTATATTAAGGTATTCGAATTTTATGAACGAATGAACACCCAAATAAAAGTATTAAAATAGACTACAAATTAAGAAAGTACAATGAATAGCCAAAATCAAGCCTTCCATTTTTATTTCTTTATTTGTCATTTGGGTTGAACGTATCTCAGGATCTTGGGTCTATAATCTTTCTGCATGCCTTTCTATTTCAATAAGCTAACAGAGTTCTAATACACAGTCTAGATTAGACTCTGCATTAGTAATTTTAAAGGCATTTTTCTATTTCTGTGTTATACTTTAATAAAATTGTAAATCAGTCTCAGGCAGCTATTTATATTCTGTTTGAAGGGGGTGTGGGGGGGAGTGCAGGAGATCCATACAAAGATGGCTTTATTGAAAGTTTTGACTCCACCAAGAAAGACTTTAACCTTTTAAGTAATCTCATTGAAGCCAAAGCTCCCCGGTGTTTATCTTAATTAGTTAATACGTGTTAAATCACACGTTGTGTCGTGTACATGAGCTAATACGAGGGGTTGGGATTCTTTAAAAATTAGCAGCTTTCCTAATGTCAAAAGGCAAACAAAATTTCTTTCAGTTCCCTGACTTTCATTGCCTTGTCTCATGTGATATCATCATTTCCAAATGTCTTTTGAGACTGCCTGTGATTTTACCTTTAACATTAAGCCAGAAGAAGAGAACTTCTGAATTCCTCAATAAATCATAAAGAGCCAAAACAAGATCCAATCCCAAATCTTTTGCCCTTTGCAAAATATCATAAAATTCAGCTCTTAGGTACACAATGATGTAGGTAAAGAAGTCCAGATACGACTTATATCAACACTGCAGCTGTTAACAGGCTGACCAAGTCCTTTGCATATATTATACATTTAGCATTTGCCACAGCCATTCTTGTTATTTTATTTAATACCATAACAGGGTGCATACTTAATAACTAGGCTATTCAGGAAAGTATGATTTCCTTAGAGAAACTGATCGGATTTTCTTTAGATGAATGTAAATAATAGAGTTTTTTCTAGAAGATTGTTTTGGTGCTTGGAATGATTTTAAAGGAAGCTGAGGATGGCTCAGGTCCTTTTAATATTTTGCCCACTTTACTATGGAAAAGTGTATGTTTATAATCTATATGTCTGTGTTACATAACTAAAATTAGATGGGATTAATCAGAGTCTTGCTTTTCTTCATCCAATGAACAGTGTGGAATGTTTGTCAGACACAAAGAGTTTTTAGGGGGAATAAGGATGTAGTGGTAACAGACTAGAGAGACAGTGATCCTTAAATTGTAAATGAGATCAGAAGTACTGTGATGCAAAGTTTTTCTTATGATGAGGCGCATTTATGTGCGTGTTTGCATGCATACTATATTCACTGTGTGCGTCTTGAGCAGTGCACAGCTCATTCTGTAATCAGATTATTAGTTCAATCGTATTAGAGCACTTTATACTCTGAGGGTATTCCCTTAATCACATGCCTTTAGCACGCAGAAAATATGGCAAACAGCAGTAATGATCATTAGGCTCAAGGAATAGTCCCTTCCTCTCCACCCCCACCTCTGTAGCTTTAAAATTGAGGACACTTTGCTTGATCTTAAAGAGGGGGAGATCAAAACCAAAACCAAACACTAACACTCCTAAAATTCACACAATTTTCTCTGCTGCCCTCCTAATTGTTTATCTCCATTGTACCAAAAAACCATTTGGGCAGCTAGGAAGGTTACATTGCTGAAATATGTTAAACAACAGGCAGTTAAGTATCATGTTTTATAGATTATCATACTAGCATATGCATATTAGCATGTACAGCTTTGATGTTGTTTAAAGCACCACTTACATCTTACTAGTCGTAACATATACTTAAAAAAGTAAAATACTTGTTTATTCTCAGAATCATAGAATAGTTTGGGTTGGAAGGGACCTTTAAAGGCCATCTAGTCCAACCTCCCCTGCAATGAGCAGGGACATCTTCAACTAGATCAGGTTGGTCAAAGCCCCAAATAACCTGACCTTGAATGTTTCCAGGGATGGGGCATCTACCACCTCTCTGGGCAACCTATGCCAGTGTTTCACCACCCTCACTGTAAAAAATTCTTCCTTATATCTAGTCTAAATCTACCCTCTTTTAGTTTAAAACTATTACTCCTTGTCCTGTTGCAACAGGCCCTACTAAAAAGTTTGTCCCCATCTTTCTTATAAGCCCTCTTTAAGTACCGAAAGGCTCACTGCTAAGGTCTCCCTGGTGCCTTCTCTTCTGCAGGCTGAACAACCCCAACTCTCTCAGCCTGTCCTCATAGCAGAGGTGTTCTAGCTTCCTGATCACTTTTGTGGCCCTCCTCTGGACCTGCTCCTACAGGTACATGTCTTTCTTGTGCTGAGGGCTCCAGAGTTGGATGCCGTACACCAGGCAGAGTCTCACCAGAGTGGAGTAGAGGGGCAGAATCACTTCTCTTGACCTGCTGGCCATGCTTCTTTTGATGCAGCCTGGGATGTGATTGGGCTTCTGGGCTGCAAGCACACATTGCCAGCTCATGTTGCGCTTTTCATCCACCAGTACCCCCAAGTCCTTCTCATCAGGGCTGCTTTCGATCCCTTCATCCATGACCCAGGTGCAGGACCCTGCACTTGACCTTGTTGAACCTCATGAGGTTCACACAGTCCCACTTCTTGAGCTTTTCCAGGTCCCCTGGATGGCATCCCATCCCTCAGGCGTGTCAACCACACCCCTCAGCTGGGTGATGTCTGCAAACTTGCTGAGGGTGCACTCAATCCCACTGTCTATGTCATTGTTGAAGATATGATGAACAGTACTGGTCCCAACAGGTACCCCTGAGGGACACCACTCATCGTTGGTCTCCATCTAGACATTGAGCCATTGACCACTACCCTCTGGATGCGACCATCCAACCAATTTCACATCCACCAAATAGTCCACTCATCAAATCCATATCTCTCCAATTTAGAGAGAAGGATGTTGTGGAGGACTGTGTCAAAGGCTTACAGAGGTCCAGATAGATGACATCTGTAGCTCTTCCTTTGTCCACTGATGTAGTTACTCCGTCATAGAAGGCCACTAGGTTGGTCAGGCAAGACTTGTCCTTGGTGAAACCATGTTGGCTTCTTTCTTATATATACTTTAAGTACAATATTAGCAGGCTTCCTATGTATATTAAAAAGTTTCAGCCTTCCTTTCTGCCAGGCAGTCATTATGGCTGCATCTTCTTCAGTAAATTAAATGTTCCCAGTTGATTTGGAGGCCAACTGACATGAAATACTCTATTTCCGTACTTTTGAATTGCCCTCCAAAACACTGTAGTTGCATCCAGACTGCCTACTGAGACTGGTCCCTTGTGCAAGCTTCAGATTTGTATCCAGATCTGCAGGTGTTTGGGAAAGTAATAGAAGACTTGGACCAAATCTGTGTCAGGGACCATTCCAACAATTTAACAGTATAGACAATCAGGTTCCAATCCCCAGGAATGTTCCTATATAGTTTGATTTACAAGCATGGATATAACTACTACTACATGTAGTAGTTTCAGACTGTGAAATTCTAGTGACCTTGTTAGCATACAATACGTAATATGGTTTTAAATCACCCTAATGTGCACTTTTTGAATGCTGTTGCCAACTCTATCGAATCTACAATAACTTCAGGTTCTGAGGAAATAAAGAAATTCATATAATTCCATTTGCTACCTCCACCATGAATCAGATATTGACTACTTTTACTGGTATATTTAGAAAAAAAATACAGCACCTACATTTTTTTCTGTATGTTCTTTTACATTTTAATGGGTGTATATGAATTTCCTATCCATGATGTTTTCTAATATATCAGTAAATATATTGTGAAATATTTTGTATTCATCATCATCTCAGTAGTTGAGCACTGCATCACAATCTCTGCTGAATCTTGACTGAGAAACAAAATAAGATCTCTGAGTTTTGGCAGTACTTATTTTAGAAGATTTGTACATGAACAAAGTGAATATTGAGCAATGTTATAACTAATACCAGTCAGCATTTATTGAAGTATAGATGTGTATCAGCTTACAGGGAATATTCCTGTAAAATAATTCAATTCTAGGCCAGTCATTTTGGGCAGATCTGTAATGGAAAATAACTACAACTTTTAAAATAGCAATTTTTCTAGTTCCAGAGCTGCAGGATTCCATCACAGCATCAACAACCACTTCAAAAACATGAAAGTGTGATTTACTGATGTAGTTTATGAATTTTTCAGACACACAGAGACAGAAATGTCTGTGCAGAAGAATTAATACTACAAACAGGCAACATACAGGTAATTGACAGGTGAACTGAGAGATGTGGATCAGAGTCCTTTCCTTTTCATGTTTTTGCTGTTTAGCTGTTTCTTGCTTACGGTTTTGAAACTATTTTTTATTTAGAGAAATTCTCCTCTGACTGTATACGTTGTTAGACACATAAAATGCGCTTTTGTGTTTCTTTTCTACTAAAAATATTTCTACTAAAAATTCTTTTCTACTAAAAATCTGGATTTTGCTGCATTACTCAGTTAGGCCTGCTCTTTTACCACAATAGAGACTTCTTGAGTTGTTTCTGATCCTTACCGTCTTTGCTCTTTTGCATTTAGACAATTTCTCTTCAGCACCCACACCACTGCATTTTAATTTGAATTTATTTTTCTTTCGTCCGGGACTGCAACCTCTGTCTCACAGCTTTCCATTACAGTGAGCTTCCGGGCATGAGAATGTTCTGTCACAAGCTGCTGGAAGCTTTCAGAAAGTTGGATTTTGAATAAACAGAATTAATTAATTCTTGCACGCTGAGGGTGCCTTCCTTTCTGTCTCTTCAGAAAGTTTCTATCTGTGGTGCATTCCAAACTGATGTGCTCCTGTTTCACTGTTGTTCACGTGTAAAATTCTTGTTTCCTAAGAACCCTCCTTCAACTTAGACTTCGGGTCAGTTCCTCCAAATGTACGTAGCTGATGACTGAATTGTTTCCAGGGTGCAAACAAACACCACCTCCTTTCTACCCCTCTTTGTCCTTCACTGGACAAAACGACACTGTTTTATAGTAATACATATTAATTATCCTACTGATTCTCTGCTGTATATAACAGGCTGATTGTACTTTCTGTCCTGGCTATAAGAACAGATATGAGTGGCTCGGTGATGTTTGCTTGGACACTTAGTCTGGAGTCTGTAATACAGTGGCAGATAAAAGTACTGAAATTTCTGGATAGTTTTTAAATGGCACAAGAACCTAGACAATTTTTATGGTGAGGGACTAGTAAGCATACTTAACTGAGAAAGATTAAGAAATCAAAGCTTCTCATGATCAACTAGTAGAATCATCTGCCGTCACTAGTGATAGTGAAGGATGTTGATCTTTTGATGAAAGGAATGCAGCAAAATAAAACAATCAATCAGATTCCAAATTAGCAGACTTCAGCTCTGAAAAATAATATGTAATATTTCACAGGAGGTAAGTCTAAGAGAAGACTAAAGGAAAACAAGTATCACCTTGAATACAGTATACTATTATACTGACTACACATTCCTCCAATGCAGAGGATATACAGTGTAGAAAGCAACTGCTCAAATAAATCGTAAGTTCTTGTTTGACCTCAAATATAAGAAATGAGCACAAAGAAAGTAGAAGCTAGGCCAAATGGAAACAGGTGAATAGAAGAGAATCATATAGAACATAGAAAAACTCAGACAAATCCAGAAGACTGAGAGCAATCAAAATAAAAGAAACCACTGAGTAGTTAGACAGAAGTTAGTGGCTGTGTCTATACCAGTATATAAAACAAACCAGCAATGTTCTGTAGCCCCAAGAACATGTGGCGCCACACATCCCATATCCATACAGCTAAACTCTCCTCCAAAACAGTATGGCCTTGTCCAACACTGCCTGTAAGGAACAGTAGCTGGTCCATGCACCCCCTGGGAGACTGCTGATTTCAACAGGCTAAAACTGGACCAGAAGTGTGCTAACTGTTGAATAGTATTGACAGATGCATACTATTGCTTGAGCTTGTGCCATGACTTTTTTTTGTTCACTATAGTAAATATTGCCAGTGAGTCCTTTTCACATTTTACTGTGGAATGTATTTATTTTCCTTAGGGAAATCCTTACATGCCTTGCATATCTTTTCCCTCAAGGGACCATTTTAATACAGCACATTTATCTTCTTGGGTTTAGTCCCCATTTAAAGCCTTTGAATAGGAATGGATACTCCTTGACAGTGTAGGTCTTGGTAAATAAATAAATCTTATAAAAAGGTTATCAGCTTTCCCAAGCACAAGACATAGAATCATAGAATCATAGAATTGTCTAGGTTGGAAGGGACCTTTAAGATCATCAAGTCCAACCATCAACCTAACACTGACAAAACCACCACTAAACCGTGTCCCTAAGCACCACATCTACCCATCTTTAAAATACCTGCGGGGATGGTGATTCCACCACTTCCCTGGGCAGCCTGTTCCAACGCTTGATAACCCTTTAGGTGAAGAAATTTGAAATGAAATGAGATGTGACTCACATGAAATGAGATGTGACTAAAGAGGGACAGTTTGGAAAATGTGAAATATGTCTCTGGTACAATAAGAGAACTAAGAGAAAGACCAAAAGAATTTTAGTTCCCTAACAAGTGGAAAGGCCAAAGATTTTAATTAACTGTCATTAAAGAAGACAGTCTCAATGAGCTGCTGAATGCTGTTAATACCAAAAGGGAGAGCTGACAGTATCTGTTTAATTCTGAAGGAGAGAAACAGAACAATACAATCAAACTACTTACCTATAAACATCATGAGGGGAACAAGGAGATGAGTAACTTAACAGCTTTGTCATGAACAAATGATGTTAAACCAGTTTCATTTCTTTCTCTGAGAGGACAGCAGGCCTTATAGATAGAGAAATAGTAAATATCTTGATTTTAATAAAGCTGACAATGCTGTATCCCATGCCATTCTTATAAACTAGCAGGAAACATGGTCAAGATTAATTTATGTTAGGGTGAAAACAAAACTAGATGGAAAATCACACCAGAGGTAGTTATCAACGGTTCAGCATCAAAAGACTCTATCAAGTGGATTGTATATGCATCTGTCCTGTATCCAGTACCATTCAGGATTTTTATAAAGATCCTTAAACATTGACTTAAAAAGTGAACAAATGAAAGAAAATTGGTGTGGTGGAGCTGCAGTGGGAGATAATCCAAAATAGCTTTAAAAATTAAAATCATGTTATGAAAAAATAAGAGGCAACGTAACAAGAAAGGATGGAAACTTACGAATTTAGGTAGGAAAAAATAACCACACAGCAATAGAATGGGGAACAACAAGTACTAATTCTGCAAAACTAAAAGGAACGATAGACTATAGCAGATCACAAGCTGAGCGAGAGTTAAGCCTGTTGAATACTGTTTGGTGTGTTTAACTTCAACTATGTGAATATGAAATTTATTTGCAAAATGTAACCATGCTTTGTTTGCAAAAGAAAGACTTTCTGTTTTGCCATATGTTTCAGTTATTCCTTGCAGATAAACATATTTTATCTGAATTAGACATATGGCTACTTCCTGGTTTACTAGGGAAAACTATCATTTGTGAGAAGGACAAGTATTATGTTGGTTATAAAGAGGAGTACAGTTCATAAAATGTGTATTTTTCATTCTACTCTTCAGCAATGGTAATGACTAAGTTGAAGTGCTTCATTCATTTTTGGAGTGTTTGTCTTCAAGAAGAGGTAGAATAATTTCGGAGAATCTAGGAGAAAGCAGCAAGCTTTTTCGGAAATCCAGAGAAATCTATGACAAGGGAAAAACTTCAAATCTTTGATCTTGAGAAGCTAAGATAGGAGGATGAGAGTAGAGGGATATTATAACAATTTTCAAATACTTAAAAGCCACCGCAAAAAGGAACAGGTTAATCTGTTCTCTGTCTGTGGTGCACAGAGCAACCAGTAATAGTTCCAATTCACAGAACAGGTGATTTAGGTGAGAGATTAGGAAGACTTTCATGTAAGAGTTCAGGAGAGGTTATGGAGAAGGCAGATTTTTTTTTGAGATTTGTAGATTTCTTGGTAGATTGGGGAAATCCATCACTGAATTATTAAAAGTAGGTTAGAAAAAATGTCTTTCAGGAGCAAGAAACTGCTTTGGTATTGGAGATAGGGCAGGTGCTGTCTCAGGGCTGTGTCTGACCCTATCTTGCAATGATTCTTAGGGTAAAGTTTCAAATTTAACAGCAGCACTGGCACAAGACCTTTCTATTTTTCAATATTTGAATGTATATAATGTTTTCATTCAGTTTTCATTTCCCTACACTAAATTGCACTTTCTTTAGTCATCCTTCATAGATAATTCCTGATTTTTCCCTGCTCATTTCAAGTCACAGAGCATTGCCTCTGTTTTGTTTCGACACAACTGACTGTGGAGCGAGACTGTGAACTGAATCAAGCAACTAACAAACTTATTTTGTTGAAGATCTGATCAAATTTGCAAGTTTTTTTCTTCAGGTGGACCAGTTCCTAGATCCAGTTTACACTAGATCCTGCAAAATAAATAAGCTGATGTAACTAAGAGGCATCATAGGGGAGGAAACAAGCAGATGTATGTTGCAATGAAAGGCATTAAAATGAGCACCGTCAACATGAAAAATGAAAAATGTACATGTATCTGTGGGGTCAGGGTCATCCTCCCAAGCCCCCATCCTCCCACGCCATTCAAAAAAGTCTGTCTATATGTTGACATATACTAGTTATCAAGCATCTGTCATTGCTTTTCTGAGAAGGTATAGGTTACATTTTTATCCTAAGGATGTTGTAAACATCAATAACTTTGAGCCCCGCAATAACAATGGGATTGACATTCCTGCTGTAGGTAACTCTGGAGAATTAGCGGCTAGTATTTTTTTAATAGAATTAGAATTGGAATTAGAATTAGAATTAGAATTAGAATTAGAATTAGAATTAGAATTAGAATTAGAATTAGAATTAGAATGGAATACAACAGAATACAATAGAATTACAATGTAATACAATACAATACAATATTTTGGTTGGAAGGGATCTACAGTGATCATCTAGTCCAACTGCCTGACCACTTCAGGGTTGACCAAAAGTTAAAGCACATTATTAAGGACATTGTCCAAATGTCGCTGAAACAGTGACAGGCTTGGGGCATCGACCACCTCTCTAGGAAGCCTGTTCCAGTGTGTGACCACCCTCTGGGTAAAGAAATGTTCCTAATGTCCAGCCTAGACCTCCCCTGGTGCAGCTTTGAAGCATTCCCACATGTCCTGTCACTGGGTACCAGGGAGAAGAGCTCAGCACCTCCCTCTGCATGTCCCCTCCTCAGGAAGCTGCAGAGAGCAATGAGGTCACCCCGCAGCCTCCTTTCCTCCAAACTAGACAAGCCCAAAGTCCTCAGCCGCTCTCCACAGGACATTCCTTCCAGCTCTTTCACCAGCTTTGTTGCCATCCTCTGGATGCATCCAAGGATCTTCACATCCTTCTTAAACTGTGGGGCCCAGAACTGCACACAGTGCTCAAGGTGAGGCCACACCAACGCTGAATGCAGTGGGGTAATCCCCTCTTTTGACGGGCAGGTTGTGCTGTGCTTGATGCACCCCGGGATGCGGTTTGCCCTCTCGGCTGCCAGGGCACACTGCTGACTCACATGGAGCCTGCTGTCGACCAGCACCCCCAGATCCCTTTCAGCAGGGCTGCTCTCCAGCCACTCCTCTCCCAGTCTATACTTAGGTCTGGCATTACTCCATCCCAGGTGCAGAACGAGGCATTTAGACTTGTTAAATTTCATCCCATTAATCATTGCCCAGTGCTCCAATCTATCTTGATTCCTCAGTCTTTATACAGAAATACATCTCTGCTTCCTAATTACTTCAGCAGCAGTTTAGTTCATCTGTCCTTCCTGTGGATGAGAATATTTTTTTATGTTTGAAAAAAATAAAAGGAATATATTTATATACACACCTTAAGTGTTAGAATATTGTTACAAGTAATCTTCACTTTGTTAAAATAGCAACCAAAAAATGATCATATGTTTAAGATAAACTCCACTTACCTGCTAACAGTAACTGATGCATATGGGGGATGGGGAAAAGAAAACCAACCTATATGTACCAAATATAAAGCAAGTTTTTATGACAGAAATATAATCTTCATTCAGATATTTGAGATAAAACACTCCAAAGGGTATTGAAGACATTGGCCATTTTTACCGTTTCAAAACTACAACTTGCAAAGACAATGCAGATATATAACACAGATCAAGTGTGCTCAGTCATACTGAAGTTTTGGTTGGCACAAAACTTGGCCCAGTAAAACAGAACTGTTCTACGTTATATTGATAGTAGATAAGGAAATAACATGCTTGGAGAGATTGACTAGATCTGTATCTTATTCCTTCATATTTTGAGTGACGTGAGTTGTTACAGCGTGATTCACATCTTCTATTATACTTAGGGCATATTATTATTGTAATTAAATAAACATTTTGTAATAAATTGATAGATCATATTTTTAAACCTTGCTCACAGATGCTGGAGTATTTCTGTTTTTAATCGCATAGTACTGTGGTACAATCAGCTACTTTTTGCAATTCTGTTTAATAATTAGACAATATTTCGCCTCTTAAAATCACTTCCAGTAGCAAAATGGTTTGTTGAGTTACATTCATTAGAGAATTTTAGAAATACATATAATTCCTAAATATGGCAAAACGCTTTGTTTTTAAAAGGGCAAATTTTGTTAATTCCAAATTTCTTTTTTATTAAGTTACAGCCAAACACAGAGCTGTAGATGATGTTTGAGAACCGGAACTTGTGGTAGAAAGAGGTGCTAGAAGAACTGAATCTTTAGTAATTGACCAAAGGGGAAAATCATACAAATTACAATATACAAAAGAGTCCTAAAAAACAGTGGGATAAGAATAGAGAGATGAGTATGAGAACAGAGGTAAAAAAACCCATATTGACAAAGAAGGAGGTATCAGAGCACAATAATCAGACAAGAAATGGTGAGAAATTGGAAATTTCAACACGAGAGAATATTGCTTAAGTATACTGCAAAATGAGACTTGACACCAGCAAAGGTATTTAAGTGGAATAGGGGAAGACATCACTGAAACTGGACAGGAAAGGACAGCAAACATCAAAACTGCAAGCATCATCCTGAGCTCAAGTTAACATTGGCCACGCAGAGAAGTGGGGCCTGTTAACTCAAACGCAGTGTCACACTATGTCACTACGCTACTTTTTGGTCATGTGTGGTCCATCCACTTTCTAGGTCAGCTGGACATGTGATATTCAGCACCTAGTATTATAGACAGGCCCTCTGCTTGGCTGTCTGACTGAATGAAAGAAAAACTACTTTGCTTTCATGATACTGTTTCTCTTCTGCACTTGAGTTTTTAAAGAAGGCAATCTGCCCAAGTGGCTTACCAGCTTCTTCTTTGAAATAATGTAAAACTGTTTTTCTTTACAAAAATGAGAATTTTAGCATCTCATCTCTTTAAAGAATGGGAAATCTCTCTAATTGCATTTCCCAGCTATGGCCTTTCAGAAAGGATTCTTAGTTTCATACAGCTATATAACTTATCTTACAGGTTAACTCTTTTTTTTTACAGCTTTAAAGTTTCATGTCTTAAAACCTAATCCTCCTTATAGGTATTTTTGGTACTAGTTTTGGGGAACAATATTGTAGAGTTACATGACTCAGTAGTCTTTAACATTGCTTGGAAGTGTAGAACCTCTATTACTAGATGTCTTTGAGAAAAGGTTAGAGAAATAGTTTCTATAAATTACTTTGGTACACTTGATTATACCTTAGAACTGAAGAGTGGTTTAAAGTGACCTCAAAATATTAACTGTGCTCTGTGCTTAATTGTGTAAAATAAAAAACTTAGCATTCTCCAAAAGCTTGGTAGCTCCTAATTTCCTCCCCCAAGGTGATTTGGCCTATACCTTAGATTTTCCATTTCAAAAGCATTTCCCGTCTCTTGTGTATATGTGTAAGAGGAGAAGGCAGCCAATTTCATACATCAATAACTTCATTTAATCATCTCCCTGCTAATGAAGTGGTGTGCATATGTCAAATGCTGCACATCTGTTGTAAAGCGTGCTGAGAACAGACTGTGTTGCAGTCTTTCAAAAATACTGTAAGACTATGAACATAAAGCTGTGGCTGGTATCAAAGGAGCAAACCTATCACAAAACCACATTGATATCTTTGTCTCCATTTAATTATCTATGCACATCAGAAAAATAATAATAACAAAGGATTTTGCCAAGAAACCAGTATTTTAATTCTCTACAACTAAAGCACCTTCTGCAGCAGATAAGCTTTTCACAAGGAATCTCGCTTGTCTTTGTAAGAAAGCTTCTGATTGCACAATAATGAAAGATTTCGTAGAACTGGAAAAGCAACATAACCTACCATAGACAGGCATTGAAGAGTGAAACTTGAGATGCCAAACTATATTTGAAAATAAGAGTACATAATTATAATTCATTTTCTTCTGCCATTTTGACATACATAGGAAGAAAATCTCTTCTCTTGTCTGTGCAACAGAGCTATTGAAATGGAGATCGGGCTATTAGACTGTTAGCTTTAGCATCTTGAAGGGAGAAGCAATAAAAAGAGTTTTAAAACAAGAAACAGTCTCAAAAAAAGAATCATTACTTAAAAAAAAATCTTACTTTGTAACAATAAACTACAGTTCTAGAAACCTAAAGTCTCTTCATAATGATAAGATGCTGTTTTGAACTATTGCTGTAGAAATTCTGTAATGTTTGTGTGTATATGCTATCAGGTATTGAGCACCTAAATCTTCTTCAGGTCATCTGAGTTGGTCTGATATGCTGCCACTTACTGTCCCTGAGCACCTGGGAATTATTTTTCCAGCTTCTCATACCCATTGAATGGAAAACTGTCAGATGGATTCTTGTTTAAACTAGGACATCAGCTCCTGAAGCTCATCTAAATCCAGACAGGGAGTGTGGCCATCTACTTCCCATCATCGCGATGTGCAGGTGCTTACCTTCTGCACCAGAAGTTCCCTCAGCATGTAGCTGTGCACACCCAAACACGTTTAGGAATGTTTGTTCTGCAGGGGTGACCTTTTCTTCCATTAGGGACATCGAATAGCTATAGCTCAGGTGGCATTGGTAGACAGTGTAGTGTTCTTGGCCCAATTTCCGGAGCTGATTGTACTTTCTGACCATCTAGTGGTGGTCTAATGTAAATATATCCATCAGTGACCTGGATGATGACACATCAGCATTAGCAAATTTACAAAAGGTAGTAAAGTAGGGGTGAGGCCAGGCTGAGAGGACAAGTGGCAGAGTTTCAACCCAGAGGAACCTTATAAACTCGAGGAGTGGGCCAAAACAAGGCACGTGTAGTTCTGCATCTAAGATGGAGTCACCTCATGCATCAGTACAGGCTGGGAACCAGCTGGCGGGGTAGCAGCCCTGTTGAAAAGGACCTAGGATGCACAAATGGATGCCAGGTTGAATATGAGCCAACAGTGCACTCTTACTGTGAAACAGGCACATTGTGCAGTTTTAGGGGAAAGGTAACTGCATCTTTAACTGCTGTGTTCCCCAGCACAAGAGAAATGTCAGCAAACTGGAGCAGAGGTGCCCCGAGGGACGGTTAGTGGATTGGAGCATATGATGCACAGGGAGAGGCTGAGGGAAGAGGGATTGTTTGGCCTGAAGAAGGAAAGGTTAATGGAGGATCTAGTTATATTCTTCAACTACCTAAAAGGCCAGGCTCTTCTAAAAAGCATGTAGTGGGAGAAGGCAGGGGTCAGAAGTTGCAAGGAGGGAGATTTGGATTGGACATAAGTAAATACTCAGAGAGAGCGGTTAAACACTGGATTGGTTTCGCTAAAGGGGCTGTTGAAATCTCCATCTTTGCAATTCTCAGACACCTCTTGCCATTGACTCATGAGGAATTAGGGACGTATCCTCTGTCCTTCCTCTCCTACGGTCAGAAGGCTGATTTTAGATTTTGTTAGAGAAGCAGTACCTCAAGTGGGTGCTTAAACTGAGCAGAGCCTGTTTGGCCTTAGGGGAGTACAGCAATAATTTGGTTTGGAGAAATTGCTTTTGCTGCCTTTACACTTTATTTTCTGTGCACTATATTTTCTGTAATTTAGTGATGGTAGTTCCTTACTCTTTGCTAGGAATAATTCTGTGAGAAACAGCATGAGCAGGCAAAATTAGCATTATTTTTCTATTTGCTTCTAACTGAGAGTGATTCATAAATAATCTTACAAGGCTTTGTATTTTTAATGATTTTGCCCAGATTTTTTAAAGTGTTTATGGAGTTTTTTTCAAATATGCAGTTCTATTGAAAAAGCCATTTATTGTTATGCAGAAAGAGCAAGGCATGTACATTCAATAAAAATTCTTATTTTAGAGTAAAGAAAACAATAAAATATAAAAAACAGCTGCTGTCCCTGCAGATAGGCAGTCTTACTGGGATATTAAAGCTCAAGTACCAAGAAAACAAACATAATTCATATCCAAGTTCTACTTGTCAGAGTGCTTTGAGTGTACATTATATTGTTTATTTGCCATGTGTTTTATTTTTTGTTTTGCTTTCTGTGGAAGTTTTTCTGTTTATTGTGTTGTGTCCCATGAATGGCTTGAGCAAATTATGTGAAGTTACTGTTTTTCCAGTCTCCATAATCTGTTTCTTCAGGTCGTATCATTGTAAAGTTCCATGTGTTAATTCCTTCTTTTCAGTCTGCGGTTTGTAAGAAATTGCCACAGCCATTTTCATTGCTAGTTTTCTACTGTGTGGCTGTCTTTGTCTCTTTGCAGAATTTAGTTCTTCATATTAATGTGCAGAAAAAAGCTCAAAATCAAAGCAGGGATACCCCACTAATGAAACATTCTTCCAGTTTTGAACTGCTACGATAGAACAGCATCAGTTAAACACATGAATTAGGCATTGTAACTGTTTGTTTCTTGTTAAGAAACTATCACACACAAAACTTGATTGAATCTTAGGGAAAAAAGTTAGTAATTACCAAGGTGAGAGACAATTATCATCATTATGGACAAGTTGTTTTTTCTTGCAATTATGCCTATCACTAATAGTGCATAAAGAAGGGGTGGGGAAACAAAACAAAACAAAACAAAACAACAGAGAAAAGGATAGCTAAGTAAAGGTTAATTATTAGTAATTATGTCAGTATTATACTCATCAGTTAGGATGCTTTTAGTATGCTGATGGTCCTTATGTGATTTCTTCTAACAAAAAAGTATGATTCTGATCAACAGATGAATCAGTCCCCAGATAATCCTGAATAACAATTAAATTATTTTTGGTTGAAAATAATTAAGTGGAAAATTGGATAGCCTTGATAGGAGGGAACTACTTCCAGTTTTCCTATTTGGGATCCAGCTATTTTTTTCACTCATTTCTGAAAGATCAGGTAGTTAATGATGGCAGAGGCCTCTTCTTTCAGGCTCACTGCATGGAAGAGTTTTGAGAATGTTCACATGTGGGAGGAAAAGATGCCTCATACCTCCTGTTGTTGTCATTTCTTGATTTAAACTCTGCTAAATACTGTTAGAAGAACAGTCATGCTGGGTCAGATGAAAGGTCCATCTGGTTGACTATCTTTTCTTCAGCCATGGCCAATAAGTATTACTTGGCAAAGAGAATAATCTCAAGCAAATGTATATTTCTGTTTTATAAAGTAGTACATTACTCATTCAAGCTAAGGCAAAATAGAGCATCTTTCTTGTTAAGATAAAGAATACTCAATAGGCAATGAAATACTGCTCACCTACAACATTTTTCTACACAATGATTATTCAGATGTTAAGTAAGACAGCAGTATGATTCTTAATGATCATATAACATGATTTTGAATAGTTATATATTTTTTGGAAGTGAGCATTATTTTCTATTTCATAATGGGTTTAATACACTTATTGGAAATAATTCTTAAGGGAAAGTTTTCTTCTAATATAGATACATCTCATAATATGAGGTATTATATCATATTATGTGATATAGATGATATGACTTGGAAAACCCTTAGTATAAAAAGGCAAAAGGTTTTTCATCTTTGTTGGATAGCACAGCTGTCAGGCCCAGAAGTTAGAGCAGAGACCTGAGATTGTTCTGGAGCAAGGAACACAAATACATGCAGGCGCACTTCAGAAAAGTTCTTCGAGTAGCCATTCTACTGCAGTCAGGGTTGAATTTAGGAAGCACTGCGCTTGGCCATAGGGCTTACACTGGTGGCCGTCAGTGGAAAGGCATGGAGAGGTACATTAGGCCAAGTTCATAACTGAACAGATTAGAGTCAGAAGGAATCTCATCATCATTACATAGTTCTGCCTCCTACATATTACATACTTTATTGATTTCACATACATCTCATCTGTTTCAACAATTTCTGATTCATTTAGGGAGCAAATGACTCAAGACAGAGTTCTAATGCTTCTGCATTTGAAGAGGCTAAAAAGTAAGAACATAAGGAGGGCAGTACATAAAATACACTTTTACAGCTAGTGCTCACAAGACAATCATGTAAGTTAGAAATTAAACATTATATGTGTTTAGTGTCTTTTAAAAAGCTGTGTCTGCCCTATAATAACGGAAGCATCCATTTCTTAGAGTATTGTAAGAGACTGAATTGATTTAAAAGAGATTGTAAATAACTAGGAGACTAGTCCTTTGAAAGCCTGTTTTTATTACCACCTCTTTTTCTGTTCGTCTTTTCAGACAACATGAGATTCTGTTGGACATACTGTGTTAATTACTTATAGAGCCTTGTGGAAATGCATTCTGGTTTAGAAATGTAAGCAGGCTTTTTGTAACAGTAAAAACAACCAATAAGAAATGACTCATTGTGTGATAGACTAACTTTACTTATAGATCAAAGAGATGAAAACAGTTAAACTCTGAAAGGGTTGGCTGGTCTGTCACTCACTACCAGTACAGAGAAACTATGTTATTGTGTAAATGCTCCTTTGTGTTCATGGCATCATTGTTTATCAGTTACATCTTATGTTGTTAGCCCAGAATTGGTATATGTGCATCTCACATCAACCAAGCTGTTGTGATATGGAAATACTTTTGTTTATAATTCAAGCAAAAAAAATTCAATCAGGATGAGAACAAAACATATTTTTAGATAATAGATTGAGTTTACTGTTTTTCCCTTTCTCTGCATGATTAAATAGGAGCGAGAGAGTTTTTGACACAGAAATAGAAAAAATAATGAATTGAAAAAGTGGATGTGATCCCCATTCCTTCCACCGTGTTCCAATTCTGTTTTACTAATAACCATAATTAAACTATGTGCCAACCATGAGAGAATGAGATACTTAGTGAAGGCATCCATGAAAGCTATGGGTTTGTTACAAGTCCACAATTAAAAGAGATAGATAGGAACATTTCATGAATTTCTCTAGGAGGTAGTCAGGTGATCAAGCATGGCTTAATGAAGTAGGAAGCTGCCACATTGTAAAATGATCCTATCTAAAAAAACAAAAAAGAATTATCTGTGTGAACAGATAAACTCAGCCGAACATGCCAGCCTTGTACAGCTGAGTATGAATTTACAGGGTTTTATAGGGCAAGTGATACAAGGCTGAATTAGATAATGTTACACTTAATATTCAGTCTGTATTAAGAAATATATCAAAGTATTTCATGTGTATATTGGACATCATGAGACAAGGATGATTCCTGAAGAACAGCTCTCAGTGATGACAGGCGTATTCCTTAAAGTTATGTAAATACCAAAGATGTGCTTCTCATTTCAAAACAAAAATAAACATATGCAAACACCTTCTGTAAAACTAGAAGATCTGGTTAATTCATTTGTTCATTAATTCATTCAGGCCTTATAAGGTTTTCAGTTTTCAGTTTTCTTCAGCACAGTTAGAGCTAGTTAGGTCTTTGCTTTGTACGTATCTCATTACTAGGAGCCTGGTGCTCTCTATTATACCAACGCTGATAAGGAGTTGCACTGGCTGCAGGCATGAGCAAGTGTGGTAGATGGAAAACTTCGTCACTAGTTAAAGGACAACTTTCACACAAGATAAGAAGTGACCTCACTTCTGGCAGAAGTCCTGCCTGCCGCAGTCACGTGGCAGGCTTACCCCAGAAAAGTGTCAGGTCCCTCAGGACCAGGCAGTCCTCCTTTCCTTTGCTCACGTCAGCTGCCGCTTTGCCACCATCGGTCACACCCGCTCAATCGCCGGACTCCCCATGACTGCCTGGCTCCTGAAGCTGTGCCTGATTGCCAGTGTGGTCCATGCACTCAGAGGTCGCCCACTGTATGACCATCCGGCCATTGTGTGACCACCTGCTACTTGTTAACGCAAAGGTCATCAGCATGTCTGAGGGTAAAAAAAATGGGGATTTCTGTGGCAAATGGCAATCTCACATATCCCAAGAACAGGAGTGCAAGAATAAGGTGCCCTAAGTGCAGGCTGCCATGGAGGTCTGGGAAATGGTTACAGTGGCACAAGGGCCTGGCTATTAAAGTGACTGTGGTTCTGTTTGAGAAGTGCAAAGGACATGTGGAAAAGACTGTCGTTCATCTCAGTGGCCAGTCCAGCCCAAACCACAACAGACTCACAAATATAATGGCTGGAAATGCGGTATGTGTTAAGAACAGATCTTGAAAATAAGCCAGCGTCAGTGCTTTTTGTCCATGACCAAAAATCCAGAAGCAGGGAACGTCCGTATTTTTTATAACATGGAGTATATGCAGAATGTCCCGGACTTGCTGGCCTTGGGGTACTTCTGGATAAACAAGGCGGCACAGCTTCAGCTGCCAGCCCATCATAGGCCATTCTCAGATAGCATGGGCTATGGCTCTTTCAAAATGGGACGCACCATGGCCTAAGGACATCCTGGTCCTATGGGTCCTTGCTGTACATCTGGGGTGAACCTGCTGTGTGATGAGGAAAGGGGCAGGAATTTTGAGGCACATGGTGTGAGGGTGAGCGAGTGGCCATGGCATGTCTTCTCTTGTATGACAAAAGTCCTGTAAGTACATTTTGCCTGTCTCTAAAGAGACTCATATTAGAGGGCCTTGACTGCTGTTTCTTCAGAGGAGGTCATGGTAAGGAAACACAGATGAGGGAAAGGCTGTGGATGTTGTTTACCTGGACTTTAGTAGAGCCTTTGACACCATTTCTCATAGCATTCTCCTGGAGAAACTGGCTGCTCATGGCTTGGACACGTGTACGCTTTGCTGGGTAAAAAACTGTCTGGATAGCCAGGCCCAAAGAGTGGTGGTGAATGGAGTTGAATCCAGTTGGTGGCTGGTCACAAGTGCCGTTCCCCAGGGATCAGTATTGGGGGCAGTTCTGTTTAATATCTTTATCATTGACCTGAACAAGGGGATTGAGTGCACCCTCAGTAAGTTTGCAGATGACACCAAGTTGGGCTGGAGTGTTGACCTGCTTGAGGGTAGGAAGGCTCTACAGAGGGATCTGGACAGGCTGGATCGACAGGCTGAGGCCAATGGCATGAGGTTCCACATGGCCAAGTGCTGGGTCCTGCCCTTGGGTCACAACAACCCCATGCAGTGCCACAGGCGTGGGGAAGAGTGGCTGGAAAGCTGCTTGGTGGAAAAGGACCTGGGGGTGTTGGTCAACAGCCATCTGAATAAGAGCCAGCAGTGTGCCCAGCTGGCCAAGAAGGCCAACAGCACCCTGGCTTCTATCAGGAATAGTGTGGCTGGTAGGACGAGAGCAGTGATTGTCCCCTTTTACTCAGCACCGGTGAGGCCCAACCTCAAGTGCTGTGTTCAGTTTTGGGCCCCTCACTACAAGAAAGACATTGAGGTACTGGAGCGTGTCCAGAGAAGGGCAATGAAACTGGTGAAGGGTCTGGAGCACAAGTCTTATGAGGAGCGGATGAGAGAACTGGGGTTGTTTAGCCTGGAGAAAAGGAGACCAAGGGGAGACCTTATCAGTCTCTACAACTACCTGAAAGGAGATTGTAGAGAGGTGGGGGTTGGTCCCAGGTAACAGGTGATAGGACAAGAAGAAGTGGCCTCAAGTTGTGCCAGGGGATGTTTAAACTGGATATTAGGAAAAACTTCACCGAAAGGGTTATCAAGCATTGGAACAGGCTGCCCAGGGAAGTGGTTGAATCACCATCCCTGGAGGTATTTAAAAGGTGGGCAGACGTGGTGCTTAGCGACATGGTTTAGTGGTGGTTATGGCAGTGTTAGGTTAGTGGTTGGACTCGATGACCCTTCCAACTCATTGGTCCTTTCAAACCTAGATGATTCTATGATTCTATGAAAGTAGGCAGCAGCAGAAGAAAATATCATTCTCCCTGTAGTTCTATGGATTCTTATTCCTGTTTTATTTCTTATATTCTTTCCTCTACATTTAAAAACAGAGGCGCTTTTTTTTTTTTCACAGGTGGGTGGGGAAGGGCGGGGACAAACAGCCACAACCCCTATACAAACTGTTACTCCCCGAGGAATTCTGGAGGTTTTTCATAGATAAGGGCTGTGGGAAAGGCAAAGACAGATTGCAGTCTCCTCATATGCCCTTTCACTCTCACTGCCTGGCATGCTCCTTTTAGCAGTTTTCTCACCTGTAAAGCCCTTTTCTGAAACCTTTTTGCTTCCTTTGACTGGTTCCACCAGTCTTCTTTCCTGCCTTTCTCCCAGTCTTACGTGCTTCTTGTGACACTGTTTTGCTCTTTTTGAGGGCAGTGAAATTCTGTTCTGCATAAATGTCAGAAGTCTGATGCACCTCTGACGCAGAATAACTTCACTGAGGTCAGGGAGGTTGTATTGATATAAATGTCATTGTATTGAAAATAAAGTTAGGCCCTTGCTCTCTTAATTCACCTTCTTTTCCATAAATGATCCGTTGATGTTAAGGACTGCTGTTTGGAATTTAGTAGCTTATTTTAACAGATTCCAAGCCTACAAATTGTTCTAAATAAATCAGTCTCTGGAAATGAAATTGTTATGCTTCTAGATCAGCCACAAAGGAATCTTTCTCCGCTGACTATAGGGGCAGCTTAAGATCCTGACCTAAACCAGATTTCAAAAGTGGATACACCAGTTACATGACATGGGATGAGTCAAGTTGATAATCCCTTTCAGAGACTGGCCAAGCTCTATCTTGGAAGTAGCTGTGCTTTTTTTTACCCTGTTGAAAGTCTGCTCAAACGTTTCATACTCTGATGGTTAGTATCCTTCTAGTTTATTGCCTGATTTTATTTGTGTTCTGTTTCTACCTGGGTTTGCTCCAGAATTGTTCCTTAGCCTAAACAGCTACTGGACTTTTCCAGTACTTACTCTCTTTTGTATTTATAGACATACGTTACCTTTAGAGGGACATGTAAGTGTCTGTTCCATTTTCTGCCTCAGCCTTTACTTTGACACATTAAACCAGCCACGTTCTGTCAGTCACTTTTTAATAGGTAAGCTTTAAAGCCTTTACCTCACCTTGGTGACCTTTATTTTCTCCTGTCCTAATTTGAAAGAATCTTTCTCGAAGGTTGGTGACCTGTGTTCCGTGCATATGAGATCTTACTGCTACCTTAAAATATTCTGCTTAATCCAGTGCTCCTAGGATCACAGTTGTCTTTTCTTGGCAGTATTCCACCAGAGGCTGAGTGTGCCTGTACAGACTTGCCTGACTGGCTGGAATATTGCTAGTAGTGTAGCCACAGGCACACAGTGCTCATTAAAAGCTGAAAATACTAACTCAAAATCCTGGGGAAATTTGAGAACTATCTCACACTGCACTGCCTGCTGCCACAGTTACCAAGGTTGCATTACGTCAGCTAGCTAGAAACTGGATAGCACAGGTATAAATGTCTAACATTGTTACAGATCTCAATCATATTTCTTAACTCTCATCCCTCATCTCATCTTTCACTAAATCATTAGTGATACAGTTTTTGTTCTCTTTTTCCCATCAACCAGATTCCAAGTATATAAAGACTATTTTGGTTAGGGAAAAAATGTACAGGCAGACCTTAACATTAAACGCTCCTCTTACAGAAATTAAGGTAGTGATGTTGTGGACAGTACTTCTTGATTCACCTTCATTTTGAAAATCTCTTTTCTCCCCCTCCCTATTTTGATCTCCCTGTGTTTAGCAGAGGCAAACAGTGCAGAAATAAAACAACCAGCCACAGCCTGCTACATATTTTCTGGCTGGTGAAATACCTGTGAGGTAGTTCTACCCTCTGTTCCTTTTCTCATTTCTGAGGTGATAGCATCTTCTCAAGCACATGTTCCCTATTTACCAGGACCAGTTTCATCCCTTTCGACACAGAGAGTCACTGGCGGAGTTTGCTCAGAGCTGGCTGAACGTTGTGAGCATGTGATCAATTTTAGGGCATAGTTTTATGATACAATCAACTGAGTCTTTGCTGCCAGCTACGTGTTTCGTTCCCCTATCGCCAGGATTTGTTTGACCCCAGAGTGAGCCTGTTCAGAAATTTACAGTAGGAGGGGGGGAAAAAAAGGAATCGTCTTCCACCAGTTAAGCTCCCTAAAACTGTCTCAACATGGAGTCAAATGGGTAACAGCACACATGGTGGATGGAAGGCAGCAATGCAGGTGGAGGTGCAGAGTGAAACTGTTCCTCTCAGCAGCAGCTGGCAGTTAGTGTAGCCCAAACCACAATGAAGAAACACACCTGAAGTTTTATAATCTCGGTGTGGATAGATCACAAGGTATGTGTTCCTGACTTGAAAATGTTTGCCTGTCTTGCCAAGAAACCGTTCGTTTGATTACTGATTGTTTGAAATAGTCTGCAGAACATCCATCTGGTCACAAGATGTGAACAATTCTGACCTCGGTTAGAGAGACTTGACTCTAATAACAACTTAACATCCACACAACAGAAATCTAGCTTCATCATGACAAAGAATGTTCTTGCTCAATCTTTTTGCTCAAAAGAATTCTCACTACACATGCATGCATTTTATTTTCTGTTCAGTTCACTGGCATGAATACAGAGAAGATAAAAATGTGATTCAATGAAAGCATTAATAAGAATATGTAATATGTTTTCAGTTGAGGTGGATGACCAGTGAATAATTGAGTATGTCAGTAAAATTCAAAGCCCTATTGCATAATGTGAAACTCTCTTCAAATCACAGGAAAAAGCTAACACAGGTACAAAAAAAAGACTTTTTTTCTTCTGGTAAGTCAGCTGTTTGATGTAAACCCAACACCTTTCATTCTGTTGTAAAAAGAATTTATTTTTACTGCTATTCTAGAATATAAAACATAGGTTACTGGTGCACAAAGAGTATTATGGATGCAGTTTATGTTGAAGGGGTATTAGTTTTCTTAAGAAAAAAAAAAATCTTAGCCAGTAAGCATTTTAAAGGAGCCACAACAACCTGTAGAGTATGTAGCTGATGCTTAAAAATATTCTTTTTCTGCTGATGCATTTCTATGCTCCAGAGTATACCTCTCACCTTTAAAGCTGTTGCACTCCAAACATTGCTTGCACTGAAGAGAATCACTGTTTTGCCTCCAGCAAGGAACGTAAGTGTTGCAAAACTGACTCCTCCTCTAATGGGGAGAGCATGCAGAAGTACACAGAGTTGTATTTCTCCTAGAGCTGCCAGGCTGAATATTTTGCAGTCAGAGCTGTAAACCGTACAGGCTTTTTCTTTGTTTATCTTTCTACTTTGGGGTCTTCTCCCTCACTCCCCTCCCTTTTTTTTTTTCTGGATTCTTTTTTGAATATATGTGAAACTCTTTCCAATGCTGGATTTTCGCGTCCTTGTTCAGGAAGCATTCATGAATTGACATGGGTCAACATACTTTTCGTTACCAGGCAAAAGTAAGTACTGCAGTTAAACCTGTTCCTACTGTATGTTTACCTGACTATAAAGGGTTCTGTGTCACTGTGTAAAGGACAGAGTAGACTGTAGTTCTATTAGCTGAAATTAAAAACTTACAAAAAGAGTAAAATCAGTTGAACTTAATATGGTATGCTAAATATTGTATGGCTCACTGAAAAAAAAAAAAAAACAACTGAACAACATTTTTGCTTGTCAGTCAATGATCTCTGTTTTAAAATACTGAAATAAGCCGGACACAGAAATGCCACTCCTTCTATACGTCTTTTAAAAATGACGTTCAGATTGCTGGGGTTTTTTTAAGCATTTTCAATGCACTTGGTAGTATTGATCTCATGATTTTACCCCTTTATATTGTTTATGTTAATGAAATATTTATGTCATTCATTAATGAAAATACTCTGGTTGAGTAAATAAACCTCCTGGAGCTCCCATAACTGCTGTCTAATCTTCCACTATCTAATGTTTCCTAGCTATTATTTTATTCTTCCTGTGTTACCCTCCCTTATGTTTGCATATACATTCACTAGTTACCAGATCCTGTTGTGTGTCATTATCTTCAGAATTCTTTGTATTGGCACAGACTGGCAGTCGAAGGCTGAAGGGAAACGGAGATCCCAGAGAGCAGGGAAAGAAAAGCTGGGAACTGAGCTGGCAAGGAGTAAATAAAATGCTGTGATTTGATCCTGAGAGCATCTTTTTAGCCATTTTTCCCTGCATTCTGTTGAAACACTGTACCGTCATCCTCTGTAATATTTTCACTATTCCAGCAGTCACCTGGGAATTCATTAATAGTCTGGGAAGGGAAGGGGAAATGAATGCACAGTTTCCTTTGCTGTGAGTTCCCTCTAGAGAGCGCAGCAGCCTGCAAGACAGTGTACAGATTCTCTGTCAGTATTACCAGCATAAGCTCTCTGCTGCAGAAGTGCTATGCTGCAGCTATCAGTCTTTTCTTCTTTTGAGAGTTGGCTTGCTGTTCTTGAGCTGAACGAGGCACTCCCTTCCCCAAGGCAGGCAGATGGATTGCCCAGGCCGTGAACAAGTTTAAGCAACAAGTAATGCTTGCGTGTCTGTGTAACGAATGCAGCCATTTCCCATATGCGCTTTTCGTGGCACCAAGTATATATACAAAGTCCGTGGCATGAGCGCGTATTGGTCTTTTGTGATGAAGTCCAGCCTAGTTAAAGTCTGACACAAGGATTAACGTCTGCCCTCATTTGGCATGGAGCTTGCGGATCTTGAAGGAAAAAAAAAATCTAGAGAAACGCAGTTACTATAAAGGCAGTAAGGAGCAAAACCTGATAGGTAATCCTAGCAATTCTTGTGTTGTTAAAATTGAACTGGAAATCTGCCAGAGTAAATCTTCTTGTGAAAGATGTGATGGTTTCACAGGGCAACGTTTTCCAGTGAACTGAGCTCAGAAGAATAGTACAGGCCTCTGAATTTTCATCTTTCTTTTTGAGAAGGGCTTTATATGGTTTTAAGCTGTATTGGGTTATCATCTTTTGTTGTTGCCCACCTAAGGATCCTTTTTAAATGTGTCAAATTTTTGTGCCTCCAGCTGAATTAACAACCGTAGCAAATGAAGCTGTGCTATCAGAAACAGGATACTCAGCAACAGAGGTGGCTTATGAAAGCTCTGGCCTTCATTTAGAGATTGTGGAAGTTTTTTCATTTACATGTTCCTTACTGCAGTGAAGCAAATGGAGTTCAGCCACTTCCTTCAGCTGCATTAGGATTTCACTCCAAACTTCTAGTCTCCCAGGCTTGTATTCTTCACCAGAATTAAACACAGGTTAATTACAGACTCATAAAACAATAGAAATATTTTTCTCCTACTACCTCTTGGTTTTGTCTTGTTTGAAGCTAATATTCTGGTGCTTCCAGACACTCAAATTTACAAACTTTAATATGTTTTCTCTATATTTATGTACCTGCATATACATATATACACATCAATACACTTTTTGTCCTTCAAGTAGGATTTCATTTGGGTTTTGTCCCAAACTCTTGCTATCCAATACCCTTCTTTCAAAGATCTACCGCACCATGAAAACCTTAGTTTTCTCTGGCTTCAGCTTCAGCGCCACTTTTGTTTCCCATTTACACCTTCAGTACAACTGCCTTTCAGAGAGGTTGTAGGACTTTACAGGGTAGGATCAAAGAGCAACTCAGCCTGTATCATAGGTTCTTCGTTGGACTAATTAATTGGACTAATCTGATTCTCTAATAACTTCATTCACAAGGATTTTTTCATTGACCTTTTCCTGTCTGGTCGCCTACACTTTTTGGGGGGCATTCCCTGGTTTGGTCTCCAATCTTGCTTAGCTCCGATTGCTGTGGCATTTTCCCTCAGCCTGGCTCTGCGTTAGAAATCTCCCGCCACGTGAATCTGTACTTACTCCTGCTGCATGGACAAGCTAGGCTAAACTTAGTTCAGTTGAGGCTGGTATTAACCCTTTTGAAGAAGCAGCTCATGTTATTTTAATGTGTTTTATTGATTGGCCAGCTGTGGCTGTATTCTGCAATCTTCCCCCCACTTGAAGTTATCACTGTGGAGCAATTTAATTAAACATTATGAAATCAAGGATTCAGATGTTTTCATGGGCTAAATAATGAGAGAAGGAAGGTTTCTCGCTTTTGTGTCCTTCCTCCCCCCTATCTTTTTTATTGCCTGGCCTTACTGAGGAGGTCATGACCCCACTCTGAGAGAATAGTATCTCACAGTTCTGGTAGATACCGGTTGGTAATGGTTCAGTTTAACATGACCTTTAATCCTTGTAAAAACTTTCATATCCAGTTGACTTTTTTTATAATCCCTCTTTAGCCCTAGAACTTTATCGTAACTTCCAGTAAAGCCACAGGTAATTCTGTTGGTAAGAATATCTTTGCAGACAATATAATTGGACTTTTCTATAACTGATTTTCAGTTCATCGGCAATACTGAAAACGATTTTTATAGAAATTGAAATTATCAGGTTTTCTTAATTGTGTTTTGGCAAACTGAAAAGACAAAACTTCAGGCTGAACAAAACATTCAGCTAATGCTGTCTAATTTGAAAGAAAATAATTTCATTTTAAAGCTTTTTTTTAAATAAAGTGAATTATGAAACTGTCATATTAAAAATATAAAAATTTTCTTTATAAAAAGCTGTGATGACTCATCTCTGTTTCACAATATTGTTTATGTTTTCTTTCTCTTCTGAAACACTTTATTAAATGACAGAGATTATTTAAACTTTTCAACTCACTTTAGCTTGTGTCTGGATAAAAGTTCTAGCAAAAGACATCGCTCAGTGTAAATTAAATCTCTGCTTTTCCTTTTCTAAGATTTACTATCAATTTTGCTATGGTCTGGACTAGTATAAACTTTATTCTAAGACTCTTGTGAGTACTTTTCAAATTGTTGCTTCTCTGTGATGAGTAAGAAGGAATACCTTCTAATCACACGAGTGCAAGGACTTCATAAGACTTGCAGCTGTCGCATGCGCCACCAAAATCTTTCTCCCACTTTTTCAGGTGTGAATAGTGATAAACACCAAAATGATCTAGTCATCTCATCCTACCTAGGACATCACACCCTACTTATTTTTGGTTTAGGAATTACAAACTCTTACTGTCCTTTGGAGTTCATTCAAATTGCATGGCAGTTTTCTACAGCTGATCAACAGAAGTTTTCTTAAGGAATAATTCAATTCATAGTGTGTAGCAACTAACTTCATATTTCCTGGAGAAGCTTATGCTTGGTAGAATTCTGCACTGATAGTGATGTTTTCTATCTGTGCTGTATTTTTTATGGAATTTCCTCTTGCAGTAAAAAAGTTTTGTATTTTGAGTTACAGGATAGTTGGTGACCTTACAAAGGCTTTATTTAATCTTTATTTCAAAATAAACTGTGTAGGATGTATCAATTGAAGATTCAGAAGAGTTTGGATCAGAATTCTTATCATGAGACATCAGGAACCACTGAACCATGACAAATTTGTATCAGATTCTGACTACATGACTAGTTGTAACTACTGTGAATCATCTGAAAAATGTATCTGGAGGTTAAATCTGGAGAAGCGTACGATCAGCTTCCTTTTACTTAAAATTAGATATCCCTTTTTCTATCAAGTTCAAACACTCAACTCAAACTTTATTTAATGTAAGAGCATTTCTTAGGTTATACATTAAAGTGACTAGAAAAGGGAGAGAAGAGAGACAAGTTGAGAGACAAAACAATCAACTGTGTCTCAGATAATAGTGTTCACAAACACAGCTTACTGCCATGGAGTGGTTCAGGTTGAGATCTGCGGTAGTTCAGACTTTGAAAATCCTCTGCAGGACTGCAGATTCATTTTTGCAAACTGCTTTAGTATGCATATTTTTCCGTATTTCACTGAAAATTGTGAAATTGGCAGATAAGAAAAACAGTATTTTAAAAAATCATTGCAAAGATACAATCAAGTGTAAAACTTAAGGCGCTTAGTCATTTCCATAGTCCGGGCTTCTTGTCTTATACCATGGGCGCTGGGAGGGAAAGAGTATCTCAGAAGTATTTGCAACATTTCAGAATAGTACTTAGAAGCTTCTTGAATATGTACACTCACATGTCCACATATTGAACCTGTGGAGAACGCGTGAGGTGTCTGTGAGGTGCTTTGGTGCTGTTGGATCCATTCCGCAACACACTCTGTGGGGCAGCTTGAACCTGGGCTACCCCTTAACAGGGGAACCATTATTCCCCTCCTTGCGGCACGTACCTGCCAAGTGCGGCTGTGGCTCTGCCTGATGACCTTCCCCTACCGCATATGCCCCCATACCTTGCAGCAGTATACGACCAACCAAGCAGAAGAGCCTGGTTAGACTCCTTTTAGGGCAGGCTGTCATAATGCACCAAAAAGGAGCTAGGGGATTATTTTACATTTCTAAAAGACAATTAGATTGGGGTGGGTTTTTTTTCTTTTGAGGAGCCAAGGGCACTCTGCTTTATTTTTGTTGTTTTCTCCTCCTGCCCCACTCTAGGTTGCTGAGTTAAAAATGTGAAAGAATGACTATTTAAAATAAATGTTTAAAATACAGTTTTCTGAAAGATCTCTGCTCTTCAGGATTGCACTTAGGTGAGTCCTATCGCCTTTCTATATAGGTTAGATTATCATTATGATCACTCTAGCTTTACAGTTAATGATCTCTGAAAAGATCTCATTCAGCACATTTGTTACAGCTGATATCATTTGTTTCCCTTGTCTTGCGGAATTTTCTGATCTCCTGATTTTCAGCCCACTGACAACCTGAGGCAACCACAGTTTTTTAGCGTGGCAAATCTCTTAGCACATTCATTGCTCCTCAGGGTGAAGTCATTCCACATTAATACTACTTTTAAACTGTCACATTTCCACTTCCAGTGAACATGTGATACATAACATTCCCTGCCAGCAAGTATATACCGGTTCACAAAAACAGTCAATAAACTTGGTACTGATAATTTCTGAAAAATTTCAGACCTCTAACTGGAGCAAGAAAAATCAGAGGCAATCATGATTTAAAAATGGAAGTTCTATAATTTAGGAAAGAATAATTTGTTTGATGAATATTATGCTTTGGATGCTTCCATATGGTGTGACCCTTCTTCCTTGGAGGAAACAAGAGATGGTGTTTGGAAAAGCAAAGATGACTTGTAGCCAAATCTACATCTGCTCACAGCTTGATCCAAAAATTGGATTGCTGCTGCTGTTACTTCTTCACTCTTAAATATTAGCTAGGAAATCATCACAGTTCAAGGAAGCCAATCCAAAGAGAGTAGGTTTTTCCTTTAAAAGATTAATTTTACTTAGTCAGGATTCAAAGAGAAAATAACGAACTTAATTTATGATAGGGCAAAGTCATGCGCAATGGTGATTGTGCAATGATATGAAAGGTAGGTAGATCATAATTGTGTGAATACAGAATAAAACTAGCAAAAATATCTAAAAGTACAAAAAATAAAAGGTACATACTTTAAGTTAAGAGTAAAGATTAATTTTAAAAAAGTTAATAGAAAAATTACCTATTAAGATGGAAGTTTCAATAAACTAGCAGGTTTAACTAAACTACTAAACTACCAGGTTCAATGACAAGGTCTGGGCATCTGAAGGTAGGATCCTCATGTGGCCGTGTTTTTTAAGTAATAACATAAATTATCTTTGTCTATGATCATGCCATTTTTTCTTAATGTAAGGAAGATAAAAAATACTTTGTTCACTGTTTGGCATTTAAGATATTTCTTCTAATCTTCTCTCCAGAAAAAGCCCAACCTCATGTGTCTTGTATCATCACTATACCCTAATCATCATATATATCTGCTTAGCCTAAGTAATACCAAAGTAACCCAAACTGCCTGTATTATTATTATGCCTGTAATTACTAATATATGTTAAAATATTACTCATATGTAAATCCTCTCTCTAATGATTATTATATACTGTGTCCTAGATTATTTTATGTCAAATACCTCACTTCATTCCTTGTTTGAGAGGTAGCACCATAGATCTCTGTTGTGATTCAGAAAGATAAGGAGAGGGTAAAGAAAGGCTACAGCTGGGGGAAATGTTATTAGTATCAGTTAAAGAAGAACTTTGATACAGGATGGTGCAGGTCCCATTCCCCCACCTTCTGCTGGAAGACCTGCCCCTCAAAAGTCTGATGATCATTGTCCCCAGAAGCCCTTCCCCCATTGCCGGCCATATGACCCACTTACCCAGAAGCATATCAGATCCCTCAGGGCCAGGAAGTCCTCCCTTTGCCCATGACTGTCACCATTTTCTCATGGTCATGGTCATAACCTCATTGTGATCTCGGAACGCCCTGTAGTTGCTGACAGCTGAGATGCTGCCTTTTTCTTTACCCCAGAATTATGTCAAAGGCCCTTAGATATCAATTTATATACACACATACGTTGAGTGTACAAAGTGTATAAATGTATGTTTATACAGTTACACTTCTTTATAAATATATAAGGATTATATTTATAAAGTGTGTGTATAAAAATGTTTAATAAGAGATAATGAAATTAACACAGAATTGAATGTAAATAGAAAGAAAATTAAAGAAAAGGAAAGTCCAGTTAAAGGGTGTTGGAATTACCAGAGAGAGTGGGGGGCCATGAAAAAATTTTAGTATGTTGGGCAAAGGGCTAAGCCTGTGAAGCTAACCAAGAGGTCACCGTCCAGCCCCAGCTCATCCAAAGAACAGACCAATCCTGTGAATCCTTCACCTACCTTCAAACCAACCATGTTACCATACAGTATTACTGGGGCAGTCCTTTGACTTCGTCCTGTGCTAGAAAATACAGGTAACGTTGCTTGCTAAAGTAGAAAGCCAGAACAAGAAACAACTTCACAGGAACATGTGTGTAGGAACACCTACACCCCAACGGGTGCTCCTACAAAGACCCTGTGCACTGGGAGGAAGACAGTTGGGCTGGGATTTTGGAAACCCAAGTTTGTTGGCAATGGTAGCAGGCAACTTTTGCCTACATCTCAGTGTGCTAACAGCTGCTTGTAATACCACAACAGGGATTGTGCTGCATGTGTTCCCTAATCCAATGTTGACATGGATTTTATAGAACTCTTTGAAAACATAATCCTGGCTGATTGTGTAGAAGACAGAATTATTCTGTGAACTGTTTTTCTTTCTGCTTAGGACCACAGGATTCAAACAACACTTTAAAAAAGAGCAAGAGCTTTGAAAGAAAAGAAACAGGAATCAATTGCCTGATGTTTGTTTTCCTGCATGCGTGTAGTAGCAGCATGTTACTAGAATGGAGCATCCGCTAAAAGATATTTACTACACTCCTAGAGAAGTGGGAAGCTTTGGGAGTGTAAATCCCCTTTCTGAAACAGCCAGGAGTACTGTTGATCTGAACAGAAACTTGGTGACCGCGTGGCTCGTAAAGCAAGACACACAACATACATAAGGCAGTGAGAAAACACTTTAGAAGTAACAGGTATTTGTGGCATATTCTAAACACAATAACAGTGTTAAGCTCATTTTAATGGTGATGAAAGTATTACCCAAATGTGCCTAGACTGTGTGTCTAAAAGGCAGAATGGGTTCTGAAACAGCTGAGGCTTTTAAAACCCTTTTTTGCTGCCTTGGTAATTACAGACCAAGCAGGGAATTGATGGTTTTAAACCAGCCTTTAGACAAGCTGTTAAAGTAGAATAATTTTCAGTACTTTGTTACTAATAATGAAGTAGAGGCCTCTGTCACCGATTGCTTTAACAGGATGCTAGAAACCAAGATGTGGGGATGTTTTACAGCACACGGTTACCATTTGCTACATCAATGTGTTACTGGAGTTTATAATAAAGAGTGGTAACCACAGCGTCCACAGTGCTGTCAGTCAGACCTGTGGATGTGAAACCTCCAAGCTCTGCAAGGATTTGGAAAACCATGTCTGGGAATTGGTGTAAAATTAAATATGCCTCCACTCAGAAAGAAAGACCATGTGAGGATGTCTAGAACAAAAGAAAGATTTGACAATGCTTATGAGCAGATATTCACAGATAGTAGTTGAAAGTGTGACAAAGGGTCAGATACCCATGTACGGCTTAATAGACTATACAGTCACCAAGCTATCAAGGGGACGCTTTATTCCAATGAACTTCAAAAAGTGAACACTGTGGAGGACAGAATCTGCAGAACTGAAAAGCTGCTAGCAGTAAAAAGGCAAGGAAGGAAGAAACAGCTGTTTGTAAAGTGGTGTTGCTGGCCCTAATAATCTAACAGCTGGATAGAAGTCTCTCATGTCCATGATGTTTAGCAGTTGGAGCCAGAGTGGAGTGAGAGAAAAAGAAGGATGGTAAATTGTGGCTTTTACATCATGCTCCCCAACAATGCTTGCACCCCCACAAAACACCAGTTTGAACTTTACCAAACAGCTATTCAAAGCCCCTGGGAGCTGTCAGGCAAGTGGGAGGTGGGGTTAGCAAAATACAATACCCAGACAGCTGGAGTAACGTTAATAGTGCTCCTGGGTAAGACATGGCGTTATTCTTTGCGGCAAGTTCATTATCCATCCATATGCATATTGCTGGAATGTATAAACACTTATTAGTTCCAACAACAGAGCTTTAACTCTTGACCTGCCATAGGCCTGGTCTTCAATCCTGCAATTAGGAAAACAAAGCTTAAAACAGATGAAAATTCTTGTACTTTTTGTACAGCTGGAAAGCTAGCAATTATTTTGGAAGCTTCTCCTGGAGTTGCCAGTGACAGTTTCCCTTTTCAACTCATATGCCTGGAAGGTTTATCTCAATCTACCTCTACACAAAACCTTATTGAGCACCAGCTGGTTGGAGATTTATTGGTCCCATTGTGATGTTGCATTCTGGTAAATGGTAATAGCAGTGAGATCATTACAGCAACACAGTTCAAGGTGCATTATGTGCCAGTGAACCAACCTCATATCGACACAGGCAGCACTGAAATAAATACACATGAAAACAAGAAAATCTTATTTCACAGTGGAAAGGAGTGTGAAGTTGCATCTGCTGCCCCGGCAGGTTCTGACATTTTAAGAAAGCACACCATCATGTGGTAAAGAATAAGTAGTAAAGGTTGTAGTAAAAGAATTAAAATGACCCCTCCTTGTACATGAATTTTTAAAGAGCCCAGGTAGAGTGAAAGGTATATTCTGCAGCCTCTTTTCAAAAGCTGTATCATTTTTCTGAAGGACTTTGGAAGTTATTAAGCCACACATTAAAAGCGTGGTGGAAAACATAGCTGAAAATGTGATCAGATGTGTCTCCCAGGCTGTTGTGGCCAAGTTGCAAACATTGGCAAAGCAGGAGGTCTCGGGGGTTGTTGAGTGACATGTCACAGCCCTGAAGGGATGGCCTTCCTCAAACCCTTAAAAAGAAAAGGACGGGTAGTGCCAGGCTTGCGTTCCAGCCACAACAAGAAGTAAAAGAATAACAAACCCTGCTGAACAGTGGAAAAGAAACAAGAAATCCAGATGAAGATGGCCCATTCTACCACTGGAAAAGAAGATGTATTTTAACAAGGCTGATTTTTGTTCATGGCTGCTCAGAATAATATACCAAACCCAAACTGGATTTGTTGGAAGTGACCGCAATGCAGACAAGCATCAAGAAGAGTTTGTTCACTGAGATGCCATTACTTTCAGCTGTAACACAATTTGCCCCCTGGACTTGAATGGGAAAGATCGGGTAGGTCTGAACAACCATGCTAGATCTTTGCTACAAAACTGTTGAAGAAAAGAACGAGTCTGATGAATTACTTGTTGGCACCTACTTTCAGCCAGCTGAATGTTATGTTAGGAGACATCCTCTTTCTGAGTTTTTAAGGCATAGTCTGCTATGTAAGGTGTAGATGACCTGGAAGTTGCCTTCAGGAGTTCATCTTCTGTCCTAACAGGAGACATGCTTACTGCTGCGTCAGGTTCAGGAGAGCTATTCACATTAGAGAGGCATTTTAGTAGGTGTAATCCCCTGCCCTTGTCACACTGCACAATTAGGTTTTATTTCATGGATGTGGTCTTTTGGGGAAAACCCACTGGGAACTTTTCTTAGTTCCCCTACACATGTTCTTCCAAGGCTGAATTTTTGTTCTGGTTTTCCATTTCAATAGGCAATGTTGTCTTTATCTTGTAGCACAGCACGGAGTCCAAAGACTGCCCAAGTAATACTGTATGGTGATCTGGTTGGTTTTTCAGCAGTCTTATTAACTGGTGGTCTCATAACTGTATTTTCTTCTTATTTATTTTTTTATACTCTTTCCTGTATATATTTATAGAGATATTTAATGGCTATATATCATAAGTATCAAGAACAAATGAGGGCCCTTGAGAAGCTTCCAGGTGACCGGCAGGCGGCGTTTCAGCTGCCAAACGATTGCAAGGTGCACGGAGATCACAGGGCGTACACCATTAACGAAATGGCAGCCGTGAGGACAGGGCAGCCCTCGCTACACTTGTGGGAGGACCGAGGCGTGACCTCACCTGCCAGCCAATCACAGGAGGTGCTGGTATCACATGGGTTACGGCTGTGTCACAATGGCACAATGACATAGTGTGGGGAGGATAAGCCAGTCACATGACCGCGAGGGGCGGAGGAGGTGCGTCAGGAGCGCGTGGGGCGGTTGCCCTGTCCTGCCTTGTGTGAAATTGTCCCGACCCTTCCCGGCGTCTAAGAGAGGACAGGGCCAAAGGGAGACAAAATGTTTTCTTCAGGCAACAGGATACCCGCTCGTCTGTCCGCAATTAGTACCTCTGCGCTTCTGCTGCGTGAAGATTGTTAACTGTCGGAGCTGCTTAGTCACAAGAAGGAAAAAAAAGTTTATAAAAAAGATAATTGAAATTCAACAGATGTGGCTTAGGGGCAGGAGAGTCAAGAATGGCTCTTACGATCATGGTGCAAATTTCTCTTAATCATCCATTCTTAGGCAATTGAAACTGAGACACCTGCACCCTCTGTGTGTTGATCGCTTGATTGTAAACTGCTGGAGGACACTGAAATGCATATATGGAACAACATGGAGATAAGTAACAGCAACATAAGTTCCTGCCAAAAAGAAACAAACTTCTCAAGGCACTCCCGTTCCCTTCTAAAGAAGGCCAGCAAGTCTCGAGGACATGAGAACAGCAGTGATGTCATACATAAGCACAGTGGTCAGGCTGTCAATGCAGCTTCATGAAATTCTCATAAATTAGCTAGAAACATGTAGTCTGGATGAAACTACTATGCTGGATGCACAGGTCCTTGGAAAACCATTTACAAGTGGTTGTCAGTGTGTCGCTGTCAGAGCAAGAGGACAGATTGAAACCAGCTGCGCAAGACTAACTCCTTGGTGGGGCAACTAATCAGTATTTCATTAGTGACCTGGAAAATATTATGCCAAGTGTATTTACTAGACAACAGTGAAAGGAGAGGGACTTCCAGTTTACCAGAAAAGAGGAAGAGAAAGCAGTTATTTTGATAGGTTGTTGTATTGTTTCTGATGAAAAAAAAAAAAAAAAGTTACTCAGTAGAAACAAGAGCAAGGTGCTGCTTTTAAACACAATAGTCAATTGCACAAATACAGGAAGGAGGTCACAAGGATTCAAGAAGCTATTTTGTTTAAGTAAGGATTGTAATGGTGCACAAGAGGAACAGGAGTCAGTAATGTCATCCTGCTATGCAAAAAGTAAATACCATGCAAGGATTTATAAATAGCAGTCTGGTTTGAGGTGTGCAAAGTGATTCTTTAATTCCCTTCAGTATATTCAAGGCCTCAGCTAAAATACTTCGTCATTCTGAGGGACAGTGCTTCATGAAAGATAGGCAGAGAGTCTGCAGGAGAGTAACAAGATTTAAAGGTCTGGAGAATGTGGCATATGAGAAAATGAATCAAAATGATAAATCTAAGTAAGAGAAGACAAGGATGATATATACAAAGTGTTCAAAGCAGCATTTCTTAGCTCTGCAGAGAGTCTGTTGTTTTGTTGCTTTTAGACGGCAAAAGAAGTACTTGGATTAAGTTGCAACAAGGAAGATACAGATCAGATATTAAGAACGTTTTAATAATAAAGATAATAAAGCAGTAGCCTACATTGCTTAAGGAGATTGTGAAATTCCCCTAATTGGGAGTTTTTAAGAACAGATTAAGCAAGTCTCAGGAATGAAATTGACATTGTTAATCCCTCCTTGGGGCACTTAGATGGTCTAGATGACCTCCTGAATCCTCTTCCAGTCCTATTTAGAAACTTTCATGCATGAAATCATTAGGTTTCACAGTCTTTGAAACAGGACCCATACCTTTTGTACTTGTACAGCGCACAGCAAAGCAATCCAAGGCTAGAGACTCTTGTCATTATAAAAACTGTATAGTAATAACGATATCTAATCAGCATGTTCTGTTGGAACATAACTGTAAAATTGTGAGTCACTGTGCTATCAGTGATGTGGTGGGTTGACCTTGGCTGGCTGCCAAGTGCCCACCAAGCAGCTCCATTGCTGCCCCTCCTCAGCTGGACAGGGGGAGAGAAAATATGATGAAAGGCTCGTGGGTCAAGATAAGGACAGGGGGATCACTCACTACCATCACAGGCAAAACCAGCTCAGCTTGGGGAAATTAATTTAATGCCTATTAACACCAGAGTAGGATAATGCGAAAAGAGAACAAATCTAAAGCACCTTCTCCCCATCCCTCCCTTCTTCTCAGGCTCAACTTCACTCCTGATTTCTCTACCTCCTCCCCCCAGGTGGCTCAGGGGAATGGAGATTGTGGTCAGTTCACCACACATTGTCTCTGCCTCCTCTTCCTCCTCACATTCTTCCCCTCCTCCAGCGTGGGGTCACTCCCAAAGGAGGCAGTCCTCCATGAACTTCTCCAGCATGGGTCCTTCCCACAGGCTGCAGTTCTTCACAAACTGCTCCAGCGTGGGTCCTTTGCACGGGGTGCAGTCCTTCAGGAACAGACTGCTCCAGCATGGGTCCCTCACAGGGTCACAAGTCCTGCCAGCAAACCTGCTCCAGCGTGGGCTCCTGTCTCTACACATGTCCACAGGACCTGCCAAGAGCCTGATCCAGCATGGGCTTCCCACAGGGTCACAGCCTCCTTCGGGCATCCACCTGCTCTGGCATGGGGTCCTCCATGAGCTGCAGGTGGATATCTCCTCCAGTGTTAACCACCATGGGCTGCAGGGGGACACCGTGCCTCACCATGGGCTTCACCATGGGCTGCAAGGGAATCTCTGCTCTGGTGCCTGGAGCACCTCCTCCTCCTCCTGCACTGACCTTGGTGTCTGCAGAGTTGTTTCTTTCACACATTCCCACTCCTCTCTCTCGGCTGCTGTTGCTCAGCCATTGTTATCTTTTCTTAAATACGCCATCCGAGAGGCCCTACCACTGTTGCTGATGGGCTCAGCTTTGGCCAGCTGTGGATCTGTCTTGCACGCGACTGGCATGGGCTCTGTTGGACATGAAGGAAGAAGTTTCTGGCATCTTCTCACAGAAACCATGCCCGTAGCCCCCCTACTACCAAAACTTTGCTACACAAACCCAATACAACCATGTTTCAGAATTACTTGGCATTATTCAAATTGTCTTGGCTAATTTGAACTTTATTGGAAACTGTGGCTGTGACTGGTATGGGTAAAAATCATGTTTTGATATGATCTTTAATAGAAATCAGCCATGATAAACTCTGATTTATCATTTTAATATGTTTTTGTCTATATAGTCACAAACCCTATTTAAGTCAAGAATGATTGTTATCCGTATCATATTTATGGGGCCTTTAGAGTTTGTTTTCTCCCGGAGCACTGAGCAAGAGGTACTCAGATCAGATGGTTAATAATACTGCGTGCCATTGAACTCAGGGGGCTCTTGCATTTCTTACTGTTTTTCTCTATCCATCAATTGCCATACAATCATAAAAAGTGTAGCAGGTATTAATATGACCATGCTGTTCAGCCCCTTGATAAAGGGGAATACTACCTAAATGAATGATGTCCAGTCTGTTGTGAAATGTCTTCATTAACGTGATTTTTTTAATGTACTCTTTTAGACTCTGTTTAACTAGTAAGAATGTATTTGTATTGACAGTATGTCATATATGTGCCACTGCCTGGTGTTTACTGGTAGCTGTAGTCTAGAAGAGATGATATACCACGACAAGGCTAACAAATGCTTTATCCTGAAGAGCTACAAAGCAAGCACTTTACCAACTGAAGCAGTTTAGAGAAGACACTTCAGGCAACAGATGGAAGTGTGAAGCTATTTACAGCACACAGTGATGTTACACAACAGTTTTTGGAAGAAAATGTGGAAAAGAGTCTTTCATTAACTAAAACTGTAAGGAGAATTGTCTACATTACACAATACTAAAAAGCAGAATGGATTAACCCTTGTGGAGGTTACGTTAATGCAGTGATACTAATTTAAATGTTCAAGCTAATTTACTCAGAACTAGCTTGATTATCTGTGGATGGCACTGATACTGACAGGTAGACAGACCCTAGTTTCAGACACAAGAAACCCGAATATGATTTCACAACAGTGTAAATCACGGGTGAACTTGTTGAGATAAAGAGGTGCTTAAAGAGGTTTAAAGCAGGGTGTTTTATGAGAGTCAGGTCTTTAGAAAGACAGACTCCTTGAAGCAGTGCATCACCTGACTCCACAGAGTGTGAAAGAATAGTGCGGCTATTGAATAGTGAGTTTTAATATCTGTTTTTGCGAACAAATTCTGAACTCACTTACAGATTATTTTCATTTAAAAGTTGCATAGTAACTTCTTTAAATGATTTTATAATTCTTTTAAGATTAATTTAAACTGTTTTCTTTCTAAAACATACTTGCATATTTCTTTATCTCTTCCACAGTATTATCTAGGTTTTTTAGGTATAACTTTTTTCAGTGCCCCTTTCCAACCTCCTGATGCATATAAACATATAAATTAAGTATGTATATGAAGAAGTATTGGTGTAAAATGTTGGGAAGTTTTGTTTGGCGAGACATAAATTTTCTATGGGAATATTAAAAAAAGGGTCTTTTTTTTTTCCTTGGAAGTGGATGTTTCTCATTATAATTTTTAACCAGAAGTTCTATTAAAGTAGTTGAGAGGCTAGGGCATTCATTGTCATGAGTGTTTACAGAATCAGATCCAGGTCCTTGCTTGCTTTCAACTTGAGCAGAGCCTTTAACTGTAGTATTCTATGCCCCACTTGATTTATCTCACCCACTAGGATAAAAGTACTATGATACCTTTTTTTTTTCCCCAGTTTGAAAGAAGTCTGAATAGCTGCTACAGAATTGTTTTACCTCACGTTGCCAAGTAGTTAACTAGTGTTGATATTTGTGAAAAATTAAATAGTTGAATTTCTTTGGTCAGTAGTTCCGCTCTTCATAAATAATACAATATTGACTGTAGCAGGGATCCTGGCTGTCCAGCATTGTAGATGAATGCTTTTGCTGCTGGATTATGATTTGCCTTTTTCTCTCTGGTTCAATTAATATTTAATATCTGTACAAAGGGGAATAGTTCAGGCAGGCTGAGCTGAGATACAGAGGCTGAGACATGTCTATAACTCAGTAGTAATGACATTGGTTGGGGTTTGAGAGTTTATCTGTTGGTCCCTGGACTTTTGAAGGGCCAGTCCTAATCTAATCATGCATAGCCACAGCTTAAGGACCAACATCATGTTCCCAGATTTTTTCTCGGACTTTGCTTATACTATCCCATTGCACAGGGATCCTACTGCTACTTAACTGTAACAAACGTACTTGAGAAAAGTTGCTGTTTGTGTATTTAGCTGATTTTAATCCTCTCAGGAAAATCTCTCCTTGGTTCCCACAAATAACGACTAACTTTTTCCAGCTCACAGGGGGGTCTGTGGCTGTTTTCTGTCGTTGTGGAGACAGGTAGCTGAGCCACAGATCACCATGGCTTGGAAGCTTTTCTTCAGTTGTGCGATGGAATCTTTTAACGACTCTTGCTGAGTAAGTCCGTGAAAGTCTGGGTATGTCATCACAGCTGTACTAGGATTTGTAGTGTGAGCTGTCTTCATTCAAACAGGCATGAGGCAAACTTGTTGCAGGTAATAAGCAATATTTATGCGTACCTGAAAAATGCTTTTACTGGGTTTCTACTCATGTGTTTTGCTTTTCAGCTAACTGCTGTTAAGAGACTGCCTGCTAGGTTTAACAGGCCAGTGACTGTGTAGGGCCAGCTTTAACGGCTACAAAGAACACCCAGACATATTTTAATAATCCCGTGACAGCAGTCAGTAAAGAACTAGTTTTGCATTGGCTTTTACATTGTCACCTTGATGTTAACTTTTAGCTGTGTCCTCATACTTGAATCAAAACTCCACAGGGATTATTCTTTGTTTGCCTGAAGCAAGGGTACTTTAAACAGATTGGGTTTAAGAGTGATTGCATAAGAGTTTAAACTATCTCTACCTCCTCCCTGGTTCTTTCACTGATATTCATCTGATTTTTTCAACGAGCTAAGATAACAAAGAAATAGCTCTACAAAAAGAAAAGTTATTGGTTTTAGTTCCTTGAATGTATTAATTGCAGGTTTGGGTGAGTACTGGAAATGATGCTACAGAGAAGGTAGGAATATCTGGAGTTTGTTGGGCAGGACTACTGAAATTAGTTCTAGAACTATACTATACAAACTGACTTAACTGCTCAGCATCACCAAAAAAGACTAGAAGAAAATAGTCCCCTACTATAAAATGTGAAATTTTCTTTCATAGGTTGTCATCTGTAATTTAGGTTGGAGGTTGTTCTAACAATCTCTCCATATACGTATAAATTTCTTTTGAAGATAGTAGATGTCCATTATCAATGCTGACCCCCTTTTCTGTTTTACAGTTGGAGTAACCCTGCATGTTAAAATCCTATGACCTATTTTGGTTTATATATCATAACATGCTTTAAGTATTTTCCTCTGTTCTAATCCATATAAGGAAAAAGCTAATATTATAGTGAGTTTTATGAGAATAACTTCAGACTGGTATAACTAGAATGATTGCCTCTCCCTTGCTCAGAATGTCCAGTCTCTTTCCTAACTAATAATCTCAGTCCTGTTGTACTACCAGAATGAAATAAGCACCCATATTGTTTAATCAGCCCCTTGAATGTTGAGCAGTCAGTGTCCAATGACTGATGACTGGCAGCTCATTAACTCCCATATAAACTGACTCATGGGAAAAATTAAAGAGATTAAATCAATGAATTAATGAGTTTGTTACCATTTATTCATTTTTTATTTCAGCTACATGATTTTAATAGGGTTAGTTAGACTTATTTGCTTTTCTTTACTGATCCAGTTCACAGACTGCTAGTGTAGGCATTAGTGAGGGTTAAGCTGAAGCAAGAAACGTTTTTGTAAATCAGTGCCATGCTAAAAACAGTTTAGTTGGTTTGATGTAGCATTGGTAGATTAAAACATGCCTCCTTGCTTCTGTTGCTTTCCCCACAGGGAACCTCCCATGTTTAGCTTGGTGGGAGGCTAATTTTCTATCCACCCTGAAACTCAGGTCCAGGTGTCCTTGTCCACAGAATGGATTGTTAATCAGGCAGCGCAATCCTGCTAAGCTACAGAGTAGCTTACGAGTTACCTCTTGGCTACTGTCCTAGCCCAAAGGCTGCACGAGCATTTCCCAGTAGTTGGGACATGAACACAATGCAGAGCAGCAACATGTGTGTCACTGCCGCTGCTGGCCTGCCAAGCACGGCATTCCACGTGGGGGAGATAGAATCTTAGAATCATAGAATTTTCTAGGTTGGAAGGGACCTTTAAGATCATTGAGTCCAACCACCAACCTAACACTGCCAAAACCATCACTAAACCATGTCGCTAAGCACCACGTCTGCCCACCTTTTAAATACCTCCAGGGATGGTGACTCTACCACTTCTCTGGGCAGCCTGTTCGAATGCTTGACAACCCTTTCAGTGAAGAACTTTTTCCCAATATCCAATCTAAACCTCCCCTGGCATAACTTGAGGCCATTTCCTCTTGTCCTATTGCTTGTTACTAGCGAGAAGAGGTCAACCCCCACCTCACTGCAACCTTTCAGGTAGTTGTAGAGAGCGATAAGGTCTCCCTCAGCTTCCTTTTCTCCAGGCTAGGACTTCCTTAGTCCTGCTGGCCACACTACTCCTGATACAAGCCACGATGCTGTTGGCCTTCTTGGCCACCCAGGCACACTGCCAGCTCATATTCAGCTGGCTGTCCACCAACACCCCCAGGTCGTTTTCCACCAGGCAGCTTTCCAGCCACTCTTCCCCACGCCTGTGGCGCTGCATGGGGTTGTTGTGACCCAAGGGCAGGACCCAGCACTTGGTCGTGTGGAACCTCATACCATTGGCCTCAGCCCATCGATCCAGCCTGTCCAGATCCCTCTGTAGAGCCTTCATACCCTCAAGCAGGTCAACACTCCAGCCCAACTTGGTGTCATCTGCAAACTCGCTGAGGGTGCACTCGATCCCCTCGTGCAGGTCATTGATAAAGATACTGAAGAGAACCAGCCCCATGTGCATGCCCCTCTCTGCCTTTTGTTTCCTGTTGCATTGGTCCCCAGCTCTGCTGAAGGAATTTACCTTGAGAAGTTGGTCATATTTTTCCTTAGAGAATTAATTAATGCAAACATTCTGGAGCATTTTACAAAGCAGATATCTTGCCATGTAAAACATAAACTGAAATCAACTGATGTGACTTGCATTGAAGCTGTCTTCTGTGTTGCCTAAAATAAACCGCTGATGTTAAAAATACATATGCAAGACGCTGTGTTAATTTTACAGTCAAGCAAAGACTGTTTCTTTGTTTAGCTAGTTGGAGAATTCCACAGGCAAGGCACATGGTACAGTAAACCATGGCATGGCACCAAACAATGAAGATTGCAGGTGCACTTAAAGTGCAGTTTGCTCGAAGGTCCAGTTAAAGCTCAGCATAGAGTTCCCCTGAAGACATACTGAAATAATACTGATTTACAGGTATGCTTTCTGCTAGAAAACTATTAACTAATGTAATCTCCAGTTGATCTCTAAAACTTAAAAATAGCCTGACCCTGATACAACTGACCAGGAGTCAGCAAGGATAAATTTGTTCAGAAGAATGTGTTTTTAAACAACTACATTGTTCTTTTAAAAAAAAATAACATGGTGACTCTTAAAGGCTAACTATGAGGATTGATCTTCTTGTGCTAGTTCTTTAGGAAAAAAAAAAAAGATAAATCATTCTATCCTGTAGATTTTTCTTTGGTCTTACAATTTTTCACCACATATTTTCACAAGAAAAGACTGTTTGTCTTCTGAATGTAGATATATTTCAGGTTTTTTAATAGACAAGGGCTTCTCACAAGCTTTTTAAAAGGGCCCAGTACTAGTACAGTTTCATCTTGTCCATGTCCTTGAGTGTTTTTCTTTGCTTCAAACATACATTGATGTTTCTGTATGAGAATTATACCCTCTAATCATCTCAGCTCCCACAGAAAATGGGTATGATCTAACAGGCAGAAGGCATTTGGTGTAGATGTAGTTCTGTTGAGTTCCGTGTGAGAACACTGACAAGCCAAATTTTTTTTGGCAAAATCAGGCTTTGCTGGATCAGAATGGGTCACAGGATCTAAAATAGAATAGCTGAAATTTAGATTACATCAGGTGGTTCTGAATTTAATTTTGTTAACCACAGCAAATCCAAAATGGAAAAGAATCCTAAAGCTCTTCTTGAGCTATAGTGACCACTTTAAATCGCAAAGCAAGATTTCTTTGGAAGGGTTCTTGAAGGTCTGAGTTACATTAATGATGTTCAGGAAAATATATTTTCGTTGAAAAACATCTTCATTTTCTGTTCAGAGTTCTATTTAAAACAGTAAGTGCTTCAAAAATGGATTAAAATACACACTGAATCTCCAAAGGTAATAGTGTTTCTTTAGAGGTGTTTCCAGAAGACCTCTGGAGAGAGCAATATTGCATTTGCTTCTGCTTGATTAATTCTTGATGATGAAAGAAATAATGAAATCACTCCTGAGTAAAGTGGCCAACAATTGTCAAGGAGGTGAATAAGGATGAGAAGGTAATCATGTATGGCAGTTTGGGTCACATGATAACTTAAAGCCATTCATACGGTGCATTAAGCATAGTGAGGTACAAAATGGTAGATAGCAAGCGGTGAGTAATGAAGGTAACTTTTACAGAGTGGAGACTGTATCACTGATTCTGAGAACTGCTGAGGCTTCAGCGAGGACAAGCAACTCGTGTACTGTCAGTGTGATGCGGCAGGCTGACATGAGATCTCAACAAGCTTGCCTGCATAACAGGGTAATTTTATTTACCATCTCTCTGTGCACCATTACAAAATGCGTTCTCGCATATTCTGTATGTTCCCACATTTTATGAATGCTGAAGAAATAGAAGGGTGCAGAGATCTGCAGCATTTGCGGAGGAGCTGAAGTCAGTGTCTTAATGTGAAGAGAATCAGTCTGGTTATTCAGAAAGAATAGGTGACTTAATTTTTAAGTAATTGTTTAAAGAGAAGAAGTATTAAAAGCCTTTTCATCTGGGCATTAAAGTCATAGGAACAGATCACTAGAAGCTAAAACCAGGAAACATAAAATTAAAAGTTAACAGTACCCTTTCAGTTGTAAGCATGATTCTTCCCCAAGGATAAGTTATTGGGGATAATGTCTAAATAAGGACTTTATGGTAGGCATCCATAGGGAGAAGTGAGGCATAAGCTGAATGTTGACACATTATTTTTTTTTTATCAATTGACAGGGGGAAAGCCCCAACACTGCACTTCAGCCAGGAGATTTGGAGTCAAAGAAGGTTTCTGAAATCAGTGGAGGCTGCGTGAGAACAGAGCCTGGTAAGATCACGCTGTTACTTCTGCCCTTTTTCTGGATGATACATATTATCTCGAATTATTTGGTTAAATAGATGAAATGAATTATCCTCCGATGTTCGAATGGTACTAGTTGTTCTGTTTTTTCCTTTTATCCTTGAACTCTGTGTCTGCAAATAACTTGGGAACTACTTAACTAATAAGAAGTAGGGTATGTGGAGTGCAGCCCTGCTGCAAGTATCCCATTAGAAACTTAAGCCGTGGCCAAATTACTGCTGACATAAGATTTCTATTAGCCTAGGGTTATAGAATATTTCTGTATCATGTTGTCACCAAAATGTATGTAATCTTTGAATTTGAGTTTTAAATGCAACATCACTCCAAGAAAAGTAATTCCCAGTGTTTTAAATTAAATAATGTGTCTGCCCCACAGTTTAAGCATTGGAATAAACAACCTTCACGTTAGTAAATATCCACTACATTTTGTGTTTAATGAAGAGACACAGAGTTGAAAGGAAAGACGTCAGAGGAAACACTTGCAAAAACTTTCTGGACTTCGTTAAGAAGCAGTCTTAGGATAAAGTCCACTTATAAAGAATATTTACAAGTCAGTTTTATTTAATATAATGAAACACCCTGTGGCTTTGAACTAGATCTGTTATTTCGCTATTTAGGTTTTTTTCTTCCAGCTAGATGTAGTGCCACGTCTATGTATGTAGGTAATTTCTTTTCAAGTATTTTCCTCAGGTTTATGGAATGTAGTTGAGCAAGCAACCCCTGAAGAGCCATCTGAAAAATTTGTATGTCTTTAGAAAGTAGTATCACCAGAAAAAAAAAAGGTGTTTTTTTTTACAATCAATAGTTCAAATCAAAAGAGCTGTGTGTGTTTGCTTGCCATTTTCATTTTGATGTGAATGTGTATAACTTTGTGGGTTTTGTGAGAATTTTATTCCTTGCACAGAAGAAACAAACCTGAGTTTATAACTTGACACTGTATGTCTGAGAAATAAGATATTTCAGTAAAAAAAAAAAAAAGTGCATTTGCTTTTAAAATTTCAAAACATTTTTGAAGCAGCTGAAATGATGAATTAACAAACATCTGGTCTAAGGCCAATCTTTGTCAGACAATGCCATAATATAATTTTAAAGATCTGAGAACCACAGAAACAAGGGTGTTTTAGAAACAGTGACAGAAAGCCAGGCTGCTACATACTGCCTACAAATCTGAGAACAGTGACCCAAATTGCTAACACACAACAACAGACGGAGTCGGGTTTCAACATTGTTCTTAATTTCATAAAACCGGACGGATTCAGTAGATGTTTAACTTTTCTCCAGCATTGATTTGTACAGTTATAAATCACTTGGTATTTTTGTTTTTTCAAGGTTTCACACAAGATTTCTTTTTACAAATTATTTGTTGAGTTCCCAAGTCATCTACTAATGTTGGGGAGTGGGGAGTCTCCATCACATAGCTGTGTATAGGCGATATAAGAAAAAAGAGCATGTAATTATAAAGTCTGTTTATTCTCAGATATTATGAGATGACACAAGAATGTTGTATATATAGAACCTATATTAAAGAGGAAGTTGGGAGAAAAAGATGCAGGCGGCTATGCACTGGTCAGAGTAATTTAGAAAATATGCAGAACTTCAGGACAACTCTTTTAAGGTAAAGACAAATACAGAAATAAAGGGTGAGTAGAATGAAATGCTGAAGTAGTTTAAGCTAGACTAATCTGATACCTGTCTACGTAGAAGTGCAGTAAATGTCATCTAATTTCAGTGAAGCATATCTTTTGTTGGCACATAGGAAACTATGGGATTGAAAAGTGGGATTTAGAAAAGGATTTGTAGGGCTATACCTCAGTAGGTAATAACATTAGCAATAAAAGGAAAGTTCTTGTGTAGAAGAGGGTTAGCTTTGAAATTCCTCAGGCTGAGTGTTGGATCTGAATCTTTAACACTTGTTTTAGTCACTTGGACACAAAAGCTGGGAATATGGTGATGAATTTTCCTGGTTATGCAAAGTGCATGCTCAGTATCAAAGTGCTATACAGGAAGAACTAGGTGACCTCCAGAACTACAGTAATGTAAACAAGGGTGGAATTCAGTAGTAGAAAATGCAAATCCAATAGAATGGAATGCAAGGACTCAGAGTGGACTAATAAAAAAAATTACTGTTTCAGCCAGAAGCTCATTAGTTGAAAACACAGGCAAATTACTTTGGCAAGTACAATCCTAGGAGCTTTGACCTGCCTTAGCTGAATTATTTCTAGCAGAATTGGAGGAGTGTTAATGATGTTATGCAAAGTTCTAGTGAACACATCAAAATAATTTGTGAAGTTCTACTCATTCATATTCAAGAAACATGAATTATAATTGGAGCAGACACAAAGAAAGGCTCTATTCTTACTATTCTAGTAGCCTTTCTTCCAAGAAGATACCTCAAAAATAATCTGTTTACCCTAGCAAAAAGTCTGGGAAGGAATAAAATCATAGAATCACAGAATGGTTTAAGTTAGAAGGGACCTTTAAAGATCACCATCTTCCAACCCCTCCCACCACGGGCAGGGACACCCAACTGTGCTATCGGAGAGGGGATATTGTATCTCTCTGTAACATGTACAGTGGAGGAAGAATGCCAAGGGTAGGCTGCAACACTAAGGACAGAGAGGAAAAGAAAATGCAAAACTCTTTGAACTTTCTAAGCCACAGGAACAAGTAGATGTAAAATAGAGAATAAACTTCAGTGGGAAATTGGAAGATCATCCTTTTCCATTAACAATTAAAGGCTCGATCACCTCCCAATAAGAACAGTCAGAGCCAAAGAAGTAGCTGCTTTTAAAATGTTTCTTGATTACTTCATTAACAGACTTATGCAATACGGTTATTCATAATAGCAGGTGGTTTCTTCCAACCTATGCTCCCAATTGTTGCCCCTGTGAGGGTGGATCTGTAGAGAATTCTGTGGATGACAGATCACGGATATATTACAGATCTACCTTAACTCAGAATGTTTTTTTGAAGACTGAACCATGACACTTGTGTCAGCTCTTTGGAATTGTCTGGTTCAGCTATAACTTTGGTTGTCTGCAGCACATACTTTCATTGCAGATCTAAGCAGTGGTCAGAGCTGGTTCATGTATGCAGGGGCATTAGATTTCCTCACTCTTGAGCTTTTGAGATATCAGTGAAAAATGTGAAAGGCTTAATTATATTTTTGTGAAGCTAAGGTGCTGCCTTTGGTGGGAAGGAAGTGCTTTATGGCCTTGGGAGGCCGTGAACCCCTCAAGCACTGTGGTTACGATGGCTGGGCAGCACCAGCATGACAGGTCTGGCCGGTGTTCCCACAGCTTTCCTGACTGTCTTTGCCGACCTGCACAAATGAAAGGAGTTCCTTGGGAAAAAATGGGAGGAAAGGAAAAAACCAAAGGGCTATGATCCCACCTTTCAGACACCTCTTCAGAGTGCAGTTGCCCATGTTAGTGGTAGCTGTCACTGAGTTTATAAAGCCACATTTTGTTGATGTCTTGCTTAGATTAGTACAGGTTACCACAGTGGTAAGCGAGGCAGGCGCGTTAAACTTGCGCTTTTCTTTCTATGCACTATTGCTTTTCTTCCATGTGTATAACCCCTGCTAGAGGTTTTGGGAGCTTTGCTTAGGGACCAGGAATGTTTAACTGCAAAACTAAATAGAGGACTATACGTGTTTCTGTAGCCTAGCTCTGTACAGTGGAGGTAAGGTTTATCACATTGTTCTTTTAGTTTCTTGCCCTATTTTTTTATCTGGCATGCAGTAACATCCCTGACTGTCTGACACTGTGGAAATCTGCAACGTGCACTTGAGTGGGAGTAGTAATTACATAAACACTTCTGGTGTTTATGCACTTCTCACAGACCTCTTGGAGCCCTTGTGTAATAATTTTCTTCAATAAAGAAAACTGTATAAGCATTAATCATCAAAACATAGCGACATCCTGTAGTTCGGTGGGTCAGGCAGATTGCCTGGGTTCTGCAGAGTGCAGTTTGACATTTATTGGCATTGGCAAGTTCGGGAAGGTTTGGGTTAGGTGAGTGCATTGGGTCTGGCTGGGATGGAGTTAACTTTCCCCATAGCAGCCCTCATAGTGCTGCGCTTTGTAGTTGTAGCTAGAAAGGTGTTGACAACACACCGGGGTTTTGCTTCTGCTGAGCAGTCCTGGCACAGCAGCAAGGCTGTGTCTCCAGCATCCCCCCTCCCAAGGCCGGTAGGCTGGGGGTGGGCAAGACGCTGGGAGGGGACATAGCCAGAACAGCTGGACCAAGCTGACTAAAGGGATATTCCAAACCATATGACAACTCCTCAGCAATAAAAGCTAAGAGAAAGGAGGAGAGGAGGGGGCAGTAATTATTAAGGCATTTGTCTTCCAGAGCAACTGCTATGCATACTGTGGACCTGCTTCCCAGGAGGTGCCTGCTGATGGGAAGTGCAGAATTAATGTTTCCGTGTGCAGCCTTTGCTTTTTCTTTAATAAACTACCAAAGCTACTGTCTTATTTAACTAGAAAGCCTGGTGAGAACACCTACATTATATACTATTCAAGGAGCTGAACTATTTTCTCTACTCTTTTGTCTCCCTTCATAAGTTCTTAGAGAAATGCAGCATAGCACAATTTGATTTTACAGGGATCAGTCATGCAACTGGCTATAACTATTTAGGACTGGGTTTGACTCTGCGGCTGAGTTAAGCTAGCAAATGCTTTTGTAAAAGGAGACGTCCTGTTCACCTACTCCTCCCTCCGCTTCTTTATTGATACCTACCAGGGAGCACTACCTCCTTTGCACCATCTTGGGTGCTCAGTGGACCTCTAATGAAGCTGATGTAACTTGCTGACCTGACAGAGTTGTTTTTTTCAAGGTACTTGTTTGTCAGTTTGGAGCTCAGCTGGCACACGGAGAAGTGTGAGCACTTGTTCGGGAACAAGGAGCATGAGGGAAGTGAGACCTCCCCACTTCATTGATCTGCTCACCCATATTGTCAAAATGCCCCAGCTGCAGTCTCCAACTGGGGAAGGACTGCCCAGGAAGAAACTAGGTAGAGGCAAAAGTTTGTGATGGTGTCAGAGATATCTGTGTTCATAATTTGTGCAGGGACTAAGCCCTGCAATGCCTGAATAAGCCTAGTGACAGTAGCCAGGTTCAGCCATGAGCCCCGATGTCCAGACAAGTCCATAGAGATGAGGCAGGTTGGGGATCAGACTAGGAGCTCAAGTTCAATGCTCAGGGTCAGTGTCCAGATCAGTGGGGTGCCTGGCCCAGCACAAGCATGGCTGCAGCACTGCAAGAGCATTGCTCAGGTGGGGACCACGTATGGGGCACTCAGCTTAAAAGCCACTGCAGAGTGCAATGGGGAGGAGCACCCACCGAGGCTTCTCAGCAGAGCTTTCTGGAAGAGCTGTCTCCAAAGCTAGACACTTGCACCATTATTGAAGCTGACCCTGAGCCCAGGCAACCAAACTGCCAGCCAGGGGGAGGTAGGGGTGTGCTCAGAGCTCTGGCAGCTTTATAAAAACATACATTAGCTCAGAGTTAGAACTGTGGTGAAGTAATAAATGGAGCCAGGCAGTGTGCAAAACTTCTTATCTTCCAATGTCTACAGTATCTGATTTTTATGCTCTCCGTGGCATAGACAGAAAATCAAATAGTACAATAACTCTAAACACCATTTGCTTTCTCCAGAAACAAGAAAATTGTGTTTGGAGAAGGATAGACAATTTCTAGATAGAAATTTCTGTCTAGATAGACAGTTGCATTTAGCCAATGCATCAGGACCACAGCATGATTTATTGTATCTCCTTTCATACACAATAAATAGAATATTCCCATAGATGTGCTATGCTGTACCTTCACAGTAGGAAGTCTTATGCTCTACTTTGTATCAGCTATGAATGGGAAAGCTAGGCTATAGGATCCCAGGTCTTCCCTTTCATGTGTTTGTTAACCAGCCATAAACAAACACAACAGAATTTATAGCAGTTCATATGGGACTGTGGTTCCAGTTCAGACTCATAAAGCCTCTAAAAAATCACATGTATAAAACACGAAAATACATATCTTTAATAAATTTTGGTTCTGTCCTTCACTCTATTAGCATATACAGGACAATGACACGGTTAATGAATGATGATTAAGTCATTACAAGATTTAAAGAAAAGTCTTGTCTAAAGCCAGCTTACATTTAAAATATTCTGCCCTTACAAGAAGAATGTACTTGTCATCATAATACAGTGGAATTATTCTCTTAAGTAAATTGAAATAATATATTTGGTCTTTTGAAATATCGTTGGGTGATCAGAGCTCTCTGCTGACTTAATTTTACAGAAAATTTTCTTATATTCATTCTACTTTAACATACTAAAACTGTACTTGGTCCACATTAAATAAGAACAGTTTTAAAATCCCGCTGTCATCACTTAGTAAATAATTATGTGGCTGTCCATCAGCAGTCTTGTCCTAGTCTTACAGAATATCACTGATGTAATTCTTCCTTCATGCTGCCTGCTGTTCTGAGCTCAGTAAGATTGTTTCCAGAACAATGTTCTGTTCCAGTATCCTGCAAGTCAGTCAAGGCTAGATTATGATGGGAGAATGAAAAGGTTGTATTTGAGTCATTCTTAGCAGTCTACATGCGTAGGTGATTAATCTTTTTTCACTACAGTTAGAAAACACCTGATGTTTCTCGTATACAAGAATAAAATCAAAATATGTCTACAAGGAAGACATATTTTTGAGGTTTCATAATTTTTTTAAAGTTTATAAAATGAATGTCTCTTTTTAAATTATATTTAAGTAGAAATAATATGTAAATATGTGCAGTTCAAAGGAATTCCCTTCTCTCTATACTTTGCTGAACAAACTGGGATCTTGTTGCTTTAGTCAGTTCTGTTTGAAGATTATGTCACTTGCTAGAGGTAGAACAGCGGAAGTAAATTAGTAGTGGCTGCTTTAACTTGATCAGACAGTTTAAATGAAATTTAAAACATAGATCCACTTTTCTGTTATGCTTCTAAAGATGAAAACATTTTTATCTCTTCAAATTCACTGTCCCTGTGTATGAGGTTTGAATGTATGGGCAAAGACAGCTTTTGGTGTTCTGAGTTTTGTAAGACTCCTGTATATGCAGAACCTAAATTTACAAGACCTCCTGAGTATGGTGAAGATGTCTGTCCTGATTTCCATAGGAGTACCTCTAATTAGAGGTATGCTAACCTGTGTTTTCTGCAGTCTTCTATCTGTTCCTATTGCCCCTCATGTAAGTAACAATGAAAGGGGTTTTGTCATTGTCTTTCATTGTCTAACTCAACTCACTCCAGTCTACAGTGATGAAATAACTTCTTCTCACTTTGAAGTATGAAGGCTTTGATTTTGCTTTTGTCAGTTAGGATAGAAAACTTCAAAGAGTGAAACATCTTTCATAATCTTTATAAATCCTTTCAGAAAAGCTAATGTCTGTGGGGATCTGGAACAGCACGATCAAGATCAGATTTATTCTGTGTTACAGTAGTAACAATAAGAAAAGGGCCCTTATTCTGTGATTCTATGATTCTACAATTCTTTCTAAAGGAAAAAAAAAAAGCCCTTTCTAAAGCAATTGCAAATACCTACTGATTGCTGCCATCCTCTAAAGTCACAATCAGATTTGACAGGAGCTTTTCAGCAGCAACCCTTGCCATGCCTGCTACTGTTCCTCTTTCCTGTATGTAAGCATGAGGTGTCCCAGTTTCCAGTTTTACTGTGTCAGAAAAAGAGGGTGATACATAGAGGACTGCTAAACAATGATCGAAGAAGAATGTCATGACTTTATGAATACTTCATATGCTTAGCCTGTGAAGTGCATTTATTACAGATTGAGGTTTTAAGAATTTATTTTGAGTGTGCATTCATCAAGCTTTACAGGAACTGTGAGAAGAATAAACCTGAAGACAATTAAGCATCTGCTGAAAGTAACATCTTCCAACCAAGCATTTGACGATCACGCTTACTTTATAGTAATGCACTTCCAGGATTCTGGCAGAGTGACGTAGTTGTATAGTCAAGTCTGGGAATAAAATAAGAAAAAAGAGCACTACATTAAAAAAAAAGCCAAAACTTTTTTGGATTGGGAAATGGGGAGGGTGTACTTTTCAGGCGGTGTTCTCATTGGAGCAGTGTCAGGTCCTGGGGAGGTATCTGAAAGCAGCTGAGGCCTTCCATGGCTCTCAGGGAATGATGGGGCTTAGAGAAAGCAAGTGTGTAAATTGACTTTTTAGGATGGGGCAATCCAAGAGCTAATACATGGCTCTAAAGAAGCTGTCTAGGCACCGCTCACCTAAAACCATTGCTTTCAGAGGATGCAGATGCTGTCTTAATGCCTAAGAGGAAAAGCTGAAGTCACTGAAAAACTTATTTACCTTTTCCTTGAAATCAGTGTCCTCCTGTACTTGAGCACACTGTTTTTGTTAACTGGGTAACACTGGTTTTGTTTTGGTTTTGTTAACCCAGGCTCCTATTTAGTAGTTCTGAGATATTTGCTTAGTTTTTATACATATTTATTTTGGAGGAATGCCTTGATGATTACATTTGCTATTTGCTATCCCAGTAGCTCAGGACTTTAATTTTCTTGATTAAATCCTTCTCTATCAAAATCTCTTTAGTAATCATTACAGCACATCTTTGCAAAATGTTGTGCCTAGGTTGTGTACTCCAGAAAGTAAACTCGGCACCAGCTTCCCTAAGGAGATCATCATTCCACTGGGCCTAGAACGTGCTCCTTGTATTCGGTAGCAAATATTGTTGGTTCCAGACTCCTCAGGCCAGGGCTTCTGTATGCCTCTCTCTGCTGCCTGACATCCCAGTCCTGGTGCTGGTTTTTAATGGTTATCGAGACAGCTGCTTCATCATTTGGGATCTAAGCTGTTTAGAGGTGCTTAGGGCCCTCAAGATTTCATCAGCTCTGTCTAAATGGGATAGGGGGCCTTTGGGCATGTCATGGTTTAACCCCAGCTGACAACTAAGCACCACTCAGCTTCTTGCTCACTCTGCCCCGGTAGGATGGGGGAGAGAATCCAAAGAGTAAAAGTGAGAAAGCTTGTGAGTTGAGATAAAGACAGTTTAATAAGTAGAGCAAAAGCTGTCCTAGAAACCTTGCATTACTGCTAGCAAGATCCACCTAGCACTTGCCTCCCTTGTACTAGCTGTGCTTCATAATCTCAGCGTGTAAGCCTGTTGTATAGGGTGCCCTGCTTACTGCCTTAAATGTCCACATTTGATTTTGTTGTGTCAGCTAGCTGTCAACAAGCTGATACACGTGAAAGGAAAAGGACAAGATGTAAGGTGGCTGAATGCAAGGTCAGGTAGTTTCCATATTTCTGTGGCTCTGAGGTAGTATCGCTCAGCAATGCAAAAATTGTTGCCTGTCCATTTCATGGTGAAGACACCAGAACTCTAGAATGATGACAATACTAATGGCATCTGCATATAGACGACATCATTCTTCAGGTGCTGGACTATTAGTAATGGGATACTAATTTCAGGATGTGGAAGGCCCTTCTGGGCCTTATTTCATGAATTCAGAATTAGCTGCTCTGCCTTTTCAGAGCTGTTCCTGGGTGTCCATACTGATCCAGAAGTGGGACATTTGGCCATAATCTACTCATTAAAGATTTGGGGCTATGTTACCATTGGCAAGCTCTGTTCCTGTAACTGTTCCTGTAGCAAACATGCTCAAGACCACCCACTAACTGTTCATTGCTTTGGTCATTGCTGTCCTGACATCACTGCTGCTTTCCATGGGTGCAACATGACCAGCTAGGCCAGAGGCTTTGTTGAGAAATATAGCTATAACTGTTCTCTGGAGGAGTCCTGACAACATTACATCATACTCTGATAACTTAAAAACTACTCAAAGCAATTCATGTTCAGCTTTATTATATACTTTGTGAAACACTGTGATCACATATTTCAGGACTTCAGAGTCTCCCTGTAGGCTATGATGTTAACTTGTTCCCATGCAGAGATTTACAGTCAAGACATGAATGTTCTGACCTAGATTCATGCTGCTTATGCTTTGCTCTGCTGTCATATGGTATTTTCTCCTATTCTGATGACAGCTTCTTATCAGATACCTACTGGGTGCACTATCAGGTGGTTTAAGGCCTACTAGTATTGTCCATAGAAATCAACTTAATACAAGCCTGGATAAAGTTATTGCAAGGCAGCTGAATACTCTGCATTCCACGAAAGGACAGTAAAGAGCCATGGCCCTTGCTGTTTGTGTCTCCAGGCCCACATCTGAGCTGTTGCCAAGCCCGAGACTGACTTTGGTTACAAAGCCAGCAGTCTATGAGGAAAAGATCTTGCTTAAGTTTCACAGCGCCATGGCTGTTCTTTTCTTTTACCTACTCTTGAGACTCTAAATGTACTCCCTCCACCCCTTGCAAACTCTTCTTTCATCTTCCTCCTCATCCCCATATTTTCGTAGCTACATACAGCAAAGAGGTTGAGCCAGCCAGCCAGAACAGACTTTGCTGCCCTCGCATCAGAAATGTTAGTGGACATATTTGGTGTAGGTGTCAAAGTGTTGGCATCAGGTAGCGGCAGGGTTGGCCTTTATGAGAAGAGGTCAGGGGCTGCCCTGTGCTGGTTCCAGCTGGCTCCACAGCAGACCCACCGTAGGACACAACTGAGCCCATCAGCAAAGCTGGTGGCACCTTTGTGAAAACATATTTAAGAAAGTGTAAAATGTTGCATGACAATATGAGGGGAGTGAGGAAAAAAAGTGTGAGAAGCAGCAGTGGAGCACCAGGGTTGGAGAAGAAGGAAGGCAGTGCTCCACATGTCAGAGCAGGTACTCCCTTGCAGCTCATGGAAGAGACGACGGTGGGGCAGATACCCACACTGCAGCCAGCAGTGCCACCATGCTGGAGCAGGTTGGTATTTCCTGAAGGAACTGCAGCCTGTGGAGGAGTCCACACAGGAGCAGGTTCTCCTGACAGGAACTCTGGCCCCTGGAGGACCCACACAAGAGCAGATTTTTTCCTGAAGGACTGAAGCCTGCAGAGAGAGCCCACACTGCAGCAGTTCTTGAGGGACTGCAGCCCAAGAGAAGGACCCATGCTGCAGCAGGGAAGTAGCATAGGGAAAAAGCATGAGAAGGAAGGAGTGGCAGAGATGAACTAGTGCATACTGACCATAATCCCACACTCCCCAGTCCCCCTGGACAGCTTCAGTGGTGGGGAGTAGAGGAGTCAGGAATGAAGGAGTGAAGTTGAACCTGGGAAAAAGGGATATGGGGAAAAGGTTTTGTTTTAATTTTGTCTTTGCTTCTTCTCACCATCCAAATCTATTTAATTGGCAATAAATTAAATTAATTTTCCCCAGGTTGAATCTATTTTGCCTGAGATGCTAATTGGTAGGTGATATCCCTGTCTTTTTCTCAACCTGCAGGTTTTTTAATCTTTTTTTTTTGCCTCCTGTCCTGTTGAAGTCGCTGGGTGGGTGTTTGGCAGCTAACCAAGGTCAAGTCACCATGGTAAAAAAAAAATAAATAATACTTTCTCCTGGGTTTTATTTCACCCTTTTTATGACAAGCAAGTGGACTTGCTTGGATTTGACACTCATGCTTAGATAGCCTTAATTTGTGTGTGAGTTCAGAAAATGCTTTGCCCAAGGCACAGTCTAATGGGGCACAGAGGACATTTGGCTGTAGCTCAATGAGATTTTGCCTCCAATAGCTTGTGCCAACAGGGGTTTTCCTCTTTTTATTTTTTTTTACTATAAGTCTTTTTTATTGCTGCCCAGACTTTTCCTGCTTGCGTGTTGCTTTTCTGTCAAGGGCAAATGAGCATATTCCACAAAAGCTGACACTCAGCAGAGACCCAAAAATGACATCCATATTTCCCCTTTTCCAGTCCTTATGTTGTGTAACCCAGTCAGTGCTGCCCTGTACCTTCTTCCTCTCTTATTTCTAGCGTGTACAATCGGTGATGCCCTGTCTTCTATAGGACACTGCAGGCCTGGCTTTAATTCAGGTCATGATGCCCTCACCCAAAGCCAGGACACCCTTTGCTGGGAAATACGGTAATAGTGTTTGAGTGAAGAGATTATGCCTGCACCCTGGAATGACTTACAAGAAAAGATGGCATGATACGACAGGGTCCCTGGCCTCCGTCTGAAATAATTATTTGGAAAAAGCGCGGGGCAAGGCTGCCAGTCCTTGTTGATCTAATCAGCCTCCTCCATTTGGCCAGAGCATCCCTGACAGACTTGCATGTGTCTACTTGCTAGCACACATCATTTTTCTTTGTGGCTCAAAGCACGTTCAACAAGCATTGAAACGGAGATTTCGCTGTAAAAGCATGACTAGGCATGTCATTGAGCTTCTGTCCTGATTCAGGACTGTGCCCTAAGGCATCCTTAGGGACTCCTTCCAGAGCCAGGGTCTACTGCCCTGTCTTGGGATCTCTGTCCTCTGTATGAGGTGATAATGAAACAGACTGGAGCTCTGCTCCTTTTCCTGGTTGGCTAAATTTTGTCAGACAGATCCTGTCAGACAGAAGGGGATTTCTTTGTGTATGGGTCAACAGGCTGGGTGGAGGCCAGTAAGCTCAACAGCTTGATATTCCCTGCCAGAAGGAGGAAGGGGTGTCTCAGCTGGATGGATTTAGCTGGTAATTGTATCTCATTGTTTCCGAAATGTAAACCTAGGTGAGTTGATGGCTGGGGAAGATTTTATTGGAACAGTTGTGTACCATGGTAGAAGGATACCAACAGCTGTGTGAATAGAAATTTTGCCAGTACCCTCTGAGGAGGTATCTACAATGTATCTTGAAGGTCCTTTTTATTCTCCATGACATTATGGTGATGAATTCATGCACAGTTACAGGCCCTGTAGTTCTCCCCAAAGTGAGGCTGCCTAACAAGAGTTCTTCCTCCCCACTCCTCTTGCAGTTGTCCCTGTTCTCAGATTTGTGATAGTCATAGTTTCTTTACTTTTGTCTTCTGCTTGTGTCCAGTCCATTTGCGGCATGTAGGCAGTGATGTCCATATAGTAGGTGGCATTTTCAAAAACTTGATCCTACATGCACAAACATCTTAAATAAAATAAAGAAGGTGCTATACTCCACCTGGATTCATGTTGCCTTTGCCTCCAGCCCTGAAATGGTATACTGCAGCACATTCTCCATTATGCAGGAGAATGCTGTGAAAATATAGTATGCATTGGGCACTCGAGAGGTTTCACTGTTTGGTGCTCTCAGGGAGTGTCTTGAACATGCAGAAACTTGTCTCTCTTCTGAATGTGATTGCCAGAAACCCTCTGGTACTTCAGATGTAGAAAAAGACTGGGCATCCTCCGTTGCTTACAGAATTTCTCCTCTTGCTGGCAGTACAAAATGTTCCCTTTTTACATACTTATGAAACTCTCTTGTGTTTATACATAAGCAAAGAATTATATCCTTTTTGACAATGAGCAGCAGGCCTATCCACTCTATAGATTGTTTTACTGCTCTTGTTTCTTCTTTTTTTCTTAAATCAAAGCCTTATCCAGTCCCTCTGTAAGCTTCTATTTGAGCCTGACAGACTTAGCTCATTAATCTTTCTGCTGTGGTCTGGAAAACATCCCCAGACTCATTCCCAGATGTTTTGTTCACTTTCTTATCCAAAATGTGCACCCTCTCAGTGAATCTAAAATTTTAACCCAATCATGGGTACTTTTATCCACAGTGCCACTATAAAATGCATGTTTTCCAGGTCACTTACAAACTCAATGCATAAATAGCTTCACTAAGTCATGAAATTTACCAATTTGAATTTTCCCAATTTGTTTGCTAAATTTGTCCATCACCACCACTACCACCACAAAAACACATACAGGTTTTGTTTACGTATTAGTTTGTGTATCTGCAGGGAGTAGGAGAGGTAATTAGCTTGTATTGGAGGAACAAGACTACTTTTAATGAAGGCACCTGTATTTGCTGAGGAGGTCCACTAGAGCCAGTTCTGAGCCCCCGTTTTGAAAACCTCTCAAGCTTTCATTCAGACAGTAGCTGTTTGGCTACACACTACACGGAGTCTACAAGATTTCTGCATGCCATGATGTGGGACAAACATTCGCTTCATAGTAGTCTGAAGTAAAAACTCTAGGTTATTTGTCCATGATCAAGAAGTGTGTTTTTCTGGCAGCTGGACCCTAAGAAATGCTGATATCATGTGTTAAAAAATGAAGGCAGTTTTATTTTTAAATACTTAACTCTTATTTGTGCTGCTTGTTACTTTGATTTACTTCCCTGGACCTTCAGAACAATGGAAACTATTTTAGAATGCTTCAAGGCATCCTCGTCTCGTCCGTCACAGCACCTCTGCTTGGTTTAATGGCTTTTAGAAAGCTGTACGTTCCAAGTAATGGGCAAATGATATATGACACGCTATTCCATCTTTTTGGTTGCTGTAGCAACATCACACTAAACTACGCATTAGTCAGTAGTCCAGGCCAGCAACTGTCTTGTTTCTAAAGCATGGTTTACACATTATGAAGACTATTAGAAACAAATGCTAAACCAGATAATTGGCTATATAAGCAGTTCCAGTGGAAGAATGTCCATGAGAAAGCATTACATTGATTTGGTTTAGAAATCTGAATCTGCCTATTGAGCTCCATACATAAACCTTTCAAATTTCCCTCACCTCCTCTTTGTCCATGCAAGTACATATACCATTTTTTATATGCAAGCAATGAGGAAAAAAACATGTTTAAAAGGTCGGTAAAAGCTGAGAACTAGAAGTTCTTTGAGATGTATCTCTGTCCTGTATCTGCAATACTCAGTCATATGAAGTTGCTGTATTTGCTATGGTCTTTTTGTTTCTGTATATAATATGATGACACAGATTTTAGGAAAATCAAGTAGAGAGATTGTATATGAAAAACGGCTATCAAAACATCATTCATGAGAAATAACATGAGATATTAAGGAGCACTAGTCAGGAAATTGAAAATAAAATTTGAATGTTTAAATAAGTTCTAGATAAGGGTTAATGCGTTTTAAATTTTAGTGTGAGCAAAAAGGAAACACTTCTTATTTGTAAAGCTGTGAATCTATTTTTATCATAATAGAAGAGTCTAATCAAAGAATCCTTACTAGTCCAGATCTAATTGTTACAGAAAATACAGAATACGATTTCAGAAAAAGACTCAAATATAATAATACAATTAAAATTGTTGTGCACATGATTCCTAGTATCCACCTCTTTTTCTCTGCTCATCCTTTCTCTGCCTTTGTCTGCTAAGGTGGACAATGCTAGTCTGTCTCGAGCAGAAAGGAAAGGGGGAGCATTGCAGCACACCATCAGTGCTCCAGGTCTTTCACTGAGAGGAGTGAAATGTTGATGCTGGGGTTACTTGCTCTTCTTTGTTCAGAGGAATATGATATTGGTGTTCACGGTTTCTTTGTCCCCCTCTTTAGGATACACTTTGAGCCACTATTCTATGTTTACTAATGTTCTGCGCCTTGCTATTTATTCATTGGTCTGCCAGTTTACATTACAGCCAAGTTTAATCTACTTGGTGGGCTTTATATATTTTGGATATTGTTCTTCATTTACCTTCATTTTGCTCAGCTCAGTTTAGGCACTCTTTAACTAGCCACTGGTGAGTTGTTTATAGCCCTTGAATTTCTAGTGTCAGCTTGTCCCCCTTTTCTTATCAACCCATGCCTGAATTCCTTTGCACTGCATCCTGTGTCCTCATTCTCAAGGATTCTGCTATCAGACCAGGCATGTATTCCTCTACGCTGTGTCATTATGCCATTATTAAATATTTCATCATATCAGAATAACTATGTGTTACTACCATATATAAAAATACGGTTATACTGTACAAAAGAGAAGTAAAAGTAAAATAAATCAGAAAAATTATTACTACACCTGAACAAGTGCCCAGACAAGGTGCAGGTGGGTCAAGAAAAGTTCAAAGTAAGCCTGACAAGCCTCGATCCTGGGACTTGCAAAGCCAGTGCAGTCTGCAGCCCCTCGCTAGCAATGGCAATAGTGTGTTTACAGGGACACAGTTTACAGGGCTACAGTAGAAGACAGCTATACCTTTAGAGAAAAATTGAATTCAATTTGACATGCAATTTGACATGCAATTTGATCCTGGACCACAGTATGACAAGTGTCAAGGTGCTGTGATTTAAAGTGTCTGTAAACACTATTAAAGAAATGGGAAGTCTCACATTAAATTAATATCTGGAAAACCAAATACTGATAATTTGAACTGTCATTAGTTTTTCAATTTGCTTGTCAAGTGCATGCAAGATAGCAATGGCAAATATTCACAGTGTTGCCATTCTTGAAAAAAGTATTGAAGCTGTTGTTCACTTGGTAAACCTTTACATAAATAATCCTTCCATAGTTAGCTTCTGTGAATTACAGTTCACCAGAATGGGGAAGAGTTGATGATTTGATCATAAAATAGAAAAGAACCTGGTTGGCTTAAAAAGATGCTTGAAATTCCACTCTAATTAGCAAATACTTACAGTTTTACTTTCAAGGATGACCCTGAATGTGTTGATATGGGTGCAGCCTTCACATGGTTTGTTTCCTAATTTCAGAGTAATTGTTCTCTTTTCTTGCATCACATTTTTGCTCTTGTTTGAAGATGTATCCCTACTTACTATGTTAGGATTATTCCAATTAAAGTTGGCACAAGTGGCAGTGAGATCAGGGGGATATTCTTGGTCTTCTGTCAAACACTGTGATTTTGGGTTTTTTTAATCATGCAAGTTTTCCATGCATTCCATTTCATGGAAAACCTGTTAATTTGAGTTTTGTGGGGTTTTTATGTGTTGCCCAATGAAGCGGAAAGCTACTGGCTGGAAGTCAGATGTGTACCTTCAGCTAACACTAAATTCAGTGAGATTTCTGTGTATATACTGGTCTAAATGTGGATATTGCGGAGCAAAAAGAGAGATTAAAGTGTACATGCAGTTGGTATAGCACGTAAAATGACTCAGTATTTAACTTACAGGACTGCTTGCCATATTTTTGTTACAGGTCATTGTTAGACGTAAGGTAATGGCTCAGATGAGCTTTTGTCTAACCAGTTAAGAGAAAGTGCAGTGATTTACAAAAGAAAAATGTATATGAATATTATGTCTTTTTTTCCCATATAGTATTCTTAAGGGACTGATTAAAACCAGAGTAAGTTCAGTATTGGAGATTCTTTTAGACGTTAATTACAAAGTTTAGTTGACTTAATTGCCTGTGCTTACCAACTGCTGGTGTCATTTCTGTATCCTACTTCTCCCAATGGAAAAATCATGAGCTAGCATTCACAGACACTGAAAATATTGAACTAAAAATGAGAAATAAATCAAATCAATGCTTTCCACTATAAAAGGGAAAAATGAAGACACCAAAGTCTTTTGTTTTGGAATTGGCTCTATTTTCTGAATGAAGCTGGAGATCTTTTTCAGGGTTCATGGAATATTTTAGTACTGAATTTGGTATTTGGCCTTAAAAGTGGATCCTGGCAAAGTCATGGAGGGAATAATTCTGTAATTAATGAATAGTTTAATCCTGGGTCTGAAGACATTGAATATACATGTTCACTGTACATATTCCTAGTAATTTTTTTCATATTTCATCTTGAGTTGCCAATTTTTATTCTCAGTAACACTGCTTTTGACAGCAATAGTTACTGCGGACAGTTTTGCAAGTTATGTAAGTAGTCTTATAGGCAACTCGGACTTCTTGTGGTGTCACTATGTCTGAGCTCCACTTGGTGCAGCCACTATTCTGCAATAAGGCTACTTCAAAGTCAACACTTCATTTGTCAGAAGCAGCTGTAATATTTAGCTTAACTGGAGAGACGGGGGGCAAGAAGGAGAATCTCTATTCTTAATACAGAACTACGAAATAAATATTATTCACTTTTTAAATGTACCATTAATAAATAACAGTTGTTTTCTTGAAAAAAAAAGGATGTTAGACAAACTCTGAGATGTTTTAAAGATGTGTGCATTTCAGCTAAGCAACATCATAATTGAAGTTTTCCTCCTTCAAATCTTCATCTAAGATCAGATATCCTCATCTTCCACCACAGCATTAATTAATGATAAGTATTTTAGATAGGATCCATATTTTTCCTGGTAATCTCATTATTAGGTATCAGTGTGATCAAGCAGAATAGAATAATTATGATTTGGAATGTAGGGGAGTTACCAGGGACCAATTAATTAGCTTTAATTGGCTTTAGACAAGATAACAGAGAATTTTCACTAGATTTCATAATTCATATGCTACTGAAATTAAAAATACATCCAGCAAGTTGGAGATGATTGCAATCCTGTGGAAGGTACCAGGAAGAAGCAGATAGAAGTTACAGTGCAAAGCACTCTATGTCTAGTAGGGTATGTTACCTTCAGATAGGAAGAATCTTCTGAACTCTCTCCTGCAAGATTACGAGATATCTGTAGGTGCCTAGTGTGGCGCAAAGGCAAAATCAAAGCATATAAATCCATCATTTGCAAAATCTATCAGGTGCTTGTATTTTGATTTTGAAAGTTCCCTAGATGTTTAAGCTTAGGCATGTGTGCCATTGGTGTAGCTAGAAAGACTGGCTCTATTCAGCATGCTGAAAACATGCCTAATTCATACCAACAGTATAGCTCCTCTTTTCCTAGATACAAAATATATTCTTTATTTAGAAGTGCTCCTGACCCAATGTAATTTTTTATCGCATCCTTCAAGTTTGCCGATCAAACCTTGGGTTCCATACGCAAAAGTGTAACAGTAATAGTTAGAGCACAGTTCTCCCTCACGTACCAGACTCCTTAGGCTCTTCCTGCGGCAGCCACAGCTGCCCTGCTAGCCTGTCACTGGACATCTTTTCTTTCAGGGCAGCATTAAGAGCACAAGCTGCAGAAGGAGCTTGATCCGTATCTATCCGTCTGCTGAGTCTCTGTTGCCCTGCCTTTGCTGCAGCTCTTCCTCTACCATGCACAACCTGTCATACAGTGGAACAAAATCAAGACGTGGGATATAAAGTCCTCAAAACTTTTGGACAAGTGGAAACTGAAATTTATTATCCAGGCCCTAATTAATGTTTCTTCCTCTTCAAAGGCGTATGAGATTTGCGTTGTCAGCCAACAAAAGCTCCTTGTTTCATGGGTATTTAAGAAGTGGTTGTTATTTTAATTGAAGCTCACTTACATATGCTGTGTCAACAGGTCATAGTTAATTTCATATTTATAATCTTGGATAATTAAAACTAACATTAACAGGATACTGATAGAGATTTTCCAAGGATTTTAGGAAGATAAGGTATACAATGACTTGAGTATTTTGTTTCTAATAATGCCTCCTTTATTTTAAGTAACCTTTTTTTCTCTTAGCAGCTTGCCCATGTTTTTTGCTCTTCTTTTCTGTGTGTGAGCTGACTGTATAGAAAACAAAAATGGTTGAAAGTTGGTATGTCATGATAACAAAACTGAAATACATTATGTCAAACTTGTTCATTCATAGGTATCTTATGTGGGATTGCGTTCACCTGTTTTGCAAATGCCTCGGTTCAGAGCTGAAAGAATTCCTGCAGTAAAACAACATTCCTCCGCTTTAAAATAGTCTCCAGTGATTTTCTGAGAAAAAATAGATCTAGCTGAATGGATCAATGCCTTTGTGACCAATTCATAGATTGCAGCATAGAACTTACAGGAAATATTTTGGAAATTTAAAAAAACCCCACAATTATAATAATAGTACATTCCACTTTTTTGACAACATTTTTCAGCCCTGTGCTTTAGGCAGCAGTCGTCTTTTCTGTTGTGGGAAGAGCTGAAGGTTTGTGCTTGCAGCACAGAATTCTCTGCAGCTGAGATTCACTTTTTCATGGCATTTTTATGATACAATCAGTTTCAGTACTGAGTTTCAAGTATGTCTTTATCTACATCGACTTTCTAGAAGTCTTTCCTAACTTATTTTCTTGCTAGTTTTCCTCACAGCTTCTTTAATTTGATCTGCTGTTTTGCTTTCAGCTTTGTGTTTGTCTACGTGGTCTTTGTTAGCCAATAGGGCCTTAGAATAAGCAAGAAAACCTGGTAGTTTCTCCTCGTTTTTACTTTGTTGATTTGCATTATCCTGTGACGGAGCAGAGATGCTTGCTTTACTCTAAAGGAGCTCAGATTCGTGAGAGCAGATGGCCGAACGTTTTGTGACTGAGCAGGGTTTTGGTGCTTTTGTAGAGTCACAGCAGTAAAAGAAAGTACTTTGTTACCTCATGGATGCAGACTTTATTGTGCTTTACAGTGGTGGTGTACATAAATCTGAGGTCCTCTTTTCCTGGATATGTAAATCATTAACAGAACAGTATGTGTGGTCAGTAGTCAGCTTTCTTTTTAAGTAAGCAGTGCTTACTTTTACCTAGGGCATGTGGTTACAGCAAAGCATAAAACTGGTAAAGGTTCAAATTCAGCAATAACTCATCTCTCGATGCAAAAATGATATCTGGAATTTTATATTGTATACACACAGTGAGTGTTCAAAATATAAATACCCCTTTTCCTTATAGACAAATCCAGCTACTGAAAAGCAGCTCATGCACAGAATCTGCTTAAACTAATCTTCTTTTCCTGCTTCACCCTCTTCTCCTGGAGTCAGTCCACTTGTGCCTTTTATTTCCTTAAAGAGAATTTAAGTAGCTTGTCCTCACAGAAGACTATGACTTGAAGACTATACAGTCTCGCTGCAGTTACTCATACAACCCCTCCGTAACCTGTGTCTCCACTCCCTTCCTCTTTTGTGCTATCGTGTGTCAAGGTTATTGTTCTGTGCCTATTTCTATCAAATGCGTTTAGATCAATGTAAACTTTGTTTTTCTTCTTTCCTTCCTCAGAATAAAAAACATTTGAGGGACAAGTTAATACTTGATCTGGCTGGGACAGGCAGTGAAGGCTTTAATTTGTAATCTGAGTTTTGTGATATTCAAGTTTACTTCTTTCACAGAGGTATTTTATGGAAGAATCTTGGCGTCCACAAATACTGTTATTAACACTTATTTCTTCTAGAAGCTCTTCGAAACCCCTTCCTAATTTATGAGTTTCTGCTTGACCCATCTTAGCTTGTAAGGCATTAGCCATAGTAATGCATCTTAATCTGAAATTTGCAAAATAGCATGTAAAAATGCAAAGTCATACAAATTATTTTTATCAGTAGCTTGTTTAAGAATATTATGTAGTGCAAAAATAGTTTGCATTAGTTCATTTTAATCCTTAAAGATCATCTAACTATACATTTAAAAAAAAAAGACTGGAAAAAAGGTAGTAAAGCAAATGTTTTTTTAAAGGAACAGTTACGTTTTTCTGTTTTATGATCTTTCAGGCCCCTTTCAACTCTAACCATTCTATGATTCTATGATTCTACTACTGGAGCCCTGCTGCATTATCATATTATAATCTTTCTGAGCCCATTTCCAGACAGTTTCCACATAAACAGCATGGGTTCAATTAAAATAAAGATGTTACATTTCCTGTGATCTAGAATATGTTCTAAGTCAGACTGCAACTTTTTTTTCTTTTTCTCTGGTATTCACAGGCTACTTATATACACACGTTGCATGAGAAAAAGGGCATTGCACTCCCCTTACGAGTAAAAGAATCTATCAACATCAGCAAAACTTGCAAGGCTTATACCACATAAGCAGAAGCCAAAAAAAGGGGGNGGCATAAGGGAATCTCAAAACCTTATTGTATTTTCTGCTGCTGAGTAAAGGCAAGATGCTGCCTTTTCTCTATGCATGAAACTTTATTGTATCCCTCATTGAGGAAGTAGCTTCAGTCTCTTGCCGTAGTAAAGAGAATAGTGTACGTGCTCCCAAGGCCATGAGTAGGTATCTTGAGCCTTAGGATCTTAGGGACTAAGAGCAATGAACAGATAATTAGCGATTGATATAACTGCATTCACTTCAACAGTTTTAAACATAAACATTTGTTGTCTAGTGATCTTACTGAACAAGCAAACAATCTTTCTCTAATCGGCTCCATTCTTCCAGGTCAGTTTAGTGAAATGCCAGTGCTGCCCAGTAAATTGTCTCTTATTCTGCAGCTGGAGATTTAAATGAGCAGCTGCACCATATCTCTATCTGCGGGGAAGGGGACGGTGGCATTTAATGGAATGGACTAGACCTGGGAACATGCAGCTCTTATGAAAATGACAGTGAAAAATGAATTCCCACCTATACTAATCTTTTTCATCTGAAACAATAGGCAGTTGCATCAGGCTAATCTCTTTATAATCTTGCCAATTTCAAGAAGTACTTTTTCCATAAGTATGAAGTGTTCTTGAACCATTTCTTGCACACACAAGGTTTGAATAGGTTTTGTTTTAACAGTGAGTTGGCATTTTTTTGTGCTTGCTTATTCTTGTGTTATTTTTGGAGTGTTCATCCCAAACTGGCTATGGAAGGCTGATAATATTATACCAGTCAAAATGTAAAGTCCTTTTCTGAGCCTATAGTGAAATCCCTAATTTCAAGACTGTTTCGTTATCAGCCGTTTCTCTTGAGATTATGAGAGCCCACAGGCTGGTTCACATTCTTTGATGAACTCCTGGTACTGTTTTCTCTACCTCCCTATTTAGACACCCAGTTTATTTGCAGCAAAGTACACAAGATATGAACAGAGTGATGATCAAAATGCAGAATGTAACAGGTCTAATAGTTAAGTGTCAAAATACAACTTGGTAGTTATCTTACGTATATCTATTCTTAATATTTTGTGGGGTTTTAGTCACATCTAGCCAATGTGACTGAAGGAACTGCAGTTTTTGTTTTACACTTTCTTAATTTGCTTTGAAGAGGGAGAAGGGGCCACAGACATCATAAAATGAATATGCAGTTAGCGCATCAGAAGGTCAGCCTAAAATTCAGATAAGTGCTCCAAGAGAGTAAAAGTTTTGGATTACAACCAGAGGGTGACAATAGGACATTAGAGCTATAAAGAGAAAAGAAAATATGGGCGTGCTTTTTCCTGATGGCGGTCTTTCAGTACTTGCAGGGAAGTTATTGAGAAGATGAGGGCAGGTTCTTGCTGCAGTGCATGGTAGGAGGACAAAAGACAACAGGCATGTATTGAAACAAGAGGGTTCTAACTGAATATAGAGCAGTATTTGTTCACCCTAAGTACAGTCAAGCAGTGGAACATGTTGCCCCCGAGAGGTTGTGCAGTATCCATCCTTGGAGATTTTCAAGCTATGAATGGATGAGCCCAGAGCAACCCAGTCTGGTCTCATTGGTGACTGCTTTCAGCAGAGGATGGATTAGGTAGAGATCCCCCAAGCTCCCTTCTAACCTGAGTTAGATCTAGCCTTTGATTCTGTGGTTCTGTGCTGTTCTACTTAACTTTAATAGGTACCATGAAATTTAGGTGACCCTGCTGGGTCTTGTACTGCTTTTGTTTTCCATTTTTAGTGCATTTCTTACAACCTGCTTCCATACAGACACATTGTCTCTTTCTGTGTGCAGCAGTTCCTGAATTTAATGATTCCTGTGTGCAAGTCCCACCCAGTTACCTCTGCCTTTTGAATTCTTCGCTAGCAGTGCCCCCAATAAGAAGTAAAAATTCAGTAGCTTGTACTTAACTGGCCTCTTTAAGTCTTGGCAGTAAGACTTAACCTGTCACACCTAGCTCAGTGTAATTAACACATGCAGGAGGATATGTGGATACCATGCTCCCTAACCATAAACCGTGCGGGTTCGTTTACTACATACTAGGTAGCTCCAAATCCTGACAGCATTTCATAGAATTGTAAACAAACATGTTGTGTTTGGTTTTCCACTTTCCTAACTTAAACAGCTGTTGTACATCTAGAGTTAAGGTCAACCAGCTCTTTTGGCTTTCTTACTTGCGTGTAGGCAAATACCGTTGATTTGTTCTTCAAGACTGTTTTTAGAACACTTCTTTTGAATGGAAAGTTAAACAAGTGTATGCTTCTGCATGTCTAATTCGACAAACAGAGATAGTTGGCTAATTTCAGTCTCCAAGGATGTCTGTGCAAACTGTCCTATGCAAACTTTCACTATTTAATATGCAGCTTGTGAAACATCAATTAAATTGCTGAGCAATTGATTTCTCTCTAAAAAATTGCAAAAGACAAGTTGCTTTGTCCCTCTTCCCTTACAACTGTTTCCTCTTCTTTCTTAGCCTCCTCTCCATTCTGCATGCACAAATGTGCAGGCACACACGTGACAGGAGACAGAAGTTTTCCTTTTATCTGTCTTCCACAATTCTTCTGACTACTGCAGCATGTCCTCTCTCTTCTTTCTCTGCAGGGGTCTACTCTTGATCCTCTTTCATTCTCCCTCCACATCTTATTCTGCATGTTATCTGCATCTCATCTGAATCAACAACTCCATCTGCCTTCTCTGTGCTGATTACCGATGAAACTACATCTCCAAACCTTTCCTTTTGCCTTTTGTCCAAACAAAAATATTGGCCTGTCTCTCTGACATGTCTTTGTGAATTTGTCACCAGCAGAGTAAGCTAGACAGGCCTCGAGGACAGTTCTTGATCAGCCAAATTCTTTGTTTCTCATGTTCTTCTTTAACTACTGTAGAAGACTGAACCACCCTACCAGTTAAGCAGCAAAACACTTCTCACATCTGAATTCAGACCCGGGCTGTCTTGCACATTCCTTTGCATTGCTATTTTAAAATACTGTGTTTCCTGCCCACCAGGTCTCTTAATGTATTTTACATTAAGCAGCTACTGTACCATAAATTGGGCAAGGAGCAAGCAAACCTCATTCTTTCCCAACCAAGTACCCTAAATACTAAACTATAGTCACATTCTGTCCTGGTTATCTTTTTTTCTGTCCCTGTAACTTGCATTCATAGCCAGAATGGAAACAAGACGGGTAGAGAACAATTCTAGCCCAGATTACTCTATGCCATAAGAAATAAGAGATCTGGGATTGAATCTCCCTAGTATGAGATGATAATTTAACTTTTCCCTCCTGGTTTCTACGCAAATGACCAAACAGGTATATTTTTATCCAAGTCAGGCAATAATCTGTAGTCCACATGCTTTTTAAAAGCCTATGCTCTGTTTGCTCAGGTGGCAACCTGTAAAAGAGAACTGCATGGTCAGAGTGAACAGAAACACTGTTACAGACTCACCAGAAAAATAAAATTAAAATTGCTCTAAAATTACAAAATAATCATTGGAGATTTGGATATGTGAAACTGCTCTTGGTTTACTAAGGAAGTGAGGCTAACTGATCTCACAATCTGTAGGCCTCGTTCCTTCCGATATTGTGTTATCCTGTTGCCCAGTTTAAATCATATTTAAAAGAGGGTAGAATTCCTGAAGATAATAGATACATATGATTTTTCTGCAAATTGTCAAATGAATGGAAAAGAGGGACCCTCATGTGTTCCTCCTCACATGAAAGGAAAATTGTGCAGAATTTAGTTAACATTGTGTTCCTTTTGGCAAAAGCCCATTAGACCATCAGCCCAGGCATGCTGGCCATTCAAGCCAACTCGTGTAGAAGCCACCTCATCGGCATAAGTTTGTGTGTAGCCCAGCCATAGCCTGTCAGTCTCTTGGCTAATGCAATATCATAGAGGATGTCAGGAAGGAGGAAGCTGGTATTACAGTGTCGAGGTAAGACAAATTCTTAGAAAATCAGGCTTTATTAGTTCCACTGCTCATGGAAAAGCATGGTTTTTTTCCAGGCTGGTCTCAACTTTAATCATGTGTTACTGCCACGTTTTAGAACTTAACTCCTGTTGACTCAGTATTGCAAAACTGTTCTTGAAAGAGCTTTTGTTCTCACAAAATTACAGACTTACTATTTGCGAGGGCACAAAGCAGTGGCCAAGAAATTTATTTGATGCAACTGAGGGTATAAGGGATAAGCAGCATCTCTAAGCCACTCATCACACCCTGGCACCATCAACATAGGTCAATACCACTGTGTAGAATGGAACTATTTGAAAAGAATTCTGTGTCATACCAGCTGTCTGTGACTCAAACCTCATCTCCTGGCTTGAGAAGAAGGATGGTACGTAAATCATTACAGAAACCAAGATGAGTATTCTCTTCCTCTGTGCTGCCATAGTCATAGCTGGCACAGAGCCCATCTCCTCAATTCACAATGTCCTTAGTCAGGTACTCCACCCAGACTTCATAACCTAGTACTACTTTCATCATATAAGTAGGAGGCTTTGCTGGGTTTTAATGTCAAATATAGTTGTATAAGTTAAGCTGCAGGAAAAACAGAGACCTGGATATTTTGTAGATGATGAAAAGAACAAAGACTCGTGTTCCTCAGTTAAGAAGTGTGCCGTCATTCTGAGCTTTTTGTAAAGTGATAGTCATTAAAATGTTCTAGGATGTAATTTCAGTGCAATCACTGAAAATGTCACTCAAATAGAAATGCCAGGCATATATAATATTTGTTAGGGGTTACCAAACTGCATGCTAATGGAGGGAGAGAATAAAATATCAAGAAATGACAAAGCTTTTATTTTCCATGCAGTTAGCCAAATACAGACAGATGAACTTTCTGAAGAATGAAAAGTTTGTTCCCAGGTTAAGAATTTATATGACTTATTTAATAGTTTAGCTGTAAAGTAAAAAATAAAGTAGTTTGTAAAAGAATTTGGTCATTGGCTGCTGCTTTTGTTATGAACACAGTACGTCTAAAAACAGAATCAGATTTTTACTAATGGAAAAATATAATCTCAAGTAAAATAGAAAGAGATTCAGGATTAGAACTAGAATTTCCTGAACCTGAGTGCCAGTTCTTATACATATTCACCAGTGGAAAATGAGCATTGCGGAGGTCTAACGCAAAGTCCTTCTCAGAGCTGGCCTCATAATCTCTCCTTTTCTCAATAAATGGAATTAGTTATATGTTTTAGAGCTGTTTTTTGAGTGTTGTCCTGAAAGGTTAGATAGCCTTAAGTTTAAAGCACCTGGAGTGCTGTGTTTAGTTTGGGGCTCCCTAGTAGAAAAAATACATGGGTATACCAGAGTGAGTCCAGCAAAGAACCACTAAGATAATTAAGGGACTGGACCACAACTCCCATGAGGAGAGGCTGAGAGACCTGGGACTGTTCAGCCAGGAGAAGAGAAGGGTCAGGGGAATCTCTGAACGGTGTAAATACCTGATGGGGGAAGTAAAGATGGAGCAAGGCTCATCTGGGGAAAGGACAAGAAGCAATGAGCACAAACTAAAGTATAGGAAAATCCCGTTAAACATAAGAAAAAACTCATTCACTGTGAGGGCAGTCAAACAGTGGAAAGGGTTGCCCAGAGAGGTTGTGGAACTGCTATCCTTGGAGATATTCAAAACCCAGCTGGACATGATGCTGGGCAGCTGGCTCTAGTTGACCCTGCTTTGAGCAGTGGGGTGAGACTAGACAATCTCTGAAGGTCTTCCAACATCATCCATTCCGTGATTCTTTGAAATGTTTACTAAAATTCCTGCCACTTGGATATTTTTGAAATTATTTACCACAAAATCACTGCTAGCAATAATTCTGCTCATGAATAATCCCTTCAATCTAAAGTCCTCAAAGTATCTTGGAAACATTAACTTCAATCAACATGGAAATTATAAGTGTAGTTAAAAAGATACACATCTCAGTGATACTTGGTGTCTGCTCATTTTGCAGGTGGGCAAGAGACGTCCAAGATGTCAGAGACTAAGCTGTTGGCAGGGATGGGAGCAGAACCCTGGAGCTGAGTTCTAATTCTCCCTCTTCATCAGCAGAACGTACACCTGCTTTCTGATACTCATTTCTGTCTTCCCCACCTCTTGGATGGAACCTGGAAGGCTTGGTGTCCTCCATGATTCTCTGCCCTTGAAATTTCTTTTTCATCCTCTTATCCACAGATTTGGGTAAGACTTGCAGCAGCAAGTCTCTAAACTGAGAGCCTGGTTTTAAAGCCTTTGAACCAACAGCGATTCCTACCAATTTCACTTGCAGACAGCCTGCAGAACTGCCTCTGATTTTAACAGTTGTCCCCTGTATTTCTGCAGTGTTTTTTAAGATAATGATATTGTTGGTGCTAGCAGTGCCTCCTGCTGACTGTTTACATATCCAAGTGATACAGTTAGCCCATAATCTAGAGTATTCGCCCTGTCATGGTACCAAAAGCACAAACTATTTCCTATACTTTTTAGTTTCTAGAATAGATTGATAATATATAAGTATTTAATTCACTGAGTGGCAAAAATGCATTTATTCAGTGAAATAAACTTTATTTCATATCAGAGTGTATACTTGTGAATTTAATTCCACAGCAACACTAACCTTGAGAAGCTGCTACTCAGCCTTCACATTCCTGCAGGAAAATGCTTGCTTCCTGAAGAATTTGAGCAAAAATTGTGTCAAATCAGGAATCACTCCATAAAAATTTTCAATAATTCATATCCATTTAGTGTGCTACTCTTTTAAGACTCTACTTAATATTATATATTCTACATGCAGCAATTCATATTTACTATATTAAAAAAATCCTCAGGTGCCACGATACTTCCGGTTAAAGAAAAATCCAAATAAAGCAGTGTGTAACTCACATTACGTTCATCACAAAGAAGACTGAGAAATCTCAAAAAGTAAGCTCAGATCAATAGGACTGTCAAAGGAGTAAAGAGGTTCATACAGACAACATGGTAAAGGACTAAGGCCATGTGCTTGATTGCTGAGCCTTATGAAGTATGAACATATCATTCCTAGAAATTATGCTTGGTAATAACACCAAAAAAAAAGATCTCTCTGGCCTGTGAAATTCTCATGAGCATGAGTGAGTTTTAACAGGTGAAATTATCAGATGTGGGGCATGTAAAGAAAATGCAGTATTAATGATATGAAAATCCATTACATGGAAAAATAGGATAACAAGTAATTGCTGAAACATCAGTGGTCTTAATAGCCTTTTCCTCAGTAGAAGAGTCTTGCCACATAAACAATCTTAAGACTGCTTTCTCCTTGCATCTGCTGTTTGCGGTTGTCCCACGAATACATCATTGACATATAACAGAACTTTAATACTATGCTCAAAGAAAATAATTGCATATATGTAGTCTCACAAATGTGTCTGCTCAGAATGTGATCCTGTAAAAGGAATCACAGCGTTTGTTTACATTTTTACATGTTATAAGTTATTTGAAGGACATGGTGATTCAAGATTCAGTATTAAAGTAAAAAGGAGTAAGCTTAAGCTAATAAAAAATAAGTGAAGAATAAATGGTCATACTTTGTATAGCAACACGGTTGTTATTGTGCCCTTGTTGATTCAGAGATTTTCTGTTTGTATATACAGTTGTATACACATAATTGTGAAACTATTCTAGGTATACGCAGGTATGAAAAGTAAGCACTCTTGCTCAAATCAGAGTTTTTTGAGACCTAAAAGAGCCCATGACCTTTTCCTTTCATACGCTTCTGTGCATAGATCAGTATTTTCAAGTACCAGTTTCACCTTTCAAAGAATGAATTTTGTTTAAGCAGTTAAAGAGGTGAGCAATTGAATTAGATTTGGAAACTGAAATGGTGGAGTAGATTCTGAAATGCAATGCACATCAACAACTTGCAGAACCAGTGTTCTTTTGCACCACTGGAGGAGGAATGTACCAGAAATCTCTGTTAAAAAAACTGTCCTCTTGAATTGGTTTTCATATCAAATACAAAACGGGCTGTGAGAAGTGGCTAAATGTTACTGTGTTTATTTAACCTTCCAACAACTGGGGTGTTGCCTATCTTTTGTCTGTATAGGATACCACAGCATTCTGACTGCACTTACAGCTTTGGTTGAAGGGCAATAACATATCCATACGTGAATTTAGTGTTTGTGTGTTTGGGTCTGTACACCTGTGACTCTCAGTCTGTGTCATTCTGGATGCCTGTCCTGAGTAGCTCTCACTACAGTCCAGAACGGAGAAATGAGGTTTGCATTGGCATGCTCCTTCATTGGCAGTAGTCATCTGAAGCAGTTTAGGAACATTGCAAAGGTGGCTGTTGGCTGAGTGTGTCCTTAGTGTGTGTTATTCAGCAGCATTTAACTATGGAGAAGAATTGATCTGTATTATTGAACAGCTAGTAATTTTTGTACCGGTCAGCATACTTCATAGAAGGTAGATATGTAAATGAAAAGTAAGACAGCAAATGTTTAAATGGAGGTAGGGCTCTAAAAGTGACGTAAAAATCAGCTTGAAGAAATCTGAGAAAAAAAAAAAGCAGAAAAGCAGTATTTATAACCCAATGGACTCCTATGACTCAGCTGCTGTACGTATTTCTAAAATGTATGTTTACATCTAAAGATTTCAGAATGCCTCAATTACCCATCCATATTGACTGCAACTAATTTGTCCTCTTAAGGTCCTATTGCTATTTGTGCTGTCTTGAAAGACCACCTTGAGGCAACCCTCAAAACCTGTTCTTCACCCAGACAGCAACTTTGCAAGCTGAGTCCTCTACACTCTCTGAGCTGCACCTGGGACAAAACTCCAGGGAGAAGGAAGGAAAAGTGCCTCTTTTTACCCACTTTCGTGGCTGGTTCTTAGACCCCTAATAGTTTCTGTGTGCTTGAGCTGCGTCACAGCTGCTTTGTTCTGTGTGATGGTGTTAGCCTCCCAAAATTGTTATATTGGCAGCTTTGTCAGAGGTGTAGTGATCCTTTTCTTACGCACTCTGGAGGATGCATAAATTTCAAGCGGAAGAAGACCTTAAGGGAGGCAGAGATCTGACTATCCTGGCTCAAGGTTCCTGCCATGCCCAGTTAAACAAACAATCTGAACTGGATTTGAAAGTCTGGTGACAGTATCTATTAAACAGTGTCAGATCATATATTCAACGTACTGTCTGTGGAGCAACTCAAGGATTAAATTAAAAGTGCAATTTAAAACATGGTTGTGTTATTCTTCAATGATTTTTCCATTTAAATTATATAAAATGTGCTGCTACCTAGGGCATGCAACCAAGAAGATGCAGGCATATGACCATAAAAGGCATCACTGCAAAGGCAACTTGAAAAGATGCAGGTAACAATAATGACTGAAGGTGTGGATCCAAGTTTCAATAGAAATGACTTTTATATCAAGTGAAAAGGTCAGCCTTTATGTAAGCAAGGATTTAAAAGTCTGTGTTGCTATTATCTAAAGTAAAACTCACAGTTACAGCATTTTTTCCTCCTGCCATTTCATAAATGTCAGCATAAGGTTTTTATTTCAGGGATTGTGGAAGAAATATTGTGGATTAAACACAAAATTAATGTTTTTACCAATTGAAATATGATTGGGTAACTGGGTGCCTACAAAAAATTACTAACTGAAGTTGATTGTAATGGCATATAAACCAAAACAGGTTGATGTTGATTTCTAGTGGTCTACATTACCATATTTAAAATTATTTCAGCTGTTAGTAATATTGACAAGTTTGCTGCAATTTACCGTGAAGTCCACCATACAGAGGGCAAGCATGAAGGTTCCTGATGCTTATGCCTTCTCTTTGATTTCTTGTAAATATCAAATACTTCTAAAAGAAATGTCATTGATATTTCCGATTTTTTACCTTCAGATTTCCTTTTTTTTAAAATATATTTTTGTGAGATATCCTTTGTCCAATTAAAACATGCAGATCTGGCATATCAGATGGCTGGGCATAAAAAGTCATCTTTGTCTGCCTGCAGTTATTGAAACTTTTGAATTTTGGTCAGAGTTTTCTTTTAGGTGGAAATCAGATGGTTTTGCTTGCAAGCCGTTCTGAATTGACCACTTCAACACCCCACCTTTGTACTTTCCCCTTTGGCACCTAAACTAGATGGCAGTTTTATAATCTTGAAGAAGCACGCCATTTCAAAGGCAGAGGACTCCAGTGTTGACTCCATTGTTTCAAGGTGAACTCATTACCCAGTGTAATAAGGATTATAAAACTTGATAATTATCATACATACCATAGGTCCAAGTTGAGACTGAGTGCAAACAAGGAAACATTTCACAGCCACTGAAGCTATAGAATAAACATCAATCAAGATGTTTATGTGAATCAAGAACATTTACACAAAAAAGAGATGTAACCAGATGCATCAATACATGCTATAACCAAAAGTCCTTCATTCTGGGTATTTTTTCACCAAATAACAAGAATCATAGAATCATAGAATCATAGAATGGTTTAGGTTGGAAAGGACCTTGAAGATCATCGAGTTCCAACCCCCCTGCCATAGGCAGGGACACCTCCCACTAGACCAGGTTGCTCAAGGCCACGTCCAGCCTGGCCTTGAACACCTCCAGGGATGGGGACTCAACAACCTCTCTGGGCAACCTGTTCCAGTGCCTCACCACCCTCAAAGTGAAAAACTTCTTCCTAATGTTCAATCTAAACCTGCCCTCTTCCAGTTTGAAGCCATTCCCCCTTGTCCTGTCACTACATGCCCTAGTAAAAAGTCCTTCCCCAGCTCTCCTGTAGGCCCCCTTTAGGTACTGAAAGGCCGCAATAAGATCTCCCCGGAGCCTTCTCTTCTCCAGGCTGAACAGCCCCAACTCCTTCAGCCTCTCCTCATAGGAGAGGTGCTCCAGCCCTCGGATCATCCTCGTGGCCCTCCTCTGGACACGCTCCAACAGGTCCATGTCCTTCTTATGTTGGGGACTCCAGAGCTGGACGCAGTACTCCAGGTGGGGTCTCACGAGAGTGGAGTAGAGGGGCAGAATCACCTCCCTCGCCCTGCTGGCCACACTTCTTTTGATGCAGCCCAGGATGCGGTTGGCCTTCTGGGCTGCGATCGCACATTGCTGGCTCATGTTGAGCTTCTCGTCGATCAGCACACCCAGGAATGTACTGAAGAAAAGTGTTAAAATAGATTTTGCCGTAGTACAGATTATGATTTTTATTCCTTGAAATAGTTTCTTCTCCAAATTCTGTTCAGTAGCTATTTCTTCATTTTTTAACCAAGAGGTGTGCAAACTCCACAGAGGAGTAGGGTGAACTGAAACACTAAATCTGATTGGACCTATTTGGTGTTAGAACAGAGGTAAAGGAGAGGCATTCTTATGTCCTTAGTATGTTGAAACCAAACACTATCCATAGTCTGAAACCCAATATCCCATATTTAGTTAATCTTTATTCATAAAGCCATTTGTTTGCCTTTGCTGCACAATGAAGATTTTTCTCTCTTTGCAAAATGAATGTCTTCAAGTAGTTTCTTGACACGTGTTTTATTTACTCTGTCAGAGATGCAAATATTACCTGTTAGAAATGCATTCATCTGTAGGAGACACAATACTGTCCTTGCAGTTTCTAAGGAGCAGGGCAAGTGAGTTAATGAATGAATGGGTTAATGAGTGAATACATTAATAAATTTACCTTTAACCTCCATAGACTGCAGTGTAAGTCTTTATGCTGTAAACAAGTACATAAAAGTCTCACAGTCTGCAGCCTCAGGTTCATTTCCTTATACTGCAAAACAAATGAAAAATCCAAAACACAATTCACCATGACAGAGAATCTTCAGGCAATAGCAGTCTGGCATGAAGATGGGGCATAGATCAGGTTAGTGCTGTACTTCATGCAGTTCATATATTCATCGTGAAGAAATTAGAAGGGAAATTCGTACTCCTGACCAAAGGGTGAATTCATTTCCTTCAGAATGCGTATTGCAGCTTTTAGGAGCTTCAGTATTCTTCCACTGCCAAACTGTAGTTAAATAAAGACATGTTTGCTGGAAGATGAGCACCTATGTGGAACTTAACAGGGCTGTGATACACCAGTATTGATACTGGTGTATTGGTTTGGCATGTAGAAAGTTCAGAGTAGTTTAAACTTGATTTTCTGTAATGAGACATTCCTCATAAGGAAGCTGTGTGGGTTTTACTGACTTCAGAGATTAATGCCCACAATGTAAACACTTGTAGAAAATAATCTGTTTATAAAATGTGTTAAACAGTAGTCTACTAGAGGAGATCTACAATATGCCACCAAGATTAGAGTTAGGTGTGACAAAGATACTTCTCTGCATATCAGTGTGTTTCTGTTTTAAGGGGAGTGTAATGCTTTAGGTTACAAGGTGCCAAAAGATTTATTATTTTAAGCTCAGAAAAGTGAACGTTGAAGGTTAAATATTATTTTATTCCCACTATTGTCAGCAGTTTCTCTCAAATAATGGTAAGGAAAGATTTTTCCCTCTGTTGTAGATTACCAGGATAACATTGTTTCATTCCTTTAGCTAACCAGTGTGCCACTTGCTCTGTACACGGCATTAGTGGTAGCCTTTACCATGCAATCACAAAGCTCTTTTATCAACAAGTTTGAAGCTCAGGGAGTGTGTTTCAGAAATATTAATGTTCACAAATAATAGGTCATTGAGTGTTTATATCAGTTTGATTGGAGTAGTAATTTTTGGTAATTGTGTTCTTTTACAGAGTAACTCTACAGTCACTTAAGCAATTCAAGTGTAAATGTACAACAGGTACTCAGAGAAAGACAAAGAAACAGCTACTTTTACGACCTCATACTGAGGAGCTCCTGAAAAAGAGAACACTGAAACAGAAAACAATTATTTGTCCAATAATTTTCTCTGCTCCCACTGATACTGTTAATTACTGAGCATATTTGCGGTTGAACAAGAAAATTTGTTCCCCTGCAGCCAGGTTCTTTCTGTAACAGTCTTACCACAGTCATAAAGCTTTGAAGAGAGACTCCAGACATGCTCAGCCAAAATGGACTCTCTCAGTGAGAGGGAATAAAGAAAATGTGCTAGAGCTAAAGCCACAGCTTTCTTCAGCATTACCTTACTGATGCTTGCAGGCACTGGCATCCAGAAGATGCTTCTGCTCCACCCAGCCCCATTGTCTGTGTTCACCAAGAAAAGGCTATTTAGGGATGGCATGCAGTGGATGGAGCTTTCAAACTCAAAGGCGACGTTGGAATACATTCTAAATTGCAATTTTATCCTACCCTTTACTGCCCGGTGCCACCAGATTATTTGTTCTTTCCCCCTTCTATGTCCTTCTTGTCTCTTTTCCTCACATTCACACCATAAACCTTTCACACTTTTCTTCATTACTGTGTTCCCTTTACTACTTTCAGAGTCCTGTTCCTTTGCTTCCTGTAAAGTTTTAGTTATTTTAGTCTCTCCGCAATAATCTCCCTCACCTCTACACCAGCATCTTCCCCCAGAAATGTCAAAATAGCAAGACATTTCATGCCATTGCATTGCTCATTGAAATTCTTTGTATGATTAAAGATGATCAGAAATTTTTCATTGCAGCATGTTTTCATTGGAAAAAAATGTTATAAGGAAACTGCAATTATTTGCGTAGATTTCAGAAAATGTTCTGCTGGAAAATCTCAAAATAAAATGCTTTATGTTGATATTTGGTGATATTTGTTCATTTTGGAATTTTGAAAATTTGCATGCCTTGTCTGTGGTTGAAAAAGAATGTGTGACATTCTGAAATGACATCCTGAAGTGAATTTTCTAAAACTGATTCTCTATAGGCAGTTTCCAGTTTATGGGATATGTCGAAAATATTTTGCGGTGAAAATAATCTTTGGTTTCAGACCAAAAATATTCAGGTTTTTACCTGCTTGTTGTATCCCTTTCTTCTACTTTGTATTATTAATAGGTTATTCATATTTTCAGTTCTTAAGAGCAGAAACTCTTCTTTGTACAGTACCTAAGACAGGGGGATTCTATCTTTGTTCTCAGGACTATCACAATAAACATGATTTGAATAATTATTATTTGATGTAGAAATACTTGGGTGAGTGTCATTGTCCTGGTTAATGCAGGGGATAAGGTCATTTCTATAATGATCCTTTCTCATCAGTGATATGAACAAGCCAGTGCTTATAACACTATTGTAGCTTTGGTAAAAAACACGTTTTATGTCAGCCATATTATGCAGGGATGCGTCACCAGTTCGTGATACCACTTCCTGATGAAAGCAATCATGAAAGCAGGGTAAAATTTGCTGGTAGGATAGAACTGTGTATTTTGATGTAGTAACAAGTAGTAGACATCAGAAAAAGTAGAGGAAAGTTTATTTTTAGTGATGACCACCATACATTTTCTCTTAGAACTAGGCTTCCTTTTAAATGGGGAACAATTGTATAATTTTTAAAATATGTCCATGAAGTGATCTAGATCTACAAGGCAGCTTGCATTTTGGGAGAATTCTTCTATCTAGCCGATCTTGAGACAAACTGTGTTCCCAGCATGCACACTGACAACCAGATTTCTGTCCTTTCTAAAACAGGAAGCACTTACTGAGCTCCATCTTTAAACTACATTTCACCTTCTGTAATGGTTGAGTAACTTCACTGCAAACATTATTTCTGGCATATTCAGTTGTATATTATCTATACCATTTTATATATGCACATAAAAAAAGAAACCATTTATCGCCCTCAATTAAATCTGATCCTCTGTAACGGCATAATGTCTGGCTGCCAAATAGTTTCATGGTATTTTTATTGTTCTTGCTAGTTTTACTGAAATGGATCCAAACAAAAGAATGCCTCAGTAACTGGGTAATACAGCTTCCCACCTGGTCTCCAGGCAATACAGACCATTCTTAATGTTAGTTGTAAAAATATTCTACTTTGTTTCAAACTGTTTAAAGATAGAAGATTTTGTAAGAAGTCATATGATGAAGTTAGTAATTTCAAAGTCAGTAGTTAGAAATAGTTTTTCTTCCTCTGGCAGATAATTTGCCCACTGAAGCTCATCTAAATTATTTCTTCACAGCATAGTGTATTCAGATGGGATGACAAAGAACAGCTAGTTAAACATAGTGGCTTTTTTGGTAAAACATATAATTTCAGCCTGTTAGAGGCAGCTGAATCAGGTAGCCCCATAGATGTGACACTGCTGTTGGTCCATATCCTGAAGTTCTGCTGGTAGCGAAGCTGAGCAGCTGCTCCTGATGAATGGGCAGAGGGACACAGTAAACACAGACAGTGGCCACACACATCAACAAAGACGCATCGTATACAATTACACATATATGTGTACATTTGCACAAAAAAAATGGATCACTCTAGTAACTGGTCTTAGCTGCTCTGTCGACCTTGTAGCTGGGGTCGCTCCAAATCCTCCAGTCTCCCCAGTTGTGGGGAGTTGCATATGAGCCCAGAGGTTTGCAGTCCCACTCCTCACTGGCTAATCCAGCTGAAAGTTCACTAGCAACCAAATTTACCCGCTCAGAACAGAGTGCACCCAGATGGAAGATAGTTAGAAATAGGACTTAAAATGAGAATGTAGGGTAGACTACGGTGATCAGGCACACATCTCAGCAGGCAAGCCACTGGTTTACACTTAACTGACCCCTTTATTCCCCTTTTCACCTTATTTTCCCATGCTTATTTCTCCCCAGTCCACTTTGATCCCTTCCTTTCCTCCCCAAATTCTTTCCCCACTTCATCCCTTAGCGAGTGCTATGCCTCCTTCAGTCTATGAGGCATATGGGGAAGGGGATGTGTTTGGTTGACTTCTCCTGCTGGGTTCCACACAATGGTCTGACTGTGCTGTGGTAGTTTTAGGCGTAGCCAATTCCCTGGGCCCCGTTTTCACTGATTAGGCTGCTAGGGTTCCTCCCCCAAATGCCGTCAATTTTTATCTGATCCTGTCCCAGCATTTATGTGGATGGTGATTAGCTTTTAATTGCACAGCCTAGCACAGTCTACTGGTAAATCTAAACTGCATCCTAAGTTGCTACAAAATGTTGTGCTTTTATTGAAACAGATAAAGGTAACATGGTATTTTACCAGAGTCGCTATTGCTCTCAATGTTTAAATGTATTGACTTAAAGTGTCAGTATCTGAATCAGCTAATACAAAGAGTGATTTATTTTTATTTGTTCTTTATATTTTAGGAATGAAGTAGTGATACTTCCAGTAATGTACTAATCCTGGATTTTTTTTCTTTTGCAGATTATCAAGTGATCTGACATTCATGAAAGAGAGGAACAAAAATCTTCCTCGCACACATGAATCCTTTAGGTAGGAAACTGGACTTCATATTTCATGACTATGCTATATAAAAATAATATTTAAAATTATTATAGCAAGATAATGACCATGGAGTTGGGCTTGGTAGTTGGTAGAGATGAACTTCCATCATATTTCAAGAGCAACTTTCAAGTTGTAATGTAAATTCTAACTTTCAAACTGTAAAATGTTACTCTTTACAGCTTATGCTTTTCTTGTCTGTGAAAGACTGCTGTAGAAATAATAATATTGAAGTTATGGCTAAATGTACAGACCACCAGGGAAGAAAACAGAATATTCAGGAGCCATGAGACTGGTAGACGAAGATTGCTGTTAGCAAAATCATGTTTTCTTGGAAAAACAAAGACAATAGAGGTGGTATTCAGAAAAGAAAAAAAGAACAAACTAGAAGGAAAGGATCAGTTTTTAGCTTTTGTTAGATTTCTAGTTTGAATCTGAGCAAAGTGCTTGATCATTATCTGTCTTGGTTCCCCATCTGTAAAGTAGGGATAACGGTGCTTTCTTCTTCTTGTCTTGGCTTTTCTTGTCAGTTTAGATGTTGAGAGTTTTAAAAAGAGTTTCAGGCTCAGTTCTGTAAAATCAATAGGAGTTAAGTATATAAATACTTTGATGGAGAAGTGAGTGTCTAAGCTATTTTCAAGAATCTGGGATTTCATTATTTTTCTTTTTCAAAAATGACTTAAGTCTTTCAGACTGAGGAGCACATTTCCATGGGTGAGAGAAGTTGTTTCATTCATCATCACATGTTGACTGCTAGTCAAAGGAGGGACTACAAAGGGTCATTAGGAGAAGGTTTATTTAAGAGAGAATTTTAGGAAAAACATATTAGAAAACCTTTTATAGGCTTTTGAGGTGAAATCTAAAATAACTTGTAGGTGCTTCCAGGTTATGCAATGCAGAAAAATGAAGTACTGTGTCCCAAGAACTTAACTGGATGTCTAGGTTCCCTTATATAGCCAACAGCAGGAATTAAGGATCCTCACAAAGCACTCCACAAAACCTATGTGCTAAAAGTAGCCACCTGGAATCAGTGACAACAAATTCAGACCAGAGACTTGCCTGAACTCCCTATCTTCTCTGGAGCCCATACATCTCCATGAAGGCTGTACTGGGTGCCTGAGGGATTCAGAATTTGGAGAGTTCCAATTAGGGGTCCTTCAGAGAGGGAAAGCAGAGCTCTGGACACACTGCACATCTACAGCTTTAAATTTGCAGTGTAATCCCAACCATCACTGTCACTCAGAAACAGATCAGTGACAGCGATGCCCGAGTCTTGGCTAGGGACATATATCAGTGCTGGCATTTAAGACCTCAGTGTAGGACAGCAGACTCATGCAATGTCCACCGTATCGTTGAATGTATGGCCAGTAGGATTCTGGATGGTGTAACAGACTGTCACATTCTGGCTTTATTCTGCTCTTTATTTTTACTTGGTTTCTTACAGCTATAGTTCAGCCTTTCAAATGGTAATGAACTGCAGTGTTTTGAGACTCCTTAAACTGCCATTCCCCAGGCCTGAAAGATGAACATTGTTTATCATCGTAACTAGTGGGAATGTGAATCTTGTTCAGGACAGATTGGTAAAGTACTTTTGGCTTTAGATTTCTGTAGCAGCACAATCAAAGCTTGTGATGGACATAATGTCATTGTCAGTGGGTGCTGTACAGTTGTTCCCCTTCCTGCAAGTCTGAAAACATTGCAGATAGAAAATTTTTCCGTCTGTGCTGAACTGAGTAGAACTTCTCTGTCAATCTAAAAAAATTTATCCTTCAGCGTAGCCAAGAAGGGAAAAGGATGTAAGAACTGGAATTCAATTAGGACAAAGACATTTTTCTCTCAATGCTGCTCCACAGCACCTGATGGTATTTACCTTTCAGCCTCATCTAGTAGTGTTGTAAGTGCAGTTTTCAAGCCTACCATTTCATAATATTATTAATTGCAGAGTAGGGCTATTTTACAGGAATATCTAGCACTTCTGTGCATTCTAAAACCCCAGCAATCATTTCCATTTCCATCAAGGTGCACTGTTTTCTGGGGTGCAATATGCAGCTGTTGAATCCTATATAAGCAGCTCTGTTAAAAGGGATAAATTCAACTATAGTGTCAGAATGTAACAACTTCATTGGCATTAAATCAAAACCTTCAAAAAGGAGGCATGTGATCTTTCAATATGAGTTACTCAGCCCTTGGTTTTGCATGACGTTCTGGCAAATCAATGTCCACTGTGTCCCTTATAAAAGAATGCATTCAGTCCTAAAAGTGAGGCAGTCACTCACAGCATCTTAGTTGCCCTTTTATGAAAACATTTTCAAGTCATGGACAGCGGAGATGCACTTTTGATACAGCTATGACAAAGTGGGCATTGTATTTTTTCTGTAAAAGCAAGTATTTTTAAAAAAGACATGTCTCCAGAAGCCTTATAAATGATATTTGAACCACAAATACCAAATGCCAGACAACTATGGAAACATAGGCACTGGAACAAATGGAATATGGCTAATATGCCTGGAGGTTCCTGGCCACTGCTCTGCTGCTGCTTACATTCCTTCAGAAAGCAATACAAACATCAGAATGAAGCTCTTCTAAGAGGCTTTTAAGCATGATCTTCAAATAAACAGAGGTTCAGATAGTTCTTTAATAAAAAATATTTTGAAAGCATTAAATCCTGAATGTAAAATAGGACATCCAGCCATCTCTTACTTCTGCACACTTTTCTAATTGTTAATAATTCGAGGTAATTAACATGAATTGAAACACTGGCCTGGGAAGCATATATTGGGTCACGAAGTCCAGTCCTCAGCTATCACAAACAACAATGTCATATATATTTCAAAATAGATCAGACTACCTGGGAAAACGAAATGAGATTTTTGTGTTTGGAAGGCTATTCCAGAAACTTACTGCTGTGATGGTAACATTTTTCTCTAATTTTTGGGGCTAATTATGGCCATCTATTCTTGTTCCAGCATTTGCTAGACATTTACACATTGTTATTTTCCTTCTTTTGATGCTAATCTCCTGCTATGTTTATAGAAAACAACCATCCTTGTGTGGAGTAAAAAGCCAATTCTTTAAATCGTCACCATGAGACAGCCTCCATGTCCTCTGTTCATCTTTGTAGCTGTGTTCTAAATCTGTCCTGAATAGGTTAACCTGTTTGGTTTTTTTTCCCAAGTATAGGTGACCAGAATTGTATATAGAGTTTAGTCTGTGGCACTGATAGGTCCATATACCTCCCCTGCATCTCTCCTGTTCTTTTTCACAGCCACATTGCAGAAGTGGTTCACAATCATCTCATTTTTAAGAAATAAGTGCTCCGAGGGAAAAATACTTGATTTTAAATGCATTAATTTCATCCTATCTCTACTAATTTGGTTCATTAGGTCTTCAGTTTCCAAAATTATCCTGTTTTCCTTGCAGAGTGCTCTAATACAGCTCTTTCTGGATGATACCTCTCTCTTTTTTGTATTGACAAATTTCATTCTTTTACTCACTGTAATCAGTTTCTCTTATCTGTGAGTGCTTCACACAGAAAAGATACATCTGTACAAGTAAAAGAAATAATCATGGTACCAGTTCTCTATATGGAAGCACAGTATGAGTCTCAGTTTGAAAGTGCTGCTTTTTGCAAATGTTCCAACCATTTTTAGAAACAATAAAATATTGTAAGTGGTATCATATGTAAATGAAATAGTTACTGTTTATGGTTCATTATTTCACCTTCACTTGAGAAAAATGTGCCTTGTTCTTGCATGAGCTCAATGGTCTGTGCTCCATATTATATAACACCAAGTTTTCAGGTCATTTCTGAAGTTAAACACTAACGTTTGTGCCTGCTGTTTGTTTACAGTCATAAAATTTGCATGTGCTTACACAAAACTGGGAGTTATATTTAAATGGTTTGCTCTCCACTGACTGTATATGCAGAGATTGCTGTATGTGAGTTTAAACCTAACCCAGATGCGATTTTGCAGCCTATAGCTCAGTTACATGCGTGAAACCTGCCTGGATATTGAGAAGTGGTATATGGAAATGTAGCCAACTGTTGTTCTTCTCCACATTGTCCACAGTAAACACGTTTTAGACTCAGTTAAATTAACTGATACTTTGTTTGCCTTTGTGCTTGAAAAACATTTATTTGCTGATGGATTATAATTTCTTGATATAGAAAATGAATTGCATAATGAAAATTGAGTTAGCTGATAAACTACAAAGAATTTTTCCTCAGCAAAGACACAGCTTGTTTCCACACTGTGCTACACTGAATGGGTTTCAAGCATACAAATACCTGTCAGATGTGCTTGGTAGGAGTGGAAAGCTGAGGTAAGGAGTTTCCTATTTAGATAGCAAATTGATCTTCTTTAGTTTGAAAGAGTGAGGTTGGCTACCAAGATTCTCATACCGACGCCAGTCACCATCTCCAAGCAGGAAGCATATTGGTGGGAGAAGCAGGAGGTTTGCTTTAAGTTATTCTGTCTTTTCTTTAGGCTAAGCAAACAGTTTTAGCAGCAACAGGGACTCCTGATCACCCTGAGTTGTAACCTGAATTCGGAGGACATCTAGTGGTGTCAACCCACTGCAGGGACTGGGTCTTCACAGCTGGTGGCTTCCCACTTGCACCTCTGTATTTCAGCCGAGTTCTGCAACACTGCCTCTGGCCTTTACAGGTTGAAGAAAGAGGGAAAATTGCATTCCATTTTGCATTTTCAACTGAACTGTGAAGTTAGGCTGCTTTGTCCTTGGTTTCTTTTCTCTGATCTTGGCATTTCCACTTCACTGCAAAATCAAACGCGGTAAAAAAAATGAGTTGAATGCATAGAAGGAGTAGCATTCTTCATCCCCAGGTGATCCTGAATTCAACATCACCAGTCCCAAATATTCAGAAGTCATGAGATTTGCTCAAATATCATAAACTTAACATAATCATAATATCATAAAATTTATGTTTATTCTAATTATAAACATAAATAATTTTTTGATATTTTCTATTTGCCTTCTGTTTTCAGAACTTTCAGAGTTCAACTATGTTGAGCTCTTCTTTGTACCAACAGGGGTAAAAGTGTATTTTTTGTTACTAAAAGGATGGTTTCTCAGGCAAATTAATAAGTCTAAAAGTTACAGCTTTAGAAAGCTTCTTAAGAAAAGCACCCAGTATCCCAAGATGCCAAATAAATATGCAAGATTTGTTAATGCTGTGTAATTGTAATCCTAGCACTGCTAACTGTTCAAAGACATTCAGGAAGACGTACTTAGTACTCTGTGATTCAGGTTTTCCACTTCTGAAGTGGAACTGTAGGTGTTGCTGCACCATTTTTGAGAAATAACAAGAATGAATTAGCTGCAATTCAAAAAGGACTTTGATCAAGCCAAGTGATATGTATTATGTGTTAAGCATTGTTATTGACTATTGCATCATGGCCTATTTTTCAGCCAGCCCTTGATCTGATATTTCCTCCTGAGGAGAAGCAGACATCATGAAGCAGAAATTGACATCATCAGTTCAAATTATTTTTCTATTTGCTCTGGGTGCAGTGAGTCTGACTGGTGAGTACAACACTTCCTGAAACACTTGTTTTTCCTTAAAACACATTCTTTAGAAAAGTCTGAGGCTTTACCCAATCTATCCTGACCACCACTGGAGCTGGTACATATTTAATCTACTCTCTTCTAAAGTTTTGTATGGAGATTTTGAAAATGGCTTGAGTCATCTTTTCTTTTTATAATATTAATTTAATGATTATGTGGTGGTGTTGATGAAAGGCACTCACTCCATCCCCACACTCACTCCATGCTTGTTACCTTCTTGGTAATCAGCATCATATGAATAGTAACACTATTAGAGATAATGGTATGGAACTTTAATGAAATAAAGGTAAGCTTAGGTTGAAAAGCCACATGCTTTTCATGTCAAAATGTATGTAAATTTATGGTCTATGTTCTTGGTAGAAGTTAATGACGAGTAGTCTTAACAGGAAATATTCAGAAATTTATTGGAATTACTAGGGAATATTCAAATAATTAATTAATACATTCTGGTTACCAATACACAAAATAGTCCATGCAGCCCATTGATTCTTTCTTTTTATTACTTACCTTACCTATAATTTACCCCAAATATGTGTAAATAGTGGAATTTTGGTTCTGTTGCAAAGTGGAAGGGGAAATATATTTTTAAGATGACCCAAAGATAAAAATTTTGGATCTTTTAGGAGAAACAAAAGGCCATACATTTACTTCCAAGCTTTTTAATTTAATTTTGAGATAACCGTACACTTTTTAAGTTTAGGTAAAAATGAAATCTTCCTTTGAAAAAGAGAAGTAAAATAATTTTAGTAGCTATTTCAGAAGTTTGAGGTAAAATATATTTACTTTTCTGAAAGTTTTGACCCTTTTTCCAGGCAGGTTTATGTGCCAAATTCAGTCCATAGTTTCAAATGATTTTATTGTCCTCAAAAAGCATTCCTTGCTGAATTTATCCTTCAACAATAACAACAAACAACATTGTCCAACTCTAATATAACTAGCTGGATTTCTGCGCTTCCCTAGGTCAATCATACCCTGGAAAACCTAAGATAATAAGATGTCGGTCTCTAGAAAAGGAAACCTTTTCTTGTTGGTGGAAGCCTGGCTCAGATGGAGGACTTCCGACCAATTACACCCTGTTCTACAGCAAGGACAGGTAACAGGCAGTGCATACGTATTCTGTAAGTGATCAAGTGATGATTATGACAGAATGAGGGAATTATATAATTAATTTATAAAGGTGTTTTTATGAATCCATGTTAAACCTCGGATACCCAACAAGGGCTACACGAGACGAATGGCTTTCCCTTGTTGGAAGAAAACGTTACCACTACCAGTCCCAAACCTTCAACCTGTCCCTACTGAAACACATCTGACCTAAAATCCCACTGTTCTAAAGACATGCTGGGAAAGGTGTAGTTTCTCCATCTTATCAGGAGGCACACAGCTTTTAGCTGAATGGAGTGCTTCTCTGAGGAGGGGAACATCAAGGCACCACGGGGCACCACCTCCATCCAGGGCCTATCCTACCGCCCCAGCCAAGGAGCAGGGCAAGCTGGGGGCAACCCAGCCCTGGGCATCGGCCAGGGACAGGGACAGGCTGAGGCTGGCTGGGCAGGGCCTATGGCTGGGTCAGTAGGGCTGCGGGGAGCTGGACACCAGCCCAGCTGCAGTGGGCTGAAATGGGGACCTGTGCCCCAGGCGGTGCATGAGGAGGCCCTGGGGAGGCTGGTGAGGGACAGCGAGGGCTGGTGGTGCACCTTAGGGCCTTGCCGAGGAGCTTCTCCCTTACCGTGCACAGCAAACCCCCATCTGGAGAAAATCTATAGAGAGTCTTTGCTTCCCCTTCTGGACTTGTAACCAACCTCGTGGATGCCAAAATGGGGTAAAATCAGATGTGGGTATTGCATCCCAAAAGTTACTCTTTTGGTAAAGTCTGTGTCTCCTCCATCCTGTTTAAGAAGAAAATGTGTATATGTTTAGTAACTTTGCTTATCCTGTGCTTCTTTGTATAACTGCCCTTTCTTCCTGAAAACGTGAGGTCTCAGAACAGGGCCAAGTAAGCAGGGAGGTTCAGAGATTAAATTTCTTTGAATAAATCCAGTGAGGTTCAGAACAGGTAAGGTAAAGCCTCAGACTTCCGTGCTTCAATTAAACAAACTCCAAATCATTTGTTATTAATCGATCAGGAAAGTTAATGAAGTTACCACACTCAACAATGATCTGAGAGCTTTTACTTTATGAAAGTCCAGATGTTTCAATCTCAATCAAAACAGAAATTTTAATGGACGTTTTAAGTCATACCTACCACAGCTCAGAACAGGCCTGCTTAGGGATGGATAGCAGTGCTTCTCCGTTTCATTAAATCTGCGGAACACCAGGCGCTGCCAAGCACTCCAGATCTGCACCACTGTTGCCTTTCTTAGCTCATTGTCTCTCAGGTACAGTCCCCTTGCTCCCATCTTTTCTTTGTGAACTGGGACAAAACTGCCTGGAAACTAGGAGATCTTGTTATTAGCAGTGCATAGAGCCTAACAGTGGGACTGAAGTGCATCCTTGAACCACCTCAGCTGGGGCTTTGGGTTTGTGCAGTTCTTCACACCTGGGATAGGCTCTGAGTACATCACCCAGTTCAGCTCTTATTGAGTACCAAACAATCCCTCTCCTAAAAAAGCCAAAGACTCGTATATAGGTAATAGGTAAGAGGTCATGAATTAATCAGGTATTTTTTGTTGAGACAGTGATGATGTTCGTGTCAAAAAGCAGATAAATTAAAAGCTTGCTGCAAACAAAATAATCAATAAAATACTCCTCTGCCATAGGGCCCATCAGATTACTTTCCAGGGGAAATATGTAAAGAAGATTCTTAGCAACTTTTCTCCTTTGGTCAAAGTGAATGTGTTCAATTTGCCTTTTAACTTGCTTTTAAACTTTTTTTTAAAATTGCCTTATGCTGTCTCTGGAAATTTCTCTTTACATTCTTTTGTCAATATATTCCTACATATAAAAAAGGGGATAAATGTGTTCATCCTGAGCAACTAGAGTAAAAATAGCAATGAAGCATTTATGGTAATAGTATTTGACACTCACCAAAATGTTTCCCAAAGGTGGGATTATATATAGGTTTAAGTTAAACATTTCCAATTTATTTGCTGAAACTAGGCCATTACTAGAATATTACCTGCTTTGCTTCATTTCCTAAACTTTTAACTTTTTTAATCATTTTATTTCAGCGAAGAAAAAATCTATGAATGTCCAGACTACCAAACGTCAGGTCCCAGTTCCTGCTACTTTGATAAAAACCACACTAATCCCTGGACAACATATAATATCACTGTAATGGCAATGAATGAGCTTGGAAGTAACAGCTCAGATCCTCAGTATGTGGATGTCACCTCCATAGGTAAAAAGGGAAGAATGAAATGGAAAACAAACTAGTTGGATTTGTCTGTAGTTTTTAGTCCCAGAACAAATAGTGCTGAAAATTTTCTTTCCTCATTATATGAAACTTGCTATGGAGGAGTGTTTATCTGCAGATGATCTAAAATATGTATCCTTAATTTATGTGAAAACTGCATTTTATTTATAAATTAAGTAACTACATATTTTATTGTCATTTTAACTTTGGCTGAAAAATTGGCTTCAGTTTCTAGTTATTGCCAGTATTTCAATTAGACTCAGTGACAGTGTTGTAGGTTCCTAGCATTGCAGATTATAAAACTTTCAAATTAGGTTGATACCTACATTTTCCTACATCTTTCTGGCTGCTGGCATTGCAGTCTTGGGCCCGTAAAAATAACTGCCTAAGCACTATGCAGACACTTTGTATTATTTCATATTCCTAGATCTATTCTGCTTTATGCATACACATAATTTACACATTGTAATGATAAATATACTTAGTCTTTTTAGCTATGAAATATCTGACATTTTAATTTTGCAAGAGTGGCCTAATGAAATTATGATTTGTATTTCCTTAGCCTGACAAATTCAGAGTAAAGTTTAAGATTTGCTGATATTGTCAGTAGCCAGTTAAGCATTATTAGGGAGAAAGGAAAAAAAAAAAGCTATTGTACTATTCCATTACAGAAGTGCTGAATGATCTGAATTTAATGTGATGAAATACAAAACCATAAAGGAGGTGCCTTTTCTGAGAGAAAATTAAATCGTTAATGGCAAACTTTTCATTTATACAGTTCAGCCAGATGCTCCTGTGAACCTCTCTCTAGAAACAAAAACATCTGCTAACATAATGTACCTTTGGGCAAAATGGTCTCCACCTCCAGTAGCTGATGTCAGCTTTAATTCACATGTATATCACTATGAGCTACGACTAAAACCTGAAGAAAAGGAAGAGTGGGAGGTAATGGAAAAATATCTTTATTGTATAAAAGCTCTTTTTAGTGAGTTCTTTTGTCTGAATTTAACTGGTACTATAAAAATTTTAATTTCTGTAAGGACAGAAAAATTAATGTGACCAAATCTGATTAAAAAAAAATCCTGTAGTGGTGTGCAGAGACAGTGAAATTCAAGGTATAGTATAATTGTCGCAATGTCGTATACTAAAAAAACTTATTTAGTCCACTGATATAATATTTAATTGCAATTTTTGTCAATGTGTCTGTTCCCAAGTGTCACAGTAAGAGACTGCTCAGTTCATATAGTTTAAAACAAGTCAGGATCAAAGCAGTTTATTGACTCATTAAGATGTAATTAACAAGCAAGCAGTTAACTGTGCAGTCAAGGTCATATCGGCAATACAACAGATAAATCACAACACTGGGCACTTAAAAATGTTAGTAAACACCTACAAATTTATAAACAAACTTCTATAACTAGTCCCAGAATTATGCTATATACAGAAATTCCCCTCTCCCAGGAAGGGTGAGTTACAAACACACCCCACCCTCCTGGGAGTACAAACTCCCCTATTTCACAGAATCACAGAATGGTTTGGGTTGGAAGGGGCCTTAAAGATCACCTAGTTCCAATCCCCCTGCGCTGGGCAGGGACACCTCCCACTAGACCAGGTTGCTCAAAGCCCCATCCAACCTGGCCTTGAACACCTCCAGGGATGGGGCATCCACAGTTTCTCTGGGCAACCTGTTCCAGTGCCTTACCACCCTCAGGGTGAAAAATTTCTTCCTAATAGAATCATAGAACCATTTAGGTTGCAAAGGACCTTTAAGATCATTGAGTCCAACCGTAAACCTAACACATAAATACCAGCATTCTTCTGAAAAAAAAAACAACCAGCATTGATTGCTTAGATCTACCCTCTTCCGGTTTGAAGCCGTTACCCCTTGTCCTATCAGTACATGCCCTTGTCCAGCTTTCTTGCTTTACAGCCACTTCTGCAGGGTACATGGATGCTTTAACTCAGTATGAACCCACATCCCTTCATACAGTGTACTAAGACACAGATCAGTGAGAAAGCACCCACACAACCACATGCAAACACCCAGGTGATGGTTCCTGTCTGCTGGAGCCCACGCCATCTGGAGTGCAGCTACTCACAGCATTAGAGAGGGAGACTGCTCTGTCTGGCCCAGGCAAGAGGTCATGGTGCTAGCAGAGCAGCCTCTGAGAGCATCAAACTAAACTTCAGCTACTGATGAAGTTTTCAGTCTCCCCCTCACTGTTATAAGTTTTCATGTTTCTTTAATACTGCTTTTCAAGCTGAGCAGCTGACCCTTTTTGTTTCAGAAGTCTCTCATTTATTCTTTAATTACTATTTAATTGGCCTGAAAGACATCATCATCATCCTCTTCAACATGATCAGTTGGGGGCAACCCCGCTCTCAGAAAGTTTGGGGTGTCCTGCTGACACACACTATTTCCATTGACGTTCCCAGCTGTGGCCATTTAGCTAGGACTGGGCCACAGTATTCCCACAGCTGAGGTACCAGGATAAAATATCATTCTTAAAGTCATAGTCAGAAGGCCTCAATGCTACCTAAATTGTTGCCTTAGTGATGGAGAAAGCTGTGTGTCTTGAAAGACGTCTGAAGAGAGATTCGAAGGGCCCGAGGACAGCACTTAATAGTAAGCACTAAAGCTAGCCACTGAGAAGCAGTAAACAGAGGGTTTATCTGTAAGTTGGACTACCTATAGTGTTCCCTACATTGTGGATCTGATGGAGTACTAACTTATAGGAAGTCTACAATTAAATATTTTCTTGAGCATCAGAATCTCAGTATCACTAAAGTGAGTTTTTGTGTTAAATTGCTACCTTTACTGCTTTGAAATTCACATCTTACAAAATACCTAATTGAAACCCTTGCCTTTCAGAAGTCAGTGACACAAGCCTGCTTCGTTTATGGTTTGTTTGTTAAAATGGCCCAATTCTTTATTATTTTTCCAGTCCGTTTTGTTTTCCAGACAATATCTGTTGGAGTGCAGACACAGTACAAAGTGATTAGATTACAAGCTGGAGTGAAGTATGTTGTTCAGGTCCGTTGCATGTTAGACCTTGGAGAATGGAGTGAGTGGAGCTCCGAAAGACGCATTCAGATCCCCAATGGTGAGTGGATGATTGCTGTTCTGTTAATTGTTTTTAAATTCTAGCCAGTTCAGTGTTGTGAAAGGCACATAAATGGCAGCCCTGAAAATCTGTTTTCTCACACACATACTTCATAGTGCTGGAGGAACAGCTTAGTGCATCTTACCATACTTTGTGTGTAATTGTGTGTTTAGTCTTGTTGATCCACTCAGGATCCTCTGCTGAAACCGGCTATGGCAAACAGGCTGGGATTTACTAGGAAGTCACTTCTGATACAGGTGTGCCAAAATAATTTATTGTTCCTGTTCCTCTATCTAAAAATCCTGCTGATTTCACCTGTAGCTATACATATCAGGTAATGGTACTTGTGCAAGAATCATTCATTTGTTCATTAGTAACTGAACTGAAAGCACTGACATGTCTAAAAGAGCATAACATTTGCAGCTACTATCACATGGAAAAAAATATCTGTGTTTTGTTGGGCTTGAGTGGACACATTAAATATGCATGACATCATATCTTCTTGTCAGACACTTTAGCCAGGTTGTCTCAAATCTTCTTCTTCTGTCCCTAATTGTATTATTCATTATCTGACATGGAGATTGGTGAAGTACTTTTAATAGAAAAATATTTTTTAAGTGTCCCATTTTCAAATCTGCCTTAGGCCATTAGAAATTTGGAAAAATCAATGTCCCTACTCTAAATAGTAGAAAATATTTATTATTGATGTAATAGGACCATATTTTGCCACAAATAGATAACTGCAAAAGTTCCAATCACATCAAGATTTTAACTAGCATCATCCTATGCTTTGAATTAGATGATGGTGATAATGGGATTGAGTGTTTATGCGTAAAGATCAGGGGGAGGGCTAACAAGGCAGAAATTGTAGTAGGAGTCTGTTATAGACTGCCCAACCAGGATGAGGAGGCAGATGAAATATTCTATAAACGGCTGGGAGAAGTCTCAAGATCGCGAGCTCTAGTCCTCGTGGGAGACTTCAATTTGCCGGACATCTGCTGGGAATACAATACAGCAGGGAGGGAGCAGTCTAGAAAGTTCTTGGAAGGTACTGGGGATAACTTCTTAACACAGCTAGTGAAAGAGCCAACTAGGGAAGGTGCCCTGCTGGATCTGTTGTTTGTAAACAGGGAAGGTCTTGTGGGGGATGTGACGGTC
>VUYV01000058.1:2896312-3167603 GCA_008711295.1 Anarhynchus alexandrinus | reverse complement strand
GTTTTTTTTTTTCTTCAGGGTAGGTTAACGGTTGGACTTGATGATCTTAAAGGTCCCTTCCAACCTCACTAATTCTATGATTCTATGATTCTATGATTCAAAATTTAAGCATTTTCCTCTGCCCTACTCTAAGTGCTTTGCTTGAGTCTATAAAAACATCATCAGGAATCCAAATAGTTATACATTGCTTGGCAGCAATAAGGCAAGTAGCCTGATTACTGAGCATAACGTCACTTTACAAGGAAATATGAGAGCTGCTTCTTTGTATCTGGAATCAGCTCAGCATAGGTACTTCAGAAAAGAATTACTGGCAAGGACATAAACAAATGAGCAAACACTCATGTTCTTTGGGTTTTTTTCCTGTAAAAGACAAAACAAATGTCAATGTTTTTTAAACATTCAGAAGCATCTTAAAACACATTTTTGAAGGAAAAATGGTTTATATAGAAAATAGATTGGATAGCAGAATGTATTTTAAATCATTTATAGAATCTACGGTGACAGTATTTGAGCACCCTTTACCAGATTTGGAGTCAGAGAAGAGCCACAGCCAGGGAACTGAAACATACTTCCTCAGCAGCTGCAGTGGGAAAGGGTTTTGAATCCAGGCCAAAGAAGGAGGCCTTTCCTATGCTAATATGAAGCAAAACTTTTTTTTCCTTGTAGAAAAAACATATTTTCCTGTGCTTTGTTTGATATTGTTTTATCAATTCAGGGTTGACCTAATCCATTAAACTTACTAATTAGTTCATTTCTTTATCTCGTACAGGAGAGTCACCTCCTGAAAAGCCTACAATAATAAAATGCCGTTCTCCGGAAAAGGAAACGTTTACTTGTTGGTGGAAACCTGGTTCAGATGGAGGACATCCTACTAACTACACTTTACTTTACAGCAAAGAAGGGTAATAAGCTGTGTATAATTATATTGGAAGGACCTGGAAAATCAGTCCTGATTGGTTTTGCATTTAGGAGATGTTGCTTTCCATAGCACATGTTTTTGTTCAACTGTCCATAGCAGCAACGTATTTAAAGATGAAATAGGATCTCTTTATAATGTCAGGTTTTTCAAATTTCTGTGAATTCTTCTGCCTTGAAAGATGGACTGCTGTGACAGTTGCTTTGGCCCAGCATCTGCAAAATAGTATGCAGTACAAATGCACAGTCCTGTAGCTCTTTGGCCACACAGCCCTAGAAATAAAGCTTTCCAAAATGACCAGATATTAAAATTTTCATCTTCTGATAATGCTTATTTTGCACAACTATACATAGGCCATGAATACTTCCTGGCTTCTGCAGTAATCTTGGTCTTGGAACTTAGATCAAGTGCTAAACGTTCATTTTAGAGTAGTCAATATTTCCTTTGGGTCCTGTGAACTATTTTTTGTTCATTCAGCACTGCTCAGCTTTGCACTGACCTAACTGGATGCTAAACTCTGCACTTGTCAGCTGAGAGACAGGTCTTAGTGGAAAAAGACAGATAGTGGTCCAGCCAGACAGGGCACAGCGTGAGGTCCACATCCACAACTTTTGTTATTGTGCATCTCAGAGGAGCCTGGAAACAAGTACTACATACTCAACTTTCTCCCTATCCTTGCTCCCTTTGGGAACCTTGGGAATGGATTTGGAGGAGAGGTACAAAGTAGGTTTTTTTGAGGAACAGGTGATGAAAGACCAAAATAGATTCTGAAAGCATATTAATGTAATATGTAGAACTCATGTAATGTGAAACGAACATTAGAAATACTCAGTTTTTAATAGATGGGTTAGAAGACTTCAGCAATTGCTTCTACTCTAAGGGCTGTGCAGTGCACAATGGCATTCAGAAAAGGAAGAGCTGCACTCTACTAGCCCACTGCTGCATCTACAACAGCCTAAGTTCCTCAGGCTTTTTAGTCTTTATTTTGGGGGGAAAATGCTTACTACAGTTTCTGGAATTGTCCTATGACTCCTTAGTTTGAAAGCAGTTTTCTGATTTTCTTCACATTGCCAGGCATGAAAAGTCTGATGAAATGCTGAGCTACTAGTAATCAAGGTCAGGTAGTTTAGCCTGTGTAATCTAATCACTGTGATTCTTCCATTTCAGAGAAGAACAAGTTTATGAATGTCCAGATTACAGAACTGCAGGCCCCAATTCATGCTACTTCGATAAAAAGCACACCTCTTTCTGGACGATATACAATATTACTGTAAGGGCAACTAATAAAATGGGAAGTAACATCTCTGATCCTCATTATGTGGATGTGACTTACATAGGTAAGAGATAAAAAGTATTTTCTGTAGCATGAAATAATTCAAAATTATGGATTTTGCCACAAGAATTTTATTCCAGCTCTTCTCATATATAGTATTATATCCAAGTTAAAAACTTGTAAGAACAAATAAGATCTTATCTGGTGTAATAATAAATCTATATTCATCCCTTTACCATTTTATTTTGAAAGGAAGCCTAAAAATGCTAAAAGCTTTAAAACTGCAGTCAGATAACCATTTATTGGTTTTCCATATTTCTTTCAGTCAAGCCCTAAGAAACATCTGAAATCAAATTGATCTTTTAACTAATAATACTTAAATTTGATTACCTAAAAGTAGTTCCCAGACCCTAGAGAAGCTGAATTAGTGCTTTTTATAGCAGTATACGGCTAATATCTTTCCTCAGACTTTTTCCACAGAGTGACTGCGGACAAATATTTAGATTTTTTTTCTAAGGGAATGGAACATTATCACAAGTAACAATTTTGTTATCAAGGATCTGGCTGCCAGGAGTCTGACAGCTGGAAAAGGGCTGCTGGAGAAAAGGCTTTACATTTTACCTCCATGCCCTGACTGCTTATGTGATGAAGCTTTGCATAAGACAGTGGTAAAATACATGCACGATATGCAGAAGCTCTACCTCTGACTGAGGAAGCTCAAGCCTGACTGTAGCAGAAACCTGCATTCCATTTTGGTTTATTTTTGAGATATAGTCAGGGCTTTAATATTACTGGTTTGTTTTATTTTTAAATATCCTTACATATGCATGTAGGGATTATGCTGTTGCATTTTATGAATGTAAAAGATGGGGGGGGGGGCAATTTTCATCAGCTACATCTGTGTCTTCAGCATTCCTAAATATATTTGCCACCTTTGATAAGATTATGGTAAAATACAACTTTCATAACACAGCATTAAAGATGTTAACTTTGAAACATAGTTGTGGGGAAAAGCAACAATAAATAGTAATGTAAGAAAAAGTTATTTCTGGTGATAAATGATTAAGGCAAATCTCAAAGTGAACTCAACATATTTACTGTTCTTCATTTTCCTCTTCAAATTCATAAATGCATGCTTACTTTATTGGGAAACTCTTGATCCCTGTATTCCAGCACCAGTTCTAAATTACTAGACACAATGGAGGTGGCAACTCACCACTCACACCATTTTATATTTCTTCCTAAGATGCAAGGAAAAAAATCATTTAGACTCTTATTGTCAGTTCTTTTATTTTAACAGTACAGCCAGATCCTCCTGTGAATGTAACTCTGGAATTAAAAAAGCCAATAAATAGAAAACCATACCTGGTCTTGACATGGTCTCCACCCCCGCTGGCTGATGTCAGATCTGGATGGCTTACCCTTGAATATGAGTTGCGACTAAAGCCTGAAGAAGGAGAGGAATGGGAGGTAAGGATGTTACAAGTTTTTGCTAGATGTTTTCTGATCAATTACATTTTTTCAGCTAGATCCCATGCCTGAATGTAATGAAGCAGGCACACTAAATAGCTCATCATTTTTCAAAAGTGCTTGTGTGATCTACAATTGCCTACTGAGAATACTGGTATCTCAGATGCTGTTGTGTGATAGCAGGTGATTGATAAAGTACTTATTTTCAATTGTGGCCATTATATATTAATCTTATTGGCATTACAGTTTAAACTGTTCATTCTCATTTAGTCAGGTTTCTTTTGTGATAATTTGTTCTTAACCATAAACACTTCTTAGGGAACAGAAAGCTCAGTGACATTATGTAAAATCATTTAAATTTGTACAAATAGCCATTAGGCGGTAGTTGTCATGGCCACGTAATAATAATTGTCTATAGCCAGGACCTGCAACTCAAACAACTGGGTGGCAAATTAAAGACTTCAGCTATTGGTATTTGGTTGTGTCCCCTTCTTTGTTGCAATACTTCCCAGCCATCTCTGTACCTCCTCCTTCCTTCCCCCTGCCACTGCACTTCTGAGCCCTCTGGCTGTTGCAAGATCCACTTTTTGCTACCAGCAGTTCCACCAACTCCTTTTCTGTCTGCATTTTTTTTCCCCATCTCTGTTTCTTGCCTCCTTCTCTTCCTCTCATCATTGCAGTTCCCACCGTTACCACAGTTCCTCCCGATTTGCCATATGCTCATGATGTGTTTTTCTAGTAGTTTAATTTGCACGGTATAGCGGAGCCATATCTCATTCCCACTGAGTTACATTACAAAGCTGAACTATAGAGATAAAATAAATGTACTGTTATTCCATGCCTCCATAACAATTATTAAGAAGCTACCCAAAATTGTTCTATATTCCCAACTTGGTTATCAAGACTTAAGCCTAGCTGTGATTTTCATAGAAATAATAGAAAAATGTCTCAATTTTATATGCAATTTATGATTTTTATTGAATTTCCAGACTATTTTTGTTGGACAACAAACACAATATAAAATGTTTAGTTTAAATCCTGGAAAGAAGTACATTGTGCAGATTCACTGCAAACCAGACCACCATGGATCATGGAGTGAATGGAGCTCTGAAAAGTACATTCAGATCCCTACTGGTGAGTGGCCGGGCATCCCTTCCGTAACTGTTATTACATGGAAGTTCATGTAGCACTTTTGTTAGGTGTTTGTGGCACCCATGCAGATTGACATCCCATAGTTTCCCTAGGACAGGTAAGAACATCATTGCTAAGGTAACAGAACTCAGCATCACTGCACCATACCCAGTTAGCTTTCCCCTTTATTACTTTTTTAACTTAAGAAGGTGAATCGATTTCTTTATTTATTTAAACCATATCCTTTTTGTTTATTGCCTCATTTGTTCTCATTATGGTAGTTTTTAATTAAAAGAATACCAATAACTGCATTAAAACTGCTACATAGACAACAAAGAGTGACTGCCTTCAGACAGTAACAGCTCTTTACTCTTTATCTGGAATGAATTTGAAATAAAACACCTCAATGTAACAAGTGTCATGTTACAATAGAAATCCTTAAAAATATCTAGTCCTAGATCATTTAACCCAGCACTTAATTAATTGTATGATACGTATTTGATAAGGAAATGACTACAGTGTTGGCATAATTAGATTTGAACCCAACTGCTATAACTGGCTGTGACAACTTTTCCCTCTTCATACATTTTTGTATCATTTTGTCCAAGGGAGTTTATTTCTTGCACAATGCCATTCATAAAAAGTATATTTATTATCAGATATTACGATGATTGCTGAGATCCATCTGTGCTAGTAAAGGCCTTTAGATTCAATACCAAATTTGGCAGTTTAGACCAATTTTAAAAATAAAAGTAATTTGAGACTTTTTTGCATACTGACTATGCATATGTTAGATATGTGTCCTTAAAAAATTCTGTTTGTTTCCTAGACTTTAGAGTAAAAGATATGGTTGTGTGGATCGTTGTTGGTGTCTTGTCATCTCTTATATGTTTAATCATGAGCTGGACAATGGTTTTGAAAGGGTACAGGTAAGTCACCAATTTCACAATTGCATGGAGTTGAAAATCTCAGCAAACTTTTCAAAAATAGACTGCTAACGTTTGATTGAATTTCCTATATGTTTTGTGTTCTTTTATAAAATACAATTTACAGGTATTTTACTGTAAATTCACATCTGATAAAGAGGTATTTCTGTTCGTTAGGGAAACCAGGCTAAATTCTCAATTGGTAACGACATGTCTCTATTAGATCTGACCATCTTCATTAGCCATGTAAGTATTCAGCATCATAAACATCATTTGGAGTATCCCTGCTCCTGTAGAAGACATGCCTTTTTTTTTTTTTTGCCCTCATTTCCTAAAGGAAACAAGGTTATATTGTGAGGTTGTCTTTCTGCCCACCTGTCTGTCAATTCCTCAAATAATTTATTAGAACACTGGCTATTTCAATCAAATCTGAAAGAGAAAGGTGTTGCAAAGTTTTATCACTTTTGTACAAGCCTTACAAAAAAAACTGGCTGAGTAGAAGAAAGAGAGAGAAACTGTTGATGGAAAAGCCATCAGAATTCATTTGTCATAAATCCTGTTTAGTGTAGTAGTCAGCTGACAGTCAAGTACATACATACAGGCCCACTAGTTCTCCTGAACTGTACTGTTTCTTGGCCAGCGATGAAGTTACAGTGATATTAGAGAAATGGAGGTTATGGGACAAAGGACATTAGCAGTGTTACTCTTTCTTATAAATACATCTAAGGGTAACTTCTGAACTGTAACTGGATTTGTAAATTACCCAGTTCGAGAGGTAGACAGGAAACCGAGATCTAACAGGAAGGTATCAGATATGGGAGAAGTGTTTAAAAGGTCAGTCACATTCTGAGGAAATGAGAGAACAAGTAGAGAGATAGGGCCCATACTTACACCTTGTGTGTTTGTTCTGTTTTTTTAGAATGATAGCCTTTATCCTACCACCAGTTCCGGGACCGAAGATAAAAGGCATAGATACACATCTCTTAGAGGTGAGCACCACTGATAACAACAAAAGAATTCACCATTACTTATTTTTCCAAATTATGTACTAGCAAACACAGTTACTATAATAAAGTATAAACCAGCTTCAACTAGTTTAATCAATGTTAAAAATAAGCGACACTTTCAGGTTGATCATGTGGTGGGTATGTGTGAGACAGAGTGTTGCCTTGCACTAGCAGTAGGCGAGTGTTTGAGAACAGGGTTTGTGACCGCAGCTGTTCCCTGGGTCACCATGAGAGCCAATGCCTGTGTGATCTTCCTAGTAGTTCTTATGGAAGTTGCTCTCCACAGTCTCTTGTCATGCTGAGGAGACAGGACATGGCTGCTCTGTCATTCTCCTCCATTTCCTTCTTGTTAAACCCATGAGACCCGTACCTGCCAAAAGCTCCCTAGTCCTCCCATTTTAGAAACAAGAATTCTGGGATTGTGTCTCCCCATTGAGGGAACTCAATAAATTTTCTCCAGTTTTCTGCAGCAGTAGAAATCCAGTTTAGGTCTAGTGATATCACTATTAAAGTATCTGTATATTAAATACGTAGATTGTTCACAATTGTTCTAGTCAGATAAACCCTAAGGCTAACAATGAAAAAATATATCTTATTTATTATGCCCTTAGACAGGAAAATCTGAAGAATTATTGAGTGCTCTTGGTTGCCATGGTTTCCCTCCAACATCAGACTGTGAGGAACTACTGATAGAATATCTGGAGGTAGAGGACAGTGAGGATCAGCAACTCATGCCAAGCCATTGCAATGGTCATCCCAGTAAAAATGCAAGAATGATACCCAAGGAAACAGACAGTGACTCAGGCCGAGGGAGCTGCGATAGCCCTTCTCTTCTTCCTGAGAAGTGCAGGGAGTGCCACACCCTTCCATCAACACTTCAAACACAAGACGTTAGAGATGTTCAAGAAAATAAAGGAGGAAAAAGGAGCTGGGAAACTCAGTGTACAGCACCTGAACAGAAAATACTCCTTCCCGACAATGAGAGTACAAAATCGTCCACATGGCCTGCAGCTCAGTTACCTAATAATCAGCCTCCTATGTTTGCCTACCACAGTACTGTAGATGCACATAAGATAACACTGAATACCACAAATGTGAACATTGCACCAGTTTTGGTGGGAAATGAAGAAAAGCATCAGTCACAATATCCTATCACTGAAACTGTCCACAATGACATGGGAAAACAAAGAGAGATGGAGAATTTCCATTCCAAAACTGACCAAACCACAGTGCAGGTCAAACAAAACAGACCTAAGGACAAGTCACCTTTTTTGAATCCTAAACTAATGGATTATGTAGAAGTTCACAAAGTCAGACAAGATAAGGAGCCAGCAGTATTACTGAAACATAAAGAAAATAGTGGAAAGAATGAAAAATACACTGTTCCAGGAACCAGTAAAGAATATACCAAGGTCTCAACAGTTGTAGACCATAACATCATAGTATTAATGCCAGATTCATGCATCCAGCACACATCTGTGTCTCAAGAACCTACAATGGAAATGTCTCGGAACCTTCAGCAAGGTCAAGCTGAGAAAAATATGAGCTATTGTCTGACAGTTCCAAGTGAGTGCAAAAAAGAGACCAGTGGAACAGAGTACATGGACCCATCTTCCTTTATGCCCTCCTTTAAATAACTAGTAGTTAGTACAGTACATACTTAGTAGTTATGTGCAGTAAAACAAATCCACATAGCAAATAGTTCCTTAAAAAAGCCTAGCTTCCTATGTGTATTATACAAAAAATAAAATAAACTGTGGGTTGAGGTAATAATCATGGAAGCAAACCTTGGATCATTAACACATATTTCTGACACAGGGAAATGAGGAAATGGGTATTATCGGCCATGAAAAATACATTGTAAACTAATTATTCAGCTCTGCAGATCTTTTATTAGTTGATTAAAACTGAGGGAATACTGCAGATTCAACAAACACCAAAATTGTTATGGGTCAGACAGTACACCATAGTGATCTGAGCAGTTCCTAAATGAGATAAATTGCACAACAGCATTCTGATCTACAATGTATTTTCTTCTGAATGCATTCTGACACTAGATTAAATTTTCTTTATATTTTTTCTCAATCCTTAAGAAAAAAAGGAGCTCTTATAGATGGCAAGTCATATATAAAAGAGAATATATTCAAAAAATTACAGTAAAATAACAAATTCTTCTAAATATATTTTTGCTTTGTTTCAATGTGACAGAAGACTGCATCCCACTCATATCCTAGTCCAATGAAACCAAACATGAAAAAATAGGACAATATTTGATATACTGCCTTACTGTATATAATATACAATTCTACTTTAGTACAAGCCCATATGTTTAACAATGTATTTTTTAAAGGCTATTTTTCTATTACCAAAAAGGCGCAAAATAAAATATTTTTTAATTTCCCAATGCTATTTAACTACTTTGGAACTTTTCTGTTTCCTTCTGCTGAGACAGCAGTAACAAATAAAGCTACCATTTCTATACAAAGCATAAAATCAAACTTTATACTAATTAAGAATATGAAGTCATTTTTAAACTATATTTCTAATATATTGCAGATGTATTACTATTTTAATTGTAAATTATTTATTTCACTTGTTTTTTATCACCTGTAATTATAAAATTAAAATAGAATCTAGGTTTTGAGAGCAAAGCTTCTTTCCCACTGAATTTGTACTCTGATACCAATCATGAATGGAATGGTGTTCTCCTGCATCCTTAGATGTTGCACTTTTCTCTGAGCCTGGAAGACAAGTTTGAAGTCAGTTTTTTCATAATGAACTCATCAACACTAATTTTGGAATCCAGCCTCCAAAATCAGAGATACGAGGCATAAAGTCTGAATCAGAGCTCTGCTGAAATAGTGGTGGGAATGAGGAAAGGAGTCTATGTACTTGGGCTGGACAGATGTCCCCTTAACAGCAGTGGGAACAGCGAGGATTCCTCATATCCCAAGGCAGAATCAAAATGATACTGGAATGGCTCTGAACTTACTGCGGTCTTTCCTTCTTGAAATGAAACTTCAGTTTACTCCAGGAAAGTATGACCAAGTGATGACTGATTAAAACTCGGCCAAGTATTTAGCCAGCATCACTAGCTTCAGGGGAAATTGGAACATAAGGTAAGGGAAATTGTACTGTACATGTGAAGGAAAGTGTATTTACTATAGATGAGCTCTCTTCTATTCTTGTCCTTTCTGAACAGCTTTACATTTCTCCAGCTCTGCATGATTTTATGCACTGAGACAGCCTTCCTGCAGTATCAGGTAACCTGCTGCAGAGCCAGCCAAAAGAGACTTTCAGATTTTGAAGGTCCCAGAAGGCCACATCTAATTTCGCAAATCAGATTCTCGCTTTTTTCCTTCATGCCATGGAACTGCTCAAGTACAGATCAGTCAAGCTGTCCAGCGCTTTTGCTGGCAGGACTTTAGAACTTAACTAATTATCTGTGTGTCTGTAAACATATGTGTTGGTATATACTGTAACACTTACTTTAGGCATCAAATTTAGAGCCTGTGTCCTCTATACAGGCAATATACTGCCCACTTCCAGGGGTTCACCAGAAGAGTCTGGATGCTCTGCTGAATGTGGAGGGTGGTATCTTAGATTTTTAATTCAGCCACTTATTTAACACTTGAAGACATAAGCAGCCAAACATGAAATTTTATTTAGTTATAGTTAAAAGGAAAATTTTACTGTAGCATTTGTAATGTATCTTACAAATTTTCTGGGGATGCTATAAGTACTGCAAATAAACTATCAACTTATCAGTCAAAACTAGAATGTTTGGCAGGGCAGCAACTTGTGTGTGTGTGTGTATGCAAGCTGATAAAATACTTCTTCTGACAGTGCTTCATTTACTCTTCAGTTTTCTGACTGAATCTGACAGAGCTGATCCAGATCAGACACATTCTCTTTCTTTAGACAGATAGCCATATCTGAGCCAAGCCGTTTTTTAATACTCCTAATGCCAAGCATAAAGACATGCTGCTACAGGCCTTCTGTGGTGCATCTGGTGATGCACAGAGGCTATAGAATCTTATCAAGCCACAGCCTAAAGATTTTCCTTACGTAGTGGATTTCTTACGGTAAAACACAAGTGACTACACAGATGTTGTAAACCAAAGCAAGCATGGATAAGGTGTCAGCAGCAGGCTGTTGCTGTCATAATGGTTACTTTGGACCTGAGGCAGATACAACTTTTAGCAGATTTTAAGTGTATGATTCATCCTGCCTACAGTTGTAGGTATCTATATGTGTACCTCCAGTAATCCACACAGAAAGAGAACTGAGTGGAAGAGTTTCTATGCTTTGTCATAATTTGTTACTGAAACTGCAAAATAGCTGTAGCTTAAATTACATTATGAGGTGTAAATTCTCTCCCACCTTTGCTGAGGAACATCTCAATATGCCAAATCATCATGGCTTTCTGTGAAAAGGGAAATTCAGCCAGAGTGGAAAAGGTGCATTTGTTTGTTGCTCTGAAGTAGCTAAGCTTTTTGAAGGATTTGCTAGCTAAATACAATGTGAACACAATTTTCATAAATATATTTCATTCTTTAAGCTGAAAAAATATGCAGGTTGATTATTTTTCCCTTGGATTTGCTTTTATTTTCCAAAACACCTTGTTAGTCCCAAGGTGGGAGCAACACCTTCTGAAAGCGGCCTTTAACATCTGAAAGTACATTATGAAGAGAATAAACTAGTGTTCTGTAAAATCAAAATAACATTCAGCTAAGTGCTTGGACCTTTGGATGTTCAAATACTTCATTCTTTTTGTTTGCAACAATAGTTTTGTTTGCAGCTCTTTAAGAAATAGCTTTTTATTAGGAAATAGATGAGATTTTGCAGCAGTTGTACACAGTCGATTGTTGTAAAATTATGACACACCAGTGGGGATAAACAGGCTCTTGACACCTCCTTTGAAATACGGAGGGAAGAAGTATGTAATAGAATTTACCCCAGGAATGGGGATTAGTGCTCTAGCTCTTGCACCAGTAGTCAAACTTCTCACTTAGAATAATTATTTGAAAAGTTTGAACAATGTTTTCAATGATGTCAAATGTATGCATGAGTCACTTAGTGTTAATTACTTTTTAGTAGCATAAAAGCCCTAAAAGGAAGCATAAAGGCTCTTCAGAAGTAATTAATTTTGTAAAATTCATAACATTAAATATATGTATTTTTAATTAATTACATTTCCTTTGGACTTGGACTAATTTTATTAACAGTTTTTCTTCAGTATTAACAAATATGATTCATAATCTTAAATTTTCTAATTAGACTTTTTTCTTTAGCAGAGACATATTTGATGTACAATTTTAGTATTTCAGTATAATATTCCTGACTTCTAAAGAAATACAATTTATTGAAGTGGGACACGTGCTCCCAAAACTCACTGTCACATAAAATGCAGGCTCAAAAAATAGTCTTGATGATACTATGTAACTACAAAGATTATTTAATAAAAATGCAGTATGCTGACCTTATATAATACTAGTAAGATGATATATGTGTTTATGTAACAAACTGTAAAACAAATATGTAATGATAATTGATTTATGTTAAAGCAGTGAATTCTGTGGCACATCTGTTTAGTGTCTGTGTTTAAATGGCTGGAAAATATACAGTTGCTTTAAATGTCATTTAAGTATGTAAAGTGTAGTAACAGCCGGTGTTCAAAATGAATAAGCAGAATTTTTTTGTGATCTCTGAAGCATTGTATAGGTGGGGTTCACATCATGAAGCCTGTAAGTGTATTTCATAATTTTTCACTAATTGTAAACAATTTGAAGGTATTGTGCAAGGAAACCAAAGTCATCTAAACCAGTTGATAGATCTTCGACATCTTCTACAAAGCCATAAAGACAAATGAAATGAAAAAGTGTCATGAGATCAGGCCTCTTATTCTCAAAGAATTGCTACCTCAGATTTTTTTTTCCTCCCTTTAAAAAAGCAGACAAAAGCATTTTACTTTGTATGTCAAATCGTGAATCATTATATCAAGATTAAAAAAAAATCTTAGTTGTTCAAATTATTTTTTTAACTAACAGCTTGTCATGGAATCATCACTTGTGTTGCACTGGTAATACTAGGGTGGGATATTGGAGATGTGTAGCAAAATGAAGTGGTTTTAATATGAAAAAAATAACAGAGATATTTCTGTCTTGTAGGGAAAGCCATACTGACCAGCTTGGCAGCCAAGCATCAGTCCCTTTCCTGGACTGAAAAGTCCTTTGCCATTGCCTGTTTGCCCAGCTTGCTAGGACTGAATGAGCTGTCAGAGATGCTCTGTTTCTGGATCTCAGCAATGGAACTAAGCATTTATCAATACTTGCTATTTAGAAAGACCTGTTTTCAGCTGAGTTCCTGAGAAATAAATTTTCAAGCTCTGTCCCTAAATGAGTGAAAACGAAGACTAGCCCTGCTCTCAACTATCTCAAACCCTCATACTAAATTCAGACTCCAGTTCCTGTGGGCATGGAAAGATGAACTGAATTACATTAATTGGAACAATCTGGTGGCCCTGCCTTGAAAACCATTTTGAAACAAATCAGGGAATTTATTCATCTTTCCTGTGTATGTCAAGCAGAAGATTAAAGATAATAGAACACAGAAATACATAATATACGGGGATAGAAAGAGAGATTAATGAAGGGAAGAGGTACACGGTTGCTGCATGTGGCAGAACAGAAGAGGAGTACAGTCACTATAGGATGGTACACAGGTAGATAATAAGAGAAATCAGAGGGGGTAAACATGCATTTTGACTACAGCTAAGAAGAGAGGAAGGTAGAACAGAAAATGGAAGCAAAAGAATCAAATTTAAGAGTAGACAAGAAAAAATGAGAACTAGTAGAACTGAGAGGAGCGATAAATGAGTTTGTGAGTAAAAAGGAAGAGAAGAAAATACTTTTATATCAAAAGTGCGAATATACACAGTTACCTGAGATAGTCCACAAAAGTAGTGAAGCCTTATTAAATGCTGAAGAGTTGGCAAAATGCTGAAATCAGCTACTACGGATCAGCTGTTATATATAAGCAGAAAAAGTCCTATACATGAGAAGTGGTCATTCACTTTCTATCAGTTACAGAATTTGCTTCTACATATCTGACATTGGTCCCAGGCAAACAGAATACTTGAAGAGCTAGACCCCTCATCTGATCTGTTGTTGCATTTTCTACATTCCTAAGGAAAAGATAAAGAGAAATAAAGTGTACCACACTGTTTTTAAAAGCAACCTTCAGTTTTTCAGACAGATCTACAGATGAGGTGTATTTATTCATTTACATTGTCTCGCACATATGCCTATTGTTCTTAAGTATTCTTCTATTTTTTATTTATTAAAGATAATTAAATGACCTGGAAGCTCCAAGAGAAAAAGGACTTTGTGGATACTACTAAATGGTCTCTTGGCGTTTCTGGGCATTGCTTATTTTGTACCTGTGACAATGTGTCTGTTAACATTTTCCTTAATCAGAAAGTCCCTGTCTTGGTGACAAATTTGGAAAATTACCAAGTCAGGCTTAAAATACATCTCTACCATGTAAGCTGAGTTTTTAAGAGAAACTATAATGTCTGTCAAAAGTAATTAAGAAAAATATCTGAATTAGTTGTGTGGCCTCTTGCAATACTTATATGCTAAAACCTGGGCTTATACTCAAGACATTGGTGCATAGACAGTTAGACATAAGGAAGTATTTTTTCACTTCTTCCTCTCTTATTTTTGGAAGGTTTAACGTCCTGTTCTATATTGTGATGCTGCTTGTCTTGGACCTCGTCTTTATTTAACTTTTTTGTTTTTTGACAATGCTGCTTTTGGGGCTGTTTTTGTGAGCGGCTGAGTACTTTCACCTCATTTTGACATCAGTAAAAATGGAAAGATTTCACTTCAATTCCCACAAAGACTGTAATGGTCAGTTTTACAGATATGTAGCACTGAGTAAAATTTTTACAGGATGCTGGAAATCTTTCTAGAAGTCGCTTGTAGAAAATATCCCTTCAGTAGGACAGAAATGTCTAGGAAGAGGCAGACTTTTCTACATGCAGAATTCATGCAGAAATATAATGATGTCAAATCCTATTTTTTACTATTCATAATGCTGTAGACTACTCTTAATTCTCATCCCTGTGTCTTTCATTCCAAAACGAAGAGGAAACTACTGCTCAGCTACACTCAGAAAGAGCTCCTGGGCTGCTTTAGTGTTGTTTATTTTTCATCTTGTCAAGTAATTTTTTTATTTTGACTACAAATACCGTTCATCATCTGGAATAACACAACCATCAGTTCCATATATGCATTACATTTCTCAGAGATACTCAGCACTATCTGGGCTTCTGAAATCTTTATATTGTGCTTCATACATATTTTTAGTCATTGTTTAAAATACAGCAATACTGAGGGTGCTGGTCTGAAAAGTACTGCTCAGAAAAAACATGTCAGCAGTCATTAACTAATTATATTTGTTCAAATTTCTGCCATGCTGTTAAGTGCAGGTACAAGTCTCTGGAACTTCCTTGCCTTTAATTGTGCTAGCAGGTCTCTCAAAGAAACATATTTATAAATTAAATTGCATGTTCTGAATAATATACAGAATAAACAATATACTTTCCAGCAGATTAAGAGACCATCCAATATTTAAAGCAAACTTATTTCCGTTTGCAGCATAAACCTTTTCATTGCTAGCCTTGCAATACAAGCTAGGCATTTTTTCCATTACAATTTCAGAATTTGTATGCAGTCTGGAACATCCAAGTTATCGTAGTGTCATTACTGTAGCAACAGAATGACTTGAAGCACAATTATTCTATGAACCAGATCCAAATGTTTTGTAAATTTCTAAAATTTAAGAAATTACAGAAAGTAGATTTCGTATGCAGTATGTACATTGGTTGGAGAATACTGGTATAAAAATAGTTGCTCAGGAATTCATTGTTTCTAAGTGTATCTGAAGGAAAATGCTTTATATTTTTTAAGTTCTTAAAAATGCTGGCTTTAATAAAATCTGTTAGTGATTTCATTTTAAGATCAATATTGTTCTGAAGTCTGTAGCTTTCTGATGGACTTTTCAATCTTTTGTCAATGTAAAATCTCTTTGCAACAGTGTTCACATTTCAATTAATAAAAGTTCTTGAATAAAATTCACAAATTCTATCTTTCTTCAATTCTAGTATATACTCTATAATAAGAAAAATGAATTCCTAATTAGCATGTTCATTATTCACAAAGGGGTGTGTATTTTTGCATTATAATTACCCAAAGTTAGTTTGGGATACGCTCATAGCTCAAATTTGGTCCAGAAGTTACAATTTTTCTATCTCAGTCTAAGTCAGCAACTGCAAAGGAACACGTTAAGACACATCATTTCATTTTACATCCTATTATATGATGTCTCAATGATGTCCCAACTGAAACTACATGATAAACTTTTAACTTTGTTCTTTAGACATAACGAAGGTATGTAAGCACTGCCTTGGTTAGTAGAAAGCACAAATCTCTGATCCATTGCAGCAAGATCAGGCAGTTTTCCTGAAAAAGTGGGGCTGCACCTCAGGGTAGGCGAAGTTAGTAGTCAGCCTTTTGTCTTAGGAGCAGCCAGGGTCACCAAATCATTGTGAAACACCTTTCACTGACAATTGTGTCTAGTTACAGTGTATGCCAATTCCCATTCCAGGGAACACCATCACAAATTGGATTTCTTTTAGTATTGCAAAGCACTGGAAGGTAATGGAGGAACGCAACAGAGAGCTTCCCACTTTTACACAGAATCACCAAATGGTGGGGGTTGGAAGGGACCTTTGGAGATCGTCTAGTCCAACCTCCCTGCCAAAGCAGGTTCACCTACAGCAGGTTGGACAGGAACGCATCCAGACAGGTTTTGAATGTCTCCAGAGTGGAAGACTCCACAACCTCTCTGGGCAGCCTGTCCTGTCAGTGTTCTGTAACCCTCAAAGTAAAGAAGTTTTTCCTCATGTTCAGATGGAATTTCCTGTGTTCCAGTTTGTGCCCATTGCCCCTTGTCCTGTCACTAGGCACCACTGAAAAGAGTCTGACCCCATCCTCTAGACATCTGCCCTTTAGATATTTATAAGCATTGATGAGATCCCCTCTCCATCATCTCTTATCCAGGCTAAACAGACCCAGGTCTCTCAGCCTTTCCTCATAAGAGAGATGGTCCTGTCCCCTGATCATCTTCACAGGGCTCCACTGGACTCTCTCCAGTAGTTCCTTGTCTTTCTTTAAGGGGGGAGCCCAGAACTGGACACAGTACTCCAGATGTAGCCTCCCCAGGGCAGAGTAGAGGGGGAGGATGACCTCCCTCGACCTGCTGGCCATGCTTTTTTTAATGCACCCCAGGATACCATTGGCCTTCTTGGCCACAAGGGCACATTGCCTGGTCTAGTGGGAGGTGTCCTTGCCCATGGCAAGGTGTTTGGAACTAGATGATCTTCAAGGTCCCTTCCAACCTAAACCATTCTGTGATTCTATGATTCTATGATTGCTGGATCATGGTCAACTTGCTGTCCAGCAGGACTCCCAGTTCCCTCTCTGCAGAACTGTTTTCCAGCAGGTCAGCCCCTAACCTGTACTGGTGCATGAGGTTATTCCTCCCTAGATGCAGGACCCTACACTTAGAATCATGGAATCATAGAATCATCTAGGTTGGAAGGGACCTTTAAGATCACAGAGTCCAACCATCAACCTAACTCTGCCAAGTCCACCACTGAACCATGTCCCTAAGCACTGCATCTACACATCTTTTAAATACCTCCAGGAATGGTGACTCCATCACTTCCCTGTGCAGCTTGTTCCAACATTTGATAACCCTTTCGGTGAAGAAATTTTTCCTAATATCCATCCTAAACCTCCCCTGGTGCAACTTGAGGCCGTTTACTCTTGTCCTATCACTTGTTACTTGGGAGAAGAGACCGACCCCCACCTCACTGCAACCTCCTTTCAGGTAGTTGTAGAGAGCGATAAGGTCTCCCCTCGGCCTCCTTTTCTCCAGTTCCCTCAGCTGCTCCTCATAAGACTTGTGCTCCAGACCCCTCACCAACTTCGTTGCCCTTCTCTGGACACGCTCCAGCAGCTCAAAGTCTTTCTTGTAGTGAGGGGTCCAAAACTGAACACAGTAGTCAAGTTGCAGCCTCACCAATGCCGAGTACGGCAGGACAATCACTTCCCTAGTCCAGCTCAGCACGCTATTCCTGATACAGGCCAGGGTGCTGTTGGCCTTCTTGGCCAGCTGGGCACACTGCTGGCTCTTACTCAGCCAGCTGTCGACCAAATCCCCCAGGTCCTTTTCCACCAGGCAGCTTTGCAGCCACTCTTCCCCACGCCTGTAGTGTGCTGCATGGGGGTGTTGTGACCCAAGTGCAGGACCCATTAGTTGGCCCTGTTGAACCTCACACCATTGGTCTTGGCCCATTGATGCAGCCTGTCCAGGTCCTCTGTAGAGCCTTCCTACCCTCAAGCAGGTCGACATTCCCACCCAACTGCCTTTGTTGAACTTCATTAGGTTCCTCTCCACCCAACTCCCCGGCCTGTCCAGGTCTCTCTGAACGGCAGCACAGGGCCCCCTTTTGCAGGGGGCTGTGCTGGTACTCTTTGCTGAGGAAGAACTGAACGCCGCCAATATCCTGCCGCCGGCCCGGGGAGAACGGCAATGCCGACTCGACGCCGTTGGAGGCAACGGCCCGCGGTAACGGCCACTCCCGCCGGCACGTGCGGAGGGGCCCGGCGCGGGGCGGGGCGAAGGGCGGGGTCGCACCGCCTCCGCCCGGCGCTGCCTCGGTAGCGTCCGAACATGGCGCGGGGGCTCGGCCGGCTGCTGTGTGGGCGCAGCCGCCGGCTCGGCAGCGGTAAGGGAACGGGGCAGTCAAGGGAGGCGGCTCGGCTGTGCCGGAGGCGGGCGGAGCGGCCGCCCGAATCTCGGCGGGATGGGGCAGCCGCCGGTCAGGCGCTGCGCGGGGCTGTGAGGTGCTGAGGTGGCTCTTGCCGCGGTGGAGGCTCGGCCCGCCGGGGTCTGCTGGAGCAGCTGCTCTGCGCGGAGCCCGAACCCGCCTCAGGGCTGGGCTGGCCGGGTCGGACCGGGAAGGCCTTTGCGGGGGGAGGTCAGCGTGTCTCCCTGACAGGCCGCCCTCGCGGGGATTTTGGGTTGCAGCACCATGTTTGTACATGGCGGGGGCAGGGGGAGGGGGGGAGCAGGTTGGGTGTAGCTGTAGATCCCTTTGAAAGAGGTTCCCAAAGGCAGAACTTCTCCAACGCACGGTTTTTAATTAATATTTTTGAGGCTGGGCTCTTGTCAGTGATTGTTAATTCATTAGTGCTGTAAGTGGTTGTAAGGGAAGTGATAGCGTATGTAATTTATTTCGGGAAGCTTTATTCTTCGTTTGTTTACGTTTTACTGTGTTTTAGAAATTGTTAAAAACTTCAGACATTTAAAAATAAATGTGTGGTTCTCAGCAGATAACGTTAGGGATCCAGAAGGAGAATGTATTTAAATGATAACTTTTTCTGATACCTGCTTAATTACACTTCCAGTTAAATGAAAGGCAGGACAGTGTGATGCTTTTAGGATTTCAGAAAGAGGACGGAAGACGGCAGTGAGAGTTGTCAGGGCCCTGGGCACACCTTGCCTGCCCTGAGCAGCCTCACCCGGGGCCTCTGCCTGTGCCCATGACCCTGGACCCCTATTTCAGCCCAGCCCTGAGCTTGCAGTCCCTGCCTCAGCTGTGACAGGAGTATAGCTGTGCCACCAGTCCAGCCTCTGGCCCCGTCTCCTGGATGGACCTTGGACCTCTGTTGTAGCCTTGTCTCCAGCCCTGTCTCTGGCCCCATCTGCTGCTGCTTCTGACTGTACTCCGTGGGTCGACCCTGGACCTGATTCATCTCCTCCACTTATGTGGGGCACTCTTAGTGGGCCCTGCTTTGCCCACCTTGTTTACGTCTGTTGGGACTGCACCCTGGTCCCTGAGAGCACCGCCTGTGCTGTGGTGACCCTAGGCTCCTGACTCACATATACATCTATATACATTTTGCCTTTACAAAGATGTTACCTACTTATTTTTTTCCCCCAATAAAATCTGTCAGACAAAAAAAAACCACCTAAAACTTGCTTTGACTGCAGCTTGTGTGTTCTCTGAAAAAGTGTATTGAGAAGCTCTTTCACATGTGCACTTTGATAAGTGTTTGATAATTCTCTATTTTGCAGTTGCCTTTAGGCAGCAGAAATGGAAAAGCTCTGTCTCCACACAAGCAAAAATGCCTCCTTGTGATTTTGTACCTGAAAAATACGAAGTAAGTCATACATATTACACTGAATGTAAGTAAGACTGCACTACTACATCTGAGTGACAGGCTCATCTGCTATAAATAGTGTGTTAAATATGATTATAAAATTTGCTAATTTGGGCAAAAAACAGTTGTTGCAACCAGGATATAAACTATAGCTGTACCTGTGTGACAATTCTGTAACTTCTGGCCAAATTGTTGATTTGAAAAACTTTAAGGAAGCAGTAAGTGCAGAACAGTAGTCATGTCAAAAGCTGATTTTCAGAGGTTTGTAGAACCCTCTATGTGCCAGAATTTGTTAAAATCTTAGTTCTGCGAAAAACCACTCTAGACAGCTGTGTAATCTATGAGATCCACTTCAGCTTCATTAGTCTGGATCGTTAGAAAGTATAAACAGATACTGACCTTTTTATTCCATTCAGTCCTATCCGTATGAACAAATGCAGAAGATTCGTGAACAAAATATTTCTCCTTCACTGCGAATGTATTACAAGAAGCCATTGTTGCTGCATCAAGGACATATGCAGTGGTTGTTTGATTATGAAGGACAAAGATACCTTGATCTCTTTGCTGGAATTGTCACTGTCAGTGTTGGTCACTGTCACCCGTAAGTTTGTTACTGTTTGGTTTATCCTATAAAATACAGGAAGAGATACCTATGTTGGTTTTGTTCTTTGTTAGTCTGTGGCACTGTGAGCCTAAAACCAGAATATAATTCAGTAAATGGTCGTGTATGTCTTATATTAAGGTCAATTTCCACTACATTTTGCATAATTCATTAATTTTGTCTTATTTGTTCATCGCTCTGGCAAATGGCTCGGTGTCTGCATTTTCAGAATTAATGACGGGTAGGTGTGTGCATGTATGCGTGCACATCTGTGTTGAACTGAATTCCTTTGTCTCTCCTTGTGCTACATGCAGGAAGGTAACTATGGCTACCCAGAAACAGCTTGCTCGCCTGTGGCATACCACTAATATCTACATGCACCCATCAATCCAAGAGTATGCTGAAAAGCTAACTTCTCTTCTTCCAGAGCCACTTAAGGTACTTTGCTTCTGACAGGAGCAGGGGCTAGTGAAAGGAGTGTCTGTTTCTAAGAAACATTTAATATAAAAATATTTATTAAATGAGAGCCACGATATCTGTGCAGGGAAAACCTGTATGGGGACTATAGACCGTCAGATAAAGAGAGCATGAGGACCCTCAAGGCCTTCTCTTTAGACCCAGATGTAGAGAAGCATAACATCCCAAGCTTCTGTTCTGTTTATTCTCTCCCTCCAGTTGCCACTGTGAAGGAGCATTGCCAGCTTAAATATTACTGAAGGAACTAAGATGATGTTAACTATTCTTATATGTAGCCAGCCTTAATTTGCTTGATCCCCTGAAAATTAACAGTGAAAAGTAATTGACAGTGCTTTGTGTAGGGAGATTTACTGACGTTTAAATAAATAAACCACAGGAATGTCGCGTTTCACATGCCTAGAAACAGTAAGAAAATTATTGTGTTTCCTTTCAGGTAAAATAAACTGGTCATAAAATAAATTGGGTTAGCAGAAGAGTGTGAAGCTATCGCAATCTTAAAAATGAAAGGAAAGTTAAAAAAAATAAATGTAAAGCATCTGCATAGTTTAAGCAGTGGAGAATGTCAGTTACTTCTGAAAATTAACTTTAAAAGCAGTGACACTAGAATTTGAGCTGTTTTCAGATCTCAGCACTTGCATTCAGGATATTGCCTTAATTCTCATTTGCTCCCAATAAGCAAGCTCTGCTTACCTCTTCTGTTCCACAGTTGTGTCTGCTGTAACATGGGGGGACATGCTACAGCCCTTTTACCTGTGTGAAGGTTATCTCTGTTCAGTCAGTCACGCTTAGTTTGACCCAGACACTTTCATTTTTCTTTGAATCACTGTTCCATCTTAGGAAAACCTGAAGACTCCAACTCTTAAAGATTTTCTGTATTCACTCTTAAGTAGATCAGCTTGATTTTAGTTCTCCTCTGTAGTGTATGGGCAACATTAAGTTTATTGCAGTGAAATCACCTTGTGGTAGTGATAGGTTATAGCTCCTAATGTTGTTAAGTGACACGGTCTGATGCTGAACAAGATGGTGGTAGTTGTGTGCTGTACTGATCCTAAGCATCCTCCCATAGGTGGTTTATCTAACCAACAGCGGGTCAGAAGCCAATGATTTGGCTATGTTCATGGCAAGGCTATATACTCGTAACTTCGACATCATCTCTTTCAGGTAATGGTGATAGATTGTCACAAAACTTATTTGTGTGTGTGATCAGTCTATGTATGTCTAAACCAAGAAAAAATAGAGAACTCTTTAACCCGAGGTCTGCTGAGGAGAACGCTGTAAAATTATTTTATTTGACAAAGAGGAGTAAAACAGGAGTTGAAGATTTGATACGGTATATTAGGACTAGTTTGCATACAACCTGCAATTTTTGCTTTTATTACTTAGAAAAGGGTCTAGTCTCTGTGTGTTCAGGGTGTGCTTTGGTGAATCTTCATTCAGGGCCAGAGCAGGCTTCAGCAATTGCTACTTTCTTCCTTCATTCTACTCCTGCAGTGCCCCACTTTGTGAGGGTACAAAGGTGCCTCTGGAAAAGCAGTGCAGTGAACCACAGCAGCAAGCTGCTTTGTCTGAAGGCTAACCTGGCAGAAGGATTTTTTGTTTTGTTTGTTTTGCTGCCTTATTTTTCTGCCAGATTCCTGAACCATAGTTCACTGCACAGGTACACAAACAGCTCTTTGGGCTTAACGACAGAGGTGGTGCAAGGGTGAGTGCCATGTAAGCACCAGCGTAAGCACTTCTCTTTACAGTGCATCCCAGGCAGCCTCAAATATTAGAATAAAAGGCTTTGCTATGAAGAGCTGTATTCTGTTATTCTGCTCAGGAGAACATTGGGTACCCACCTAGCTTGTATGTTCTCGTTAACGAACTTTTGATTTGTGTATAAAACTGGCAGCAAACCACCATGTAGTTTAATGATTGGCAGCATCTGTTGGAGAGAGCAGCAGTTCCCAAGATTCAAAGAACAGAGATGTTTGCTCTGTAGGGCTCAGGTGCTACAGCAGAATTTTGCGAGGCACCATCTGAATTGCTGTTGGTTCCAATCATTGTTCTCTTGTCCTTGCAAATATTACCTCATAGTTTTAACATTTGAAATTTCAGGAAACCAATGCAGATGGGCAGTCATGGGTCATCCAAAACCAGAGCAAAGAATGGCAGTAGGAATCGTTTTGAGTGTAATAATGCACATTTTTCTCACTAATTAGTAGCTCAGACACATGGCTTCTTGGAACTAATATTGTTACAGTCTCCTTTTGGAAATGAGTGATATTCATGTGCTTTGTTTGTTTGCACAGAGGAGCGTACCATGGAGGCAGCCCTTACACCCTGGGACTGACATCTATTGGTCTTTATAAACATGGTGTTGCCAATGGCTTTGGCTGTTCAACAGTGAGATTTTTATATTTATTTTTTTTAAATAATGTGCATAGCTAACAGTTTATTTTAATATTTCAACAATTAGTACGTTTTCTATCCAGAAAGTGCTTTATGGTTACTAACTAAACTGCAGTGTAGCTGCTTCTGCTGTGTAAGCACAAGAGACGAAGTCCCTGTTCCTTCTCTGTGTAGTTACTTGTGCTAATTTGAGTCAGGACAGCCATAACACGAGTGGTCTTGACTTACAGTGCTTTAGTCATGCTTGGTGCTTGCATGGAAGTCTATGTAAGGTGTAAAATAACAATGCTCAGAACCCCTTTTCTCAAGTTTGTTTTGGCAAATCTGTGCAGAGCTGCTTTCAGCTGGTCTGAAGTACCTCATCCCCTGGAATGAAAAAAACCCCTATGTACCTCATTTCAACAAGACAGGAGACATACTGCTAAGAAGATACATTGAGGATGAATGGCAGTATGTTATCTCTCTGCCCTTGAGCCGATGGGAATGACTTTCTGTCTGCTAGAAACTGTTATTGGCAACTCTGATCTGTACTGGTGATAGCTCAGCCACAGCACTGGCTGCAGGAAGGCTGCTTTATATCAGACTCCCAACCTGGCTCAATAAATGAGTTGCCTGAAGTCATGCAGTGTTTCATCAGCAGTCAGGATTAGAAGGCTGGAGTTCCTAATTTCCAGCCTGTAATTACTCTACTAGATCTGCCTGCCTTCCTGTATTTTGCAGTTTTTTATCATACCTCAGATTAGTGATGTGCTACCGGCAACTCTAAAAATGTTGCTATTACTCTTAGATAATCAAAACTGCTGATTAACTTAAAGAACAAAACAAAGGAAATCATCAACTGAGTGACTGTTGGTGGAATAGTCAAAACTTGCTGTTTCCAAAACTTCTGTTTCTGTTCTACTATTCCTTGAGGGCTACATTTGGTATTATTCCATAAGTGTTCTTCAGACAAGTCACTTGAACTAGGTATGCCCTTTGACTCTAACAGACATTTTTTAGTTTTTTTTCATTAGATGTCCCTAAGTATGATCAAAACATCTCTTAGAAATGTGGTGTCAAATCTGTAGCTATTTCTCTTATGCTTGACAGACAATGTTACCAGATGTTTTTCGTGGTCCATGGGGAGGCAACCATTGTAGAGATTCTCCGGTGCAAACTGTTCGAAAATGCAGCTGTTCAGAAGGTTGGTCAATGACAAAAAGTGTTTGGCTTTTAGATTAGAGGGCTGTGGAAATAGGTTATATTTACCTCCTCAAGAAAGGTAGACTTCTGGTTAGGATTTCCAAGGGCCACCAAAGAAAATATTGCTGAGGACCTCAGGCACGTACTTCCCACTGGGAAAAATCTTGGGCAGGTGACACCTCATATTCTCAGATTTTTTCTTAAAATCCCAGTCTTTGTTTCCAGCATTTGTCATGATCAACTCTGGAAGCTGTGGAACTCAGTTTGGCAAATCTGGAAGAACAGAAATGTTGATTGGTGTTTTCTGCTGTTTCTGAAGTTTGGACAGCTCTCCAGCTTTTGTTTTGGAATAATATGAATAGTAAGGGCAACCTGAAGACAGTGATAGGCAAAAAGTCTTACATGAAGCAAAACATTCCATAAAATGTGAAAGCTCCTGTACTGCTCTCCTGTTAACAGCAATTACAGTATTTTTTTGCCACTGTTTCAACAGGCACTCTTTAACATTTTAATTCACATGCATACATAACAGAATGTTTTCTTTTTAGCTTTGCCCTCCCTAATGAATGGGAGCATTAGCTGTACTAATTGCTCTGTTCTTTATTTTGGTGTAGACTGATTCGAAGCTGTATTCTCCAGAATCCTCATGCCTGTACTAACCTAACGATCCCTTATGTCTTATGCGGATGTTTATTAACCCCTGAGAAAGTCTCTGCTTATTCCTTCTGCTGATGTAGGTGATTCCCAAACACTTTCTCTAACCTACAGCTTACTGACCTGTATAATGTGTAACATCTTATTGTCTGGCAGCTTTGCCTTGCTGTTCTGGAACTGGTGTCCCTTAGAGTATGAATGGTTTATGAGAAAATAAGGGACTCTCTCCTTTAATGTTTAGCCTTTTATTGTGTATTTTAGAGGTGATGTTTACTATGCAGTCAGATAATACTTGTTGCTTAGGTGTGTAATTTCATGTTTTGAAGCTAGTTTTGTGTCATTTTAAGTAAATTCCCTTTAAACTGTTTCCCCTGTAAACAGGTGTATGTCATGCAAATGACCAGTACATTGAACAGTTCAAAGATACTCTGAATACCTCCGTGCCAAAGACAATAGCTGGATTTATTGCTGAACCAATTCAAGTAGGTAGTTTGCCATTTCTCAATTGTGATAGCATAAATAGTGTGAAACACTCAAATCTGATATTCTTTAGCTCCATCATAAACATACACTTCTGCTGAGTTTTATTATTTTTAATGCCTTAAACACCTTCAGTATTTGAAAGAATGGACGCACTTTCTTAAAATTTCAGCTTTTGTCACTGATTTCAATGGAGCTAGAATTTTGCTCATGAAGTTAAATTAAACAGAGAATCATGATTAAACATACACACTTCTTCTGTATTTAAGTAGGGAGTATGGAGCATGCTATTGTATGGTTTCTAATACCTTCTTCCAAATTTCATATTGCTTTTCTCTTTACTATTTCTGTAAACTTTAACTCAATCCTCCTTCCACTTCTTCTCAGCCACATTGTCCCCTGTGTTTTCAGCAGCTGTCCAGCAAGTGGTGGCCACAGGATTCAATCACTTGGTGCTTCACACACGGTTCAGAACTGCTGTATATGTGGTTCTTAAATAGGAAGAATGGAGAATATATCCTGGGAACAGTAAAAGGAAGAAAAAAAAAGTGAGATGTGTGACCACAGAGAAAATTGGAGCTGTTCTGGTTTTGCTGTTTTCTAAGCCTTTACATACTTCAGTCTTAAGAAGCCGTTGCAGGCCAGGTGTAGAGTTTTTGATTTAAATGAAAACTGGCAAGGTGAACAGGAATTGAGCAAACAGTGTTTTAACCAAGGAAGGCACATGAATTCTCTGGTTAACTTTGTCATCAAAGACAGTTTCTGGGTTTCTCAGTGTGTAGGTTTTCAAGGTACTCGTTTTGGCAGTTTATCTTTAATCGATTCTGTCTTGCAGTGATCCAGTTTACAGTACAGTCTTACAACCATTTATACCAGCACAGCTAATGGAACAGCAGACTGCTCTGTGGAATGGGAATGAGTGACCTGAGCAGGAACTTTCTGAAGCAGTTTCACTGCTGAAGCCAGAAACTTGAGACAACAGCCTTGCTATTACCTGAGGGCTGCTGGTATTTTTTCATTGTAGGATAGTCACATAGTGGAATGCCTGTTTCCTTGTCTGTTCCTGAAGACCTTGTCTTTTTTGTCTTGGCAGGGTGTTAATGGAGCTGTTCAGTACCCAAGAAGTTTCTTGAAGGAAGCTTATCGGCTAGTACGGGAAAGAGGGGGCATTTGTATTTCAGATGAAGTGAGTTTTTTTGACATAAGAGATCTAGAGTTTATAGGGTACCTCTGAAAGTTGTCTTAAAAGAATCCAAGGAATGCAAACTGGAAGCCTGGAAATAATCTAAATGAAATGCTATACATGTTGTAGCTTAAGTTTAACACAATGCATCTTTCCAGGTACAGGAGCCTCCCAGTTTTTACTGTCTTTATTCTGCTGTGTGGCATTCTGATTCTAGACACAGGAAATGTTAGTAGCAGACTTCAGTCCTTACCTTTTGGGAGCAAAATTTACACAAATATCCAGTTCATAAATGCCAGCTGTTGCCAGCTGTGATGTGAGGTGTGTCACAATAACAGCTGCTCTTATGAGTGTTGTTGCATACATAAACTCTAGAAGGGAGTTGATTGCTCTACCTGTGCCAATATATTTTATAAATAGAATTTGCTTAGCTAAAGCTGTTCTGAAATAGTAGCAAACACTTCAAAGTGATGGTGATACGTACCTCAAGAATTGCAGTAGTAGAAATCAGCAATCGTGGAGTTGCAATTTTGAAATGTGGTAGGCAACTGCATTTCCTCTCACTTTTGAAATCCAACCTGCAGCTTTGTGCATCTCACCATGCCTAAGATGTGGTGACATGTTATCTCTTTCACATGCGAAAGAAAAACCTCATTACAATAAATGGTATTTTGTGCAAAGCCGTCTGAATAAGGATCCTAATACAAGTTGACTCCAGATGTAGTTGCATTTTAATGCCAATCAGTAACAACAGAAAGACAAGAAGAAGAAACCGTATTGTAAAATGTGAGAAAGTGATGGGAATTTCTCTGGATTTTTCTTTTGAAAGGTACAGACAGGATTTGGACGGACAGGCAGCCATTTCTGGGGATTTCAAACACATGATGTAGTCCCTGACATTGTTACTTTGGCAAAAGGAATTGGTAATGGCTTTCCAATGGCAGCTGTTGTTACAACAAAAGGTATAAGTGTTCTGTTCTGCTAAGGATTAAAATAGAGCAATTACAAAATATACTATACAATAATTACTTACTGGAGAGATGTGTGTTCAAACAGCTGAGCTTTATTAATAACCTTTGTCTCAATCTATCTTGTGACAAATGAATTGGATTCTCATTACTCACTCGTTTTGCCAAGTGCAAAGCTTTATTTAAATGGGGTTAATTGTATAACTGAAGCAGTTATATGACCATATGAGTCATTGGTAGAACTGGTAAGAGATCCTGAAAGTCCTCATTAAATTCATCGGTTTACTAATCAATGTACTGTGAGTATGTAAGGCAGCATTTTAGCCAACTGCTTGATATGTACAAATGAATCTAGTGAAGAAAATTTGTAGATGTCTGTTTAAGGGGACAACTGACAGCATATGTTAGAAGTGTGATTTTTAAAAAACGTCTGGGTTTAGCATCTGCCAGACACTAAAGTTTTGGGAAATGGTCATATTTTGCACAGAATGCTTGCATTGTCTCCAGTAAACTCAGGGTTGAAGCACGGCAAACTTAACTGTTAAGTTTAAGCACATAAGTACTGTTACCAAACATAAGGCAACTGTAAGAGTAATCAGTGTTGTTCTTTTTCTTTTAGAGATTGCAAGTTCCTTGGCTCAAAACCTTCACTTTAATACATTTGGAGGGAGCCCTTTGGCCTGCGTAGTTGGAGCTGCGGTTCTTGATGTAGGCAGAATGTTGTATAAATTTATATATTCCACACTCTTTCTTGTAGCGATAGGTGAAAAATGTTTACATGCATTCTTACTATAAAGTTATATGTGGGCAACTTTTTAAATAACTGTATAAAATGCATAAACATATGTTTGTATTATGCATACATGGCCAACATGCCTTATGTGTAGGAAAAAAAAAGTTCCTGGTTAGTTCCATTGCAAAATTTTCAGCCCTTTAGCATGAATACGAGTCCTCTGATTATGTTTTCAGAATCTTCTTTCTTTGTTCCCCTTACATTCTTTACTTTGTTAATAAAAATGTAGGAAAGCACTTTCTCAAAAGACTTAGCTAACTTTCATCGACTACGCAAATCCTCAGCTAAACCAAATTTATTCTCTGGCACACATGCTTAACAGAATTGTTTCAACTCCACAGCTTTTACCTTACACCTAAGATGCCTTAACAACCAGATAGCTAAAAGTATTTAAGGTCAGAATTCCATGGGGGAAAAAAAAAAAACTTCATGAAAAAGACAATAGAAAAATCTGCAACACATTTCACCTATTATCTGGCATAAAATCAGTCAGTGGGCAGTAGGTCAGTCTTTAATTTGTCTCGATCATGTACAGACTATTTTTCCTTTAATCTCACTTTATTACAGCAGACACTGTTTCTACTCATGTTACTTTCCCGAGTGTTTTGGGTTTTTTTTAAGATATTTTATAAGATGGCTGATCATATAAATAAAAACACTTTGAAAAAAATAGTTTATAAACAACAAAGCCTGAACCTATGTTTTGGGTTTGTTTGGCTCTGAAGTAATGTGGAGCCTGGATCTGAAATAAGACCAAGGAGGTTGTCAGAGTCAGGAAGAATAAAAAGGACTTGAAAGAAAAAAAAAAAAGAAAAGAAAAGAAAAACAAGAAGCATCCGCTTTAACTCCTGTAATGGTATTTCTTGTTTTTTTTTCATGTGAATGTTCTTAATGCAAATATTAAGTTCATAACACAGTTTGTGTGTGTCAGTGCTGGTAGCTGCCTGCATGTGAGAACTTCCATTAAGGAGAGCAGAGTAAGGAACAAAAAAAAAAAAAGATTGTGATTAAAAAGCATGGTGTTGATAAATCTAATTAAAACACTCAAATTGTTTCCTAAAAGGCTGCCCAGTATGCATAGGTATGTCTTGTCAAATTATATGCTTCTCCTGATACTGTAGAAAGAATTAAAATATTTCTGGTAGGATTTTGAAAATAATTCTGCTGATCAGGTATTTTTCAGTTATGACTACGTGTGAATTACTGGATTATGTTTATGGAATAAGTAAAATATGAAAAATGCCACAGCAACATCAAACTATTATGTTCGACTCTGATGCCATTAGAGGATTGTAAGAGAAGATAAATGTAAGGACCGAGGTAGTGAAGGGACATAGTTTGCTAGGAAGTGAGATAAACATAATGCGTCATCAAGCTAAATGGGGATTAACCAACTGTATTGGAAGCTTTTCCTGCAACACTGTCATTGTACCTCATTTTAACCAGGCTATTGAAGAAGATGGTCTACAAAAAAACAGTGAGGATGTGGGAACGTACATGCTACTGGAGTTGGCTAAACTACGGGATAAATTTGAGATTGTTGGAGATGTCCGTGGCAAGGGACTTATGATTGGAGTAGAAATGGTGGCAGATAAGGTTAGTGATTTACCTTATTCCTTTCAGTTTACAGTGTCATTGAAAGTTTTATCACATTTTATTTCTGTTGAAATAACAGGAAGATTTTCTATTAAAAAAAAAGTGAAGTGAGAAAACCTTGCTCTGGCTTAAAATGAGCCAGAACATTCCAGCATTTCAAGTATTTCACAAGCTTTGAGTAAACAGTGACTTGTGTACCTTAATTGCGTAAACGTGTCTTAGAAAGCAGATCAATTATGCAGCTAATGTTTTCAGCCAGAGATCAGGCTGGGATGTATTGGAGAGACAGGAATATACATCTTTTTCATAGAACTAATTTAGAATATCTGTGTGAAGTTTAATGTTCACTTTCTTTAGGATAGTCGCCGCCCTCTTCCAGCTGAGGAAATCAGTCAGATCTGGGAGGACTGTAAAGACATGGGGGTTCTGATCGGCCGAGGAGGACTCTACAGTCAGGTACTGAACCTCTGGTTATACATAAAGCTTATTTTCTCTCCTTATGAACTACATCCCATTTCCCTCAAGCTAAATTAACTTTAGTTTAGTAAATAAACTAGAAAACCTATACTCTTAGGAACTAGCTTTGTTTAATTTTGCTTAATTTACAAATTGTGCAGGAGCTATTTGTTTCTTTTCAAGCATGCTGAACTAGCTTTAAGCTTGCAGTTTTCCTTCAGAGGGACAACCTCCCCTAGAAAAGAAATGTACTATACTGTGTGTAAATTAGAAGAGATCAGCAATATTCGGTTCTGGTAAGTCTTTGCTACTGTTCAGGTTATCACCTGACCTGTCAGCATAGAACAAGTCTAATTTTGCTAGTTTTTTCATTCTGGAGAGCTGGTAACATTTGACCTGGATGGTAATTAAAAAAAAAAAAAAGGGTCATCAATAGGAAGTTCAGCAATGTAGCAGTGAGAATTGCATGTGGATGGCCATCAGCCCACACCAATTGGAGATGCACCATGCTGTACCCAGGGCATTGTGTCATCAGCTTCTTACAGCACGCAAGTTAACAATGGAGAAGTGCCTGCCGGCTGGTCAGGTCAGCGGCGCCCCCTGACATAGAGGAAGCCGCTTCCGTATGCGACAGATGAATGATGGCTAAAATAAATAGGATGCCACATCTGTCACCTCATTGGTTCTCCCACAAGTCACAGACCAGAACACGGGTAACAGGTTACAGCTCAGAGTGTAGTAAAATCTGATTCTGTCTCGGGATACTGCTGTCTATCTGTGAGTGGTCGCTTCAGTTGGGGCTGTAGCAAAGGACCATTATTCCACTCTTGCTGCGTAAAGTCCTGTGATATGACAGAAAAAAATTAAGCTGAAAGTCTAAGATTCTTATGGAAGTTAAATACTCTTGGAAACATTATAATATAAATCAAACATTTGGATTTAAGAACCTAATTTCTTGACAGGTTAAACTGTGCATATATCCCTTCCTGATCACCATGCATTCAGGCTATGGTACCCTAACTTATACTTAGCATTTAGTGATTTTTTCATAATACGTTCTCTTAGAAGCCTTAAAAAAAAGCCTATAATGTAACAGCAAATCAGCAGGCACAATGCAAGAGGTTACCACTCTCAATAGATATTACTTTTCCCTGTGGCAAAGCTGCCAGAAAGGAAGATGCCTCTCTGAGTACAAACCCATCTAAGGTTCTGTACCAGCTCTACCTGGAATAACAGAGCTGCAAACACGACCCACTCTAGTCAGGTCTCTTTTGGGGGCAATTGCTTTGTTGCAGGAGTGGAGCGGGGAGTGGGATGCAGTCAAGTCCAAAACTGCCTGGCTTCAGAGTGCATTTAGCAGAAGCCTCAGTCTCTGCTCTACTGTCCTCCTGTAATATTATTTTTCATACTTTTGGTTAGATTTTTTTGGGCAGAACATGAGTGCTGACCTAGATGGGCTGCTAGAAAATGTATGCTTTTCACACAATTTTAAAGATTTTTTTTTTTCTCTCTTCTCAGACATTTAGAATTAAACCTCCTATGTGCATTACTAAAAAGGATGTCGACTTTGCTGTGGAAGTATTTCATACTGCTTTACAGAGACACATGGAAAGAGCAGCTGCAAAATAGACTTGATTTGTTCTCTTGCATAAGGCGCACACAGAACCCGATACTTGCCACCCAGACTCTGCAATAATCTACATAAGAAAATCATAGTCTGAAGATGAAATACTTGTTCAGTATCATAAGAGCAGTCTGACAGATCCAGTGTTTAATAACGAATACGCTCTAATCTGTTTTGTAAACATACAGTTCAGTTCTACAGTGGTGTCATGGATTAGCTGCCCACCTATTCTAGCCTTAGCATAAAAAACCCTGATGGGATTAACTGGGTATCAGATGAAGAGGCAGACACATACTCATCTTTGATCTATGAAAGTCATAACAAAAATGGTACTTTTTAGAAAGAGTGACAACAAATCAATAAAGTTGTTTTGGGTCAGTACATAGTGTTTGGACTTTGAAGCATCTGCAGTGCCCTGGGGGTGGTACCAGCACTGCCATGGAGTGCCTCCTGCTGCTCTGGCCCCAGTCCTTCATACCGCAGCATTTACCGTTGGCTCTTACGTGCACTTTCATGGAAGCACAGCATGCTGCCAAACAGCTGAGCGCTGGCCTGCAGTGCGGCTGGTGCACAGCTGGCTGGGACCAGCACAGGGTTGTCCCTGACTGCCTTCCACAGTGGTCACCACTGCTCCTGCTACCAAAACCTTGCCATTTATACCCAATATGTACAAGCATTTGTAAAACACACAAATGGTAAAGTATTTGTTTTTATTTAAATAAGAAAAAAATCAAGTAAAAAAACTAATGGTGCAGGGTTAAGTCTCTGTAGTCAATCTCTGGCTGAGAACCACCGTGAGCAGAACATAACTGGAGGTTTCAGACAGAGTTAAAACTCTTTACCCTTACTAGAAGGATACACTGTAATTAGAGCATAAAAAAACCTCTGTGTGCACACATAAGTTGAAAAGTTTCTAATTACTGTAATTATTTTTATCATGGGGCTCTAATCCAGTCACCATTGTCTCCAAAATACGCTTTTCTTTTCCTCCTGCTGCCTTTGGGATTGCACAGCACACACAGTAGTCATTTAGCAAAGATGCAAACTCTGGCTGGTGAAATAAGATACACATTTCTTTCTTACGTAATCACTTTTTTAATGTTTTAGTCAATTACCTCCTTCTGTTTCCAACCAAAAAAATGGCATTGTGGATGGTAAGCAAGAATTGTACATTTATCATTTTATTTTTGTTCAAATTTTGAGTAGTTCCTTGACCCAATAAAGGTACCATGTCGACTTGTCGGGGAAGGAGAGTATTCTGGCATTTTGTGTGACGAGCTGAAACTTTAGAGGAACTTGGTTAATGCAAGAACAGTGAGTGCTTCTGGAAAATTACACTCTAGGAGTTTCCTAAGCAACATACTACAGCCCTTGCTGCGCACGGCCTTCTCCAGCTGCATTGACAATTCCTGCATAAAATCCACTCCCACTGCAAAATCAAGTGTTTGTTATCCCACCTTTTTTTTTTTTTTTTGCTTTAAAGTGCTACTCAAGGTCACATAGATTATGCATGTAAATGGAGATGCAATACCAATTCCCGTGTTGTTTTCAAATTAATTTCTTCTGATTTCTATTGATGTCATTCATTATTTCTCCCTTCACTTATTCCAGCAAGACTCTTCCATAAGACTTTTTTTTTTTTTTTTCCCCAAACACCTAGCATGCAGGTAGATGTACAAAACCAACAGGAATTGTCAAAACTAAGTAACCAGCTTTGTCATCTTACTCTTTCCCTTCTGTCTGCTGCTTACTGTAATTAATTTGAAAGGGCCCTCGGGGATGGCAGAAGAGAAGCCTGTGTTCTTCCATGTCTTGGTGAGGTTTGATCTTTAAAAGATGATCAAAGCAGCACAGGCCCCTCCATTGGATACACTCACCCTGAGATAAGCCCTCTCAAAAGAAAAGCAGCAATACAAGTGTTAAAATAATTTATTATTTCCTCCGTGCAAGTTTCTACAGGACTACAAGGTGAGTAGCTTTGACTTACTATTTCCCAACCACCACTGTGAAAGTTGTGGCTGTGAAAGTTGTGGAGATGGTAGGTCCCAGCCTGTCATTACAGGCTGATAAAACCAAAAGAAAGCACAGATTCCTTCACAAGATAATATTCCTTTTGTGGCATCTTCTTTCTTTTTCAAATTAGGACTTGCCTTCTCTGTTTAACTCCAAACACAGGCAAGGTGCACCTTTCAGTTTTGGGAGAGTTTTCATGTACGATTCTGAAGACTGTCACTGTAACAAAGTTCTATCTGTTCTTACGTTTCTCTTTTTTGTTTCTGGTGTTTACAGCTCCATTTACAGCTGGTGCCTGTGTTGCTTTTGCATGTCCTGTGGCTTTTAGGTGCTCAAACAGTTTATTTCGGGATGGAAATGCACAGTTGCAGGTTACACAGTGGATGGGAACTTCATTCTACAATGAGGGAAAACACAAAATGCTTCACATATGTAATAAACATAATACACCAATTTGTTGCATGCAGTATCTCTTAGACAATGAAACATGAATAAGCTGTTTGTTTCTATCACAGATATTCCATTACTGATTAACAATATATATACTTGTGATTTTTTTTCAATAACTTCTTGAAATTTCAAAGACTACTACGTAGAACCAAGAACAAGAATAGAAGCCTTGCAAATCTAATTAAAGATAAAGAATACTTTTCATCTCACCTGACTATACACACAATACTTCAGCCTCTGCAATTTAGTGAACTTAATGTGTGTCTTAGCTGTAGTTATTACAAGACTTTGCTCTTTCTGGGAAGCATCAATATTGGGAAAGATGCAAATGGTACTGCCTGTCACCTGCCTGATGACAGCAGCTCTGTCTTCAGTTGTTTAATTCATTGGGTTTGAACTGCCTTAGGTACAGAGCTTTAGCAACTCTATTAGAACTGAAATTTAGTCCTGCTCTTCTCTGCGAGGACAAGAGCTGATGTTCGAGTCTCCTAGCGTCTAATAAAATCACAGGGATAGAAATACCTGTATTACTAAAAAAATAAGAGAAAAAAAAACTGAAACAGAATTTGTGGACTGGAGGTAATCAACCAACCAACCTTGTTTGTAATAACATGACCACCAGCTTTTAAATAGCGTAAGTAACTTGACATACCGTTGTTGGCTGCTCTGAAGACGCCTTCGCAGGCTTTTTTGCATCCTTGGCTTTTTTCCCTTTAGGCTTAGTACTGCTGATAAACAAAGAGAAACCAAGATCAGTGCACAGGAACGCTCAACATTTAAGAGCTTCTGATGGTTTCCAATCATCAATGTCTCTGCTGCTTCCCGCTGTTCTTCCTTCACACAACACAATGCAAGTGTTTCCAGCAAAAAGATAAAGCCATTTAATTTACGCGATCAATTGCTGATCTCAAGATTCAGCTAGACAATTTATCTATACTGGTAAGTGATGTGGCAGGGATCTGCAGTCAAACACCATTTCCAAAGTAGATCCCAGCACTCCTAGTTTAGTATCGTATATATTCAAATCTGACTTAGTGGAGCATCCCCCAGTTCACACTGGTGAGTAAATCTAGACTTGTTTGACAGTATCAAACGTGACACAGAATGACACAGTGACAGCAATATTGCAAGTCAGCGCACCTTTTCGCTTCAGTTTTTGCTTCGTTGACTTGGCTGACATCTTCTGTAGCGCTTGCATCCTCTGACACAGCACATCTTTGGCCATCATTTACCAACTCCTCTGCTGAGCCACTGTCCTTGTCCACGCAGGGTACCTCCTTTTGTTCAACTGTCTCTTCATCAGCACTTTTATCAAAAGAGTCCTCATAAGTCTGTCCAAACAGGAGAAATACAAGTTAACTACTTTAGGTTCATTAGTGATTATGTTTATAGTATTATACCACATTTACCTCAAACATGGGTTGGTGGGGAGAACACAAAGCCATGGACTCTCTTAATTTTACTGTGTGTCTCAGTGAGATTGTAATAAGTAAAACCTTAGTTCTCCTGTTTTGAAAGATGAGGCTACCTGTGACGAAGGGGAGAAATACCAATAAAACAGCCTCTAGAACTATGGAAGAGGAGAATGAAGGTAGTTTTTAATTACACTCAGGGCTCACTCTGTTCTGGCTACCATTTCACATTATAAAATAGTGGCTTTGCTTGTAACTTTGCAAAATGTTAATTATTTAGAGTATAAAGTTTTCTGTGCCAGACACCTGCGTTAGGACACTTAAGCCAAAATAACTGAGCTGACTGAAGCTAGATAGACACACTGTATTTTCCCTCCCTAACATTAGAAACACTGGCAGCCTTTCCCACGTACCAGAAGACAGAGTAGACTCAATACATTCAGTTTGGCAAAAGATCAACCCCTGAGCACATCAGAAGCAAAGCAGTTCAGCTCCCAAAAGCAGGATAACGAATTTGACCTAACACTACAATGCAACTCCATCGCCTCTAGCATCTTTTGCAGAGTCTCAGCTACCTGAAAAAAACTCAGCTAATCTGTGTACCGTCAAGAAAACAAAACAAAACCCATAGCAATTCCCTATAATCTGTTAAGCTTGTTAGAGGATGGAGGGTATGTTTCGAGAAGAATCTCTCTGCGCAAGATTCCAGCTCATGCTATGCAAGAGTGACACCTACTGTCTGGGTTGCAGAAGACCTCAAAATCAAACTGATGGAAGAGAGACCCAGTGCCTATATGCAGCCTACATGCAACCTATACAGTGAGAATGAGACCTTCTGATTTCAAACTGAGGAGGAAAGAGCTGGACAGGAGCCTGATGGTCTGCACAGAAACAGGAAGGTCAAGCCAATAGTGACTTGGACTATGCAATACCAGTCAAAGAGAAGCAACTAAAATACAGTTGCTTGAAGGTCTCGGGATCCTTTTCTTGAGGATAAGAGATAACGATGGTGTGGGAGAGAGCAGAGAATGTGAACACATAATAGGAGACTAGAGGGATTAGGTTGGGTGAAGACAGAAGACCATCTTGAGAAAGGATGGAAGAGGCATGACCTGGTACAGATAGCTCACTGGGACAAGGCTAGGATTGAGGTACTAAGTAGAGGTAAGACTTGAAAAGGATCAAGCTTGAGGAAGGCAGACAGAGGAGTCTGCTCACTATAACGCTCCTGCCACTCAAGCTTGCAGTTCTTGAATTCCACCTTGCTGTCAGCACAGATTGATTGTACCACACAAAGACTCAGATCCTGGAGTACAAACAGGTTGGTGTTACTCCTGTTTACAATCCAAGTGAAAGGTGGAACAGATGCGTTCATTCCAACAACTACAGTGTCAGTAGGATGCCAATGATGTGTTACTTTTTTTTTCCCCCATGTTAGAGATTAACAAACAATACATTACACCAACTCTAGCAACCAAAGCAGAAAATGACTGCCAAATAATCGAGCTGCTAATGCACTAAGGCCATCGCTGGTCTTTCTGATCAATTCCTTGTATTCTCCCTATCTGCCCATTTCCATTTGTTTTCCTTGTGCTTCAGACTGTAGCTTTTTTAGAGCCACCACCACATTTATTAGGATCTGCACAAACAGAACGAAGTGAGGTCTTTGAGATTATTAGAATAAAATATTACTATAATAAGTGTAATAAAAATTATTTTGTAGTCAAAGAAGAATTAAGAATATCTGAAAACAGTCTTCAAGTTCTGTAGAGTTTCAAGTTCTCTCTTATTTTTTGGGACAAAAGTTAAGTTAGGAGATAACAAAACTGGGTTGTAAAGTTCCTTGAATATCATTACATGACTACATACCATCATCGTTTTCTGTTTCTTCCTCTGCTTCTTCGAGAGTCTGTAAAGATAAGAATTTAAAATTACCTTTTTTTTCAGGAAAAAACACAAATAAGTACAATTCCAAAAAGGTACCAAGTTACATTTTTGCTTATCCTCTTAACAGTATATTAGGAAGACTGTAGCCACAAACAGAAAATTACTCATGCCCGAAATGAAAAGAACAGTTCTCCTGAACTACTCACTGCATTTCGTGACACATTTATTCTGCTCAGACTCAACTTGAAGATACTAGTGAGATAGTTGGTATCATGCTTTGGCCATTCAAAAAATGAACTTGCACATCTTACTCCGTCAATTCTGATTTTAAGCACACCCGTTTTCTAGTTATGCCAGCATCCAACTGACAAAAAGTACTAAATTAATAAACACTGACCCTGTCCAAGTTCCTGTTTCAAAAATAACAATCACTACTTTTCCTTAACATGTGACTTTAAGCAGAGAAAATGAGACTATTATCCTACAACATTTGATTCCAGTCATACTAGTGCATGCCTTTTACTGGAACTCTGATGCTAAGAAATATTTTAAATTGCACAATAATGTGAGTTCCAGCACAATTATAAGTCATCAGAAGCTCCCTCTGAGGCCCTCAAAGACTTGTTAAATCATTAGTCACGATAGAATTAAAAACAATTTAGAGTACTTCTGCTTGGGCATGTCTTCTGTTTCTTCCTCCTCTTTGGTGTGTATTCCATTTGCATCGTCCAAAGACACAGGAAACTTCCCTTCTTCTTGCTCCAGTTGCTGTCGTAAGAGTGCTACCATCTCTCGATGCCTCTTTGATTTTTCGTGATTTTTCATGCTGTGAAGATCAGCAGATCATTACTGCAGGTAGCTCTGAGCAAACATTGTTATATTTACATATAAATTAATAACAGACCTATTATCCATCACTAGTAAGTACAGAAAATTCTGCCCCGACAATGTCTCTACTGGAAAGACGACACTGACCATTATGTGAAGTCAAAAAGTCTTTAAAACACATTTTTTAAAAAGTTAAAACCTAACACCCCACCCCCAAATCCCCAACCACAAGCACTTACGCTTTCTCAGTTTTTAACAATTTGTCACAAGCAGGGCAGTACAGACCATCAACAAATTCAGCTTCTTCAGTCTCATCATTCAGTTTGTCTGAAGAGATCAGTGGGGATCAGAGAGACAAAGTCAGATGAGCAATCTTTTAGTAAGCTGCGCTTAAAGCCCCAGCAAATAGTCGCAACACTGACATTCAACTTCTTTAGTATTATTGACATGCAGACAGATCAAGACCACCTCACCAAATCATACGTTAGCATAAATTAACAGCTGTAGCTTGATGTCTTCCGGTGTTCAATGGAGAAAACCAGAGACAGCCAGACTCTAGCCTGGCACGCCTCAGCCGGAGGCAGGGAGTTGCACTACCATCAGAACTGTGAATCTGGGGCTTTAAGTGCAGTGAGACAATACTCAGGCTGCAATGACACACTATAGATCACCCTGCCCAACACCCCATACCTTCAACGCCTTTTGTCTCCTGTTCTTCTAATTCATCTTCATCATCTGATCCATCTCCAAATTCCTTTTCATATTGTGCCTCCATCTCTTGCAACTCTCTCTCCAGATCTGACATAGTTATCCAGCTCTGCTCTTTATACTGCTCAGCAAGCCTTTAAGTAGAACAATACAGTAACTTCTACATCACGTCCATGAGATGGGAATTACAGAAACAGTGTTATTTCAAAGATAACTTGTTCCTCTCTGCTGTTGTAGGAGGAAAGTCCCAAACATATTATGATGGAGTAAACAGTTGTTTGTAGAGCCTGGAAAACTGAGCAGTTAATTTGTGATGTCAGTGGGCACATCTATGCTGCAAGTAAAGAGGTGTTAAGGTACATGGATCCTGCTTGAATTTCAGGCAGTAAATACTATGCAGCATAGTCAATATTAAGCTGACAGCAGGGAAGTCAGCTCAATCCTCAAAGCCACAAGCACATTACGCCATGACTCTGTGCTATGGGAATGTACCAGCTCAGTTTTCCAAATCTGAGTCCCAAGTTATCAAACAGTGCACCACAGTATAGCTGAATTTTGCTCCAGCTGGCTCCTGGACTCAGAATTATCAAGCAATTTGTCAGTACTTGCATAACTCTGCTTCATTCTCCCTTCAGAAAAAAAAAAATCTATATAATATATATTTTAGTTATTATTACATAATTTTAATCAATATGCAATTATTTTGCAAGTGCAGTCTCGTTCAGTATTTAAGCTACTTCCTCCCATTTTCAGGCAAAAAGCTCTTCTTTTTGAAAGAATAAATTATGCTTATACTCAGGAGATTGCCTCTTCCTTCTACTTAACTTGGGGAAAAATAAAAGCATCAAAAAATGCCTTTAGTCCAATGAAAGGGTCTTTTCCAAAGAGTTAAAAGGAAAAGCAAATCTAAGTTCATTTTCCCTCACTTTCTTTTTAGCAGGTACAGTTCCAAGGCAGATGAAGCTGGTCTAAGTCCAGGTTGTCATAGTCCCTTTCTCCCTCATTTCCCAACATTGATTCTTTTTTTCTTTAAAGGAACAATGATAACTATTAAATCTTACTTCCCCAGGTAATTAAAAGCGCACTTGATTCTGTGCTACTACAGCCAGTTACCTGCAGCACACAGATGACTATTCCCTGATTATCTTGGATCTTTACATGTCAATGCAACGCAAAGAGACTCCAGTTTCAAAAAGCTCAGACTTGAGACCAAAACTAATACATGAAATTTTCAAGGAAGTTTAAAAGAGCAAGCGGAGCTACTATTAGAATCTAACTCTATATGGTATCCTCATGGACAGTTTTTCCGAGTTTAAAATAAAAGATTTGTTCCACATTTACATACTTGGCTTGTTTGAGCTTCTGCTGCCTCCGAAATTCCTCCGCTTTTCTAGTTTTTTCTGCATTTTGTTCTTCTACGAGTTTTCTATGAGCCTGTACTCTTTTATCCCTTTTACGAACAAAGGCGACTAGCTGGCGGACCAGTTCATTCCTCTCTTTCTTTGCTTTATCTCTCGTTTTCTTGTTCTCTTTTTCCATAGCTCGTTTCTCCCAGCGGTTTGAGGCTTGTCGTGTGTCATATTCTTCTTTCCAAGCAAAGTTTTTCTGAGTACAGAAACTCTGCCAATATGCATAGAAAGGGTGGACTACCTGTAAGAAAAAAAAAAATTAAGTCATTCGTTTAGAAGGGAGAAAAAAAAAATACCCAATAATTCAGGACTTCTATAGCAGTTTTGTGTCTTGTACACAGGCCAACTTTTCCCCAGAGTATGAAGAAATCACATAAAGGTTTAAAGAAACCTCTAATATCATCATTAAAATCTCAAACCATGCCAAATCAACAACTTGTCTAAACTATTCCAAACTGCAACTTTTAAAAAATATTCCCTTGCAGGATTAGATTGCGCTGATGCTAGTGCCCAGTTACTCTGCTTTGCTGTACTTTTCCTGTCAAACTGAAAAGCACAATCAGAATCTGATATGCTGTCCACAAGCAGGTATATGCACGTATTGCCTAAAAACCGCCATACCAAATTTTGCCAAAGGTCAGCTGTACATTTCCAACAGCAGCCAACAACCAGCATAAAAAGAGCAGTAAAACAAACACATGTACATAAAACAAACACATGTACATAATACTATTTTTTCCCCAGCATATTCTCTCTGCTTCCAGAGCAAGAGAGAAAATAATAGCCCAAATGGATTTCTCTTTCATAAGTTTGTTCAGTATTTGTTAACTCATGTAAATTGTTGGCATATACAAGATCTTTGATCTGTAACTGGCACAGTTTAACACGGGGCTACACGAAGATGCACTTACTCCTGTTTTGTTAGGAAATTATGTAACTGCAGATTACAAGGATGCCCTCAAGCTCTCACAGTAAAAGAAACAGTAAATGATCTTTCTTTATTCTCCTTCTTTTACTATTAACGAGTAAGTACTGGATTAATAAAATGGCATCATAATTATTTTTTTATACTCTATTCCTCTCCAAGTAATTATTAACCTTCTGCATTTTGTATATTCATAAGACATGCTTAAACTCCTTTCCTACATTACTTGCCCCATTAAGCTGCCTTTTTACTACTTACTCTTACACGCACTACTGTTTGTATTTTAGAATATCTCACAGAAGTATTTAACCTAACAGTTTAATATCTCTTTTAGTATCCCCTCTTCTCCTCCTTCTGCCATTGGCATTCAAACTGACTACAACTATCAACACCTCAACACTAATTTCTAATGGCCTATCTACATGCAAAGGTTCATGGCTGAGGCCTCTGGCAGGTAAGTCACTACAATTTTTCTCTGCTATCACAAAACCCCAGCTCTAAAACCACCAATAAATATTCATATTTAATCCAATAACTTAAGTGAGATTAGACTCCCTGTCTCAGATTTCTGCTTCAGAAGGGGATATCTTCTGTGCAAAAAGGATGCATGGCCACCAGCTAATGACAGGGATCATCCTCCCCTTCACCAGCTGTATGAGCTAAGGCTTTCCTCCTCCTCAGCGGCTACCTGAAATACAAGCACACCTCTGACATTCTCCAGAAGACTGTATAGCAGCTCTTGCTGAATTCTCAGGTGGATTTTGTTTTGCCTGCTACTTATACGTGGAGCTGATTGCTTTTGTTTCTGCATCTAGTTGACCTACAAGTCTTCTCTTCCCATGAAGTCTTGCGAAGTCACAGACTTAAGAACATCAATGCTGTCTGGCTTTGATCAAGCCGCCTCTCAAGCTTCTTGTGAACTAACTCAGTAGACTGAACCAGAGAGCATTCACATCACAGATTTTGAAGTCTCTGTTGAGTTTTTGCAGCTCCCTTCTAAAACTCTTTTCCCACAATACTCCCACTGAGTAGAGAAGTGGGCACTGCAATGCTGGAATCTTCTGACAGTGTAATCTCTTTGTCTGAATATAAGATAACAGGGATAATGACTTTCGCATTTAACTGAGGATATTTACTGTGAAATACCCCTATGTATCCCTTTAAAAAAAAAAAAAGGTGAGAATTCTGATTCCAGAACAGCGTAACGATGGAGACGTCAAAGCATGCTGGTACTAGAATTCCAGCCATTTTTGCAGTTATTAATTGACAGCATAAAAGCTATTTTGGGTCTATAATCATATCCATGCCATGGCCTCAAAACAAGCAGCTTCCAAAAGATGCCTCAAAGTAACTCCATTAATAGACTGATTTTAGCAGTTTCAGAGACACTAAATATTATCTCCCTGGGAAAGATTTATATTTGTTAAGCCATCCTGTCATTTTATCTGACATTCGAACACCCATTCTGACACTTCTTAGTTTGATTTGTAACTTTGTTTTCAACTCCAGCCAAGTTTTGTACCATGGAAATTACTCATTTTCAAGGTACACATCAATTTAAATTTGTTCTTGATAGAACAACAAATAGTTGGCAAACCAGACACAAGAATTCAAGTGTTCCCCACATATTTTCTTTTCTTGCTTCCCAAAGGAAAGCATGCGGCATTTTGGAAATTAGATCTTACTGCAGAGTTACTGTAGATGGCAAGAGTATCATAGTAGGAGCTCACATTGCAGGTCAATCACCGCATCTTCCAATCCCTATAGGCTGTGTTATGCAGAAAGTGCTATGCGATTTTCCTAAATGAGGCAAGACACTACATGTAAGTTTCCTCATCATAATTGATTGTTTGCCCTGTGAAGTGTTTGTCTGACAACTTACACTAAAAGCCTGGCTAATAATATAGTCCAGCAGGAAATACCAATTTTAATTCACCTAAATATTATGAATCAGAACACAAGCACTTCCTTTACAGTAATGGTCTACAGTAGTAAAAAGACAGCAGGTATGTGGGTTTGTATTCACCTCAGAGGTCAGCAGGAGCCTCTCCTTTGATTTCAGTGTGGGACAAAATAATGACTTACCTGTGTTACTTTCAGTTCAGATTTACACTTGCTCTTACCGTATCATAGTCACTTTGCGAATATCCAAACATAGGGAATTCCTCAGTATCTTCCCGGGTCATATATTCCATCTCTTCTTTTGCAATCTTCTCAAAAACTTGTCGATAGACTGTAAAGAATCCCTGAAATTAAAATAAAAAAGAAATTCTGATTTGTTTTGTGTGGCTCAGTAACAGATGTACAAATGCTCAACTACAGTAGTATATTTTAGAGAAATATTACAATTCTGCAACAGCAACTCAAAATCAGGGTAAAGACCTTGTAAGCTATTGCTCTAGATAGCAACACCCTTCTGTTTAACAAAGTTCCCACTCTCTCCTGTTCCTTTTATTTCCATCTCCTTCGTGTAGTCTCTGTCTCTCTCACACATGAAGCTCCTAAATTCAAATCTAAACCAAAAAAGTTTCAGTATGCTGGGGATACTGATACATTTCTGGTTACACGGGACCAAGTTTTGAGGAAGTTCCAAATGCAGAATTCCTTATTGAGTACCCTAACTCTCTCTTTACTTTTTAAATTAAGATGTCACTAACACAATCCTACTATAGTAACCCAAACACAGGTAAGGATTTTCTCTGGCAGAGGTTCTTCTAATCACCTAGAGCTTTTTAAGTTACAACAATTGTCTTAAAATCCAACAGTGAATTCAATTATAGGAAGCACACTTCCCCCAGGCACTGTTATTATATTGCTTTTCTTTAGCCTGAAGCATTCTAGCTTGTTAAAGATATTTCTGAATAAACAGATGGTATTGCAAAGCATTGGAACACTTCACTATATAACATACATAAATAATATACACACGTTCTGCAGTTGTATGGTATAATTGGAAATCATGGAAATCATAAGTAATTTGTTGGACAATATGCACGAATTAAAGCTTGCCTAAACATCCAGCATAAGTTTTGTCTTAGAAAGATTTGTGTAAGCATTACTACCTGTGCTCAACAATTCTATGCATAGCTTTTCAACACGAAGCAAATGCTGACACTTTTCATTACATTTAAATTGATTCATTAAAGATGAATTAATGCATTACCTTTTCATCATCTCCGTATCCAGAGTAACAGCTAACAGTGAAGTAGCGCAGCAGATCTAAACTATCATCTTGATAGTCTCCATCAACTCCTCCTTTCAGCAGAGCCTCCCTATGATTATCATACCTAGCAAAAATTCACAATATCAAGGATGTAGAGACACAGAACATTCCTCAGTGCCGGTAAACTAACACAGTACATGTATCACCTCAACATATAACTTAGCACAGTGTCTGGAATTTGTGTCTCATATGCAAAGTCTTTAGAGAGGAAAAAGACAGGCTCAGTAAATACTCTCTCTTGACCTTTAGTTTACTTACTAGTACTTTATCTGCAATGTCTATAGCAGCAATTTCTTAACAGGAAGGTACCAAACACATTTAAGCAAGATGCTTCAGTAAGCCTTCAGCAATGGGTAGTATATTATTTAAATTATCCAATACTTACACACACACACAAGAACCCCAAAATCATCCATTAGCATACAAAAATTGAAAAATGGTACTTTCAAGGAAGACAAACAGTACAGGTGGTTTTGCCTGCAGCCCATGTGAAAAACAAGTCACATTTAACACACGAAGGAGCAATCTCTGGGAAAGAGACATGCTTGTATGTTTCACCTTAGGACTGTTACAGAAACACCACACTATGTATGTCAACAAGGCTGACCATCTGCAGCCACCAACATCATGTGAAACCCCTGCACGCACTCAGCGTGGTGCTCGCTCTTCCCCCCCTAAGGCAGGCAGGGCTGTGACTGGAGGGATACCTGTGCTAACCCGTGCGAGCTGCCTCCTGCTCTGGGAAGAAGAGATGGAGGCCAGCACCCGGCGCGTCCCCAGAGCACCCCTCGGCACCCAGCCGAAGGGCTGCGAGGAGCAGCTCTGCCTCCCCAGGAGGCCGCACCTCGCATGGCTCTCAGCCCGTCCAAAGCCTGAAGCAAAGCGGCTGCTCCCGCCACAGGCCGGCCCTGACCAGCAGCCAGGCCCTGACCAGCAGCCAGGCCCTGACCAGCAGCCAGGCCCAGCGAGAAGCAAACTCAAAAGTCCTGGCTGAGACAGAATTTTAAAAAGTCCTTTCCAGGCCGCCACCAGATAAAGGCCGCTCACCAGGCTCTTTCCTGGGGGTCACTGAGGACGTCATACGCTGCCTGGATTAACTTGAACTGTTCTGCTGCTTCCTCCGCGTTCTCTAGGTTTTTATCTGTAAGACAACCGCATTAAAGTGTAAGCGACCCCACGCCCCCGCCACAACCGCTTCAGAAACCCGAGACGGAAAGCACCATGCCGCCGGTGCTACCGACGGCGCTGCCTCCCGCCCCGACCCGCTGCCCGGGCCCTGCCTCCCGCCCCGGCTCCCCGCAGGCCCCCCGCCACAGACCCGGGGCGCCCCGGCACCGCCGGCGGCGGAGCCCCGGCCGCAGCCGCCGGTGAGGAAAAAGGTGCTTTTCCTCCCGCAGACGGCGGCCGGCGGGGCCCCAGCGAGGCGGAGGCAGGCCGGGCCCTCTCCTCAGGCCTGCGGACGGGTCGGGCCCGCGGAGGGAGGGCGGGCGCCGCCGCGGCCGTACCCGGGTGCCATCGCAGCGCCAGCCGGCGGTACGCCCGCTTCAGGTCCTCCTCGGCGGCGTCGCGCTTCACGCCCAGCACCTCGTAGTGACACTTCATGGCGCCGGGACAGCGGCTCCGCGTGGGGGGAAGCGCCGGCCGGCCGGCGGCCCGGCCAAGGCAGCGGGCGGAGGCGGAGGCGGGGCCGGCGGCGGCGGCGGTGCAGCCATGAGGCGGCCCGGCCGCCCCCGCCCCGCGGCGGGAGGAGCTCGGCGGGCGGGAGGCGGGGCGAGGAGGAAGGAGGGGTGGTGGGAGGCCACGGCCGCCCCCACCGGCCCTCGGCCATAGCCCCAGCGGAGCGGGCGGCCGCCCTGTGTCTGCCGGCTGGGCTGTAGCGGCGCGGGAGACAGGGCACCGAGATCCGGGGGTGTGGGCCGATGGCTAATTGACTACGGGTCAGCAGCGTGCCCTGGCCGCCCGAAGGGCCAGCCGTGTCCCAGGGGACATTGAGCACAGCGCAGCCAGCCCGGCCGAGGCAGGTGACCGTCCCACTCTGCACCGNAGAAGGGCGCCCAAGATGGTGAAAGACCTCGAGGGCATGACTTATGAGGAGCAGCTGAGGTCGCTTGGCGTGTTCAGCTCGGAGAAGAGCAGGCCCCATGAGGGCCCCTCACGGCAGTATACACCTTCCTCATGGGGGGCAGTGGGGCAGGAGGTGCTGATCTCTCTCTGGAGACCAGAGACAGGACATGAGAAAATGGAATGTAGCTGCATCAGGGGAAGTTCAGGTTGGGCATAAGGAAAAGGTTCTTCACTGAGAGGGTGACCAGTCCCTAAGGGGCTCCCCAGGGAAGTGGTCACAGCACCAAGCCTGTCAGAGTTCAAGGTGCATCTGGACAATACTCTTAGTGATGTGGTTTAGTTTCAGGTGGCCCTGCGAGGAGGAGGGAGTTGGACTTGATCCTCACGGGTCCCTTCCAACTCGAGACATTCTGTGATTCTATGTATTATACTACACAAATGTAGCAGGTGCCTGTATTCACCAGTCTTTCTTTCCAATCAGATGGCACACAGGCCACCTCATTACAGAGGTAACACTGAATTTCCCTTGCTCTACCAGGTGGAATAACATTTAGCGCTTAACAGGTCAGCATCCTCTTGTGCTGACAGTTCAGCACCAAGGCGCCAGAGGCTGAAACCAGCAGAGGAACCAAATGGGAACAGTGCACGAGCAAGACCTTGAAACACAGGAAAGCTGAGGGAGCGAACAGGGAAACAGTACTAGCCTGTTTATCACTCATAGCTACGTTTCAGGTGCAGGTTTAGGTGCAGGAGCTACCACTGGCAGAAGTAGCAGCTTTTTTTACTATTAATAAAAAAAGAGCAATTAAGAGGCCACAACCCTTTGAGTTCCCTAGGGATTATGAGAAAAAAAATTAACACCACCCCCCAAGAGAGAATTCCTGCAAAGTTAAAACTTTTTAAAAGGATTTTCTACTGCCAGTTAATGATGAGCACCAGTGACTGCCCAGTTATTTGTATTCCTTGTACATGTTACAGTGAGTTGTTTCCCAGAGGTATTCAAGTGTAAAAGGCCAATTCTCAAAAGCAGAAATATTTTGAAATATTATTGCCCCTTCCCTGCTGCCAGTGTTTTTCAAAACCCAGAATCATCTCAAAGAGTGGAAGACAATAAAAGACTGCAAACTGAGATGTAATAAAGAAATTGGTATTTTGTTTACTTAAAACTGAAGTCCAGTTAGTTTTGCCTGTAAAAACAAGTATTTACAATATGATGTCAATATAGCTATGAAATAGAGCTAAGTATACCTATACCAAACTAGCGTAACTTTGGAGTCTGCTTAGTTTCTCCACTTGTAACATTTACGCTGATGCTTCAGTTCTGAAAAGCTTTTTTTGCTTCTTCCTCTGAATTTTGCGTGGCTTCTTTTTATCTTTAACAATTGGCTTTGACTCTGGTTTCACAAGCTGTATTTCCACTGGCTTTTCTTCAGCTGGAGTTTCAAAGACCACTTCAGTGGGATCTTCTTCAATAAGCACCTTACTCCCTTTTTTCTTAATCTTCTGGACTTCCTTCACTTGCTGTTTCTCTCTAAACTTAGCCGCCACTGACAATCTTATTAGCCGTCGATGCTATAAAAAAAAGAAATAAAATTACATCAGGTTTCAAATAAGCAAGATGGAAGAAATCAGGTATTAGAGAAACAGGTGGTGATTTCTCCGCTTAATTGTCAAAATCTCAGCATATTGCCATCTTTTCAGTGACATGAATTTTGCATTCATTCCATTTTTACACAATTACTTTGTCCTCCAATTGTGATCAGTTAGGGCACTCTTTTCTACAAAGGGTTCCAGGGAAAGGCATGCATGGTTCTCCTGCACAGACAGCCTGCAAGACCTGTCTGCAAATTAGTTGCTACACGAAAGAGAAGACAAAGCCGCTTACCATATTTGGGGACTGGTAATGGGGATTTTCATACAGAGTTGCTCCTCCAAAGCTACCTTGGAAGATTTTGATGAGGTTGAGGACAAAACGAGGCCCAATTTCTACTAGAGATGCGTCTTCTTCTATTATCTGCAATAAAAAGAATACTCTTCTCATGGATTGAATCAAAGTATATGACCACATAGGCACCTTGCATAGTGATACACAACTGAATTTAAATCCAAGATATGATGCCACTAGCACTGGTAAATTGAACTTGTACAAACACAGATCTTTATATAAAGCAGTTCTTTTGGGTTCAAGCAAGCACTTAGAGAGTACTAGGTACCTATGAATTCCTGATTTAGAAAGTAAGATCCAGCACACTGTGGGCCAAAGCACCGAGTAAGGTTAAAAGATGTTACTAAGACAACCATCACAGAATCACAACAGAAGGTCAGTTGAAGTACACAGAACATAAACCAGCTCTCTCCAGAGACGTGGGAGAAGGTAAGTCCATTTTAGTCAAGGCTTTTCTGCTCCTCACACTGCCCCACCAACAAGCACCATGGTGGGGGGAGGGGCACAAGTTGGGAGGGGACACAGCTGGGACAGCTGACCCCAACTGACCAAAGGAATATTCCATACCATATGATGTCATGCTCAGCGTATAAAGCTGGGGGAAGAAAAAGGAAGAGGGGAACATTTGCAGTGATGGTGTTTGTATTCCCAAGTAACCGTTACGGGTGATGGAGCCCTGCTTTCCTGGGGATGGCTGAAAACCTGGGAAGCGGTGAATGAATTCCTTGTTTTGCTTTGCTTGCATGCATGGCTTTTGCTTTACCCATTAACTGTCTTTATTTCAACCCACAAGTTTTCTCACTTTTACTTTTCCGATTTTCTCCTCAATCCTAGCCAGGGGGGAGGGAGCAGCTGCGTGGTCCTATCTGACGACTGGGGTTAGACCAGACAGTCCAGGCCAATCACTGAAATTACTTTGTGCAAGCACTAGGTGTTGGCGTAGCCTGATAATAATGATTCTTCTCATTTTATTGTAATTAATGGACTTGATATGATATTACTCCACTGAGCTCCTCTTGAAGAGCTAAAAGAGACCACAAACCTGGTAATTCCGAAACCAGATCCTCTCGTCTGTAATGGTGAAGGTGAAAACATGATCTACAAAAGGCTGGCTTTTGGGGTGATACTGTGGTGTACTAAATATCTGCAATAAAAGGCAGTATTGTAAGAGGCCAAACATAAAAGGCACATTTTTAATTCATTTTAATTTACTAAGATCCCAATCCCAGGTTACATTTCAAAACCCAAAACTTAAGTGTCCCAGTGATTTTTACGCACACGACCCTAATCCTTTGAAGATTTTTTTCAAGTTCAGAAGTGTAAAACTACAGCTTAAAAACCCCTGAGATTTTTAAATATGTTGCCAAAAACCACTTCCAATGAGAAAGAAACACTGGACAACAGAACTAGAGACTGACCTGAATAAACAATTCTTTTAGCAGGGCATAGTGTGGCTCCTTGTCAAATGTCTACAAAGGAAAAATGTAATTTTACACACAAAGCTAAGTGCAATAGTCATGTAAAGAAAACAAAAGCATAATCAATGAAACAAAACCTATACTTACTGGATCAAAAGACAAAAGGGGCCGTGAGCCCCTTAGGCAGTTTCCTGTCATCTTCAATTCAGCCAGTGTGTGAACTACAGTCATTTTTTAAAAAAAGGTTATTTTAGTACTTACAAAAAAAGGTAGACAAGAAAGCAAGAGTCCAAACACAATAACGTCAACGAACTTACCATTCTGCACTAAGAATTTAGCTGATGGGCCCTGTGGTGTATTTGAAAGCCTGCAGAGGACAGGTAGTGGGGAGGAGAGAAAAGAAAAATGTTAACAGCAACCAGAAGGTATGCCGTATTTCTACAGTACACTCCAACCAGTTATTTCTGTATTGAAGTAATTTCAGTTGCTTTTATAGCATTATTGAGTTCCTTTAACATAAATACTTGCTTTCTAAACAATTTTGAAAATGTTTCTGTAGACAGTCTACAAAAGCTGGTCATGCATTGTAAACTTGCACTACCCACAGAAGTGCAAGATTAATACAGATTTAACTAAGAAACACAATTTCATGCATCTTCACTATTACAGTAAGAAACTTTAGATAGAACCAAAGCAGCCCCAGCTAGATATAGAAACGCAAGAAGAACCGAAGCACCGCCAGCTAGATATAGAAACGCAAGAAAACATAGCATTCCCTTACCACATATAGAGATCCTGTTTCTTTTTGGCTTCAAAAAAGATGCACTTATTGCAGTTTTTCATTTCACACACCTACACAAGACATGTCAAATTAGCTGTTTACAAAATTCTGAAGACGTTTTCAAAAACTTTCTGTATTAGTCTCTAATATCTTCCCCTCTCCAAAATAAAAACTCAAGAGCAAAGGTCTGATTTTAATAAATTGCACCTACTGATCCCCAAATTTAAGTTGAAGTGCTTGGTTTGTTGAAAAATTTCACATATTTATTACCAGGAGTACTAACTTCACTAAAGCCACAAGCAAACTGATAAGCTCTCCAGAATGTAAACATTAGAGCAGGAGCTGTGACATTAGGTTCTAGTCGCAGAACTACCAATGTCCTACTACATTGTTTGGCCTGGCTGCATATTTGTTCCCAGTTTTCTTGAATTACAAACTGTAATACACCTTTCACCTGCATAGAAAGGCACATTCTGTTTTATTTCTTCATAACAAAAGTCTATGTTTAATTAAATGTTTCACTGTGGTTTTACTAATCAAAAGTGAACTTCTCGTTTTAACATGAGCACTTTTTGAATATCCGTAATTTTCATCCATGAAGTTACACAACTGCTATAACTAGGATGAGATCCTTTGAACCTGGTTGCCCTTTTCTCTTGCACATTGAATTTCCAGAGAAAATAAAAAAGCAGCACTAGTTAAATCCTGGATTACCTCATTAATTACAAACAACTGGTCTTTACGGTCCATTTTAGTATCTGGAAGACAAGAAAAACATTTAGAAGGCTGGAAAACCAATTTAACATGAGAAGTTCTTTTAACAGGCAGTCCGTTTGTAAAAACTTCCCTGGTTATAAATGAAAAATTAAGAACTGTCAAGTTCTTTCAACCATGTTATGCAGTAAATAAACATAGCAACAGAAGTATCTGTGCACTTACAGGACTGAGGCCATAGGAGTCATTTCCCAGAAAAATATTAAGATAGTCACTGTATTTGTTGGCTCAAATGGGGTTTGGTGTTTGTTTGTTTAATATAAAAGTTTCATCAAAACAGTTATGTACCACATTTTTAAAAACAACAAGTTGTTAGAAGTTCTTGGTTTGAAACTACTCTGAATATGTAAGTTAGGGATGATGCCTAACCCTACCTGCTTTAGAGTGAGGCATCAATGTCCTTAAGTCTTGCATTAGGTGCCTTGTTCTGAAATTAATTCCACGAGAAGAGAAAATAAGCACTCGCTCCTTGTTTTTCCATTTACCCTAGGAAAAAGACACAAAAGTTAAGCAAGAAGTTTCTAGCCTTAAAACTACTAGAACACAGCAACAATAAACGTTCAAACTGTAATTACAGAAAAACACAGTAAAAACATTTGTTATTAAGATTATCTGCCCATCTGCACAGAATTACTCTCTCAGCAAAAGTGCTGATTTCCATACAGAGTATTGGGGCCTAAGCTTTCACGTGAAGAACTGACATCCATCCTGCTTCAGTATGTTCAAATGTAAAGCCTTTCACGCGAAACACGTAAGTGATAAGAAAGCCATATGCATTTCGTATTCACAAAAGGCAACTCTCCTTCCCTGCAAAATGAGCCAAGCTACAGTCTCAGAGCACAATTTAGCTTTTCCTACAGATGAGCATGTGACGAGATCTCAGACTTCAATGTCCTACTTTTTGTTTTTCTTTGAAGCAAACTACAAGGCAATTATTGAAGCCTTCTCAGGATGATTCCTAAATGAAACTGACATTAATTTCCATATATCCTTTATATACAAAAAAAGAACCCAGCTCTGTAAAATACTCCAGAGATTAAGGTAATACAATTTATTTACATTGACCAGAATAACGCTCGTCGCATATTTTCATAAATAACACGCCATCGCACGTTACTTCTATTTGTGCGGGGATTATTAAAAAAAAAAACAACACGAATACGCCTCTCTATCGCCGCTTAGCAGCTGGGTTCCCCCCAGACACCCCGTCTCCCGCTCCCCCAGCCCATGGAGGCGGAACACCTCCCGAACGCCCGGCCCGGGCACGGAGACGAGGTGCCCTTCCCATGGGTAAGCGCAGGGCCGGGGAAGGGAGCCGAGCGGGGACACCGGGCCCGGCGCGGCCCGCTCTTCCCTGGGCAGCGGGGCTGGGAGGTACCTGCGAGACCGGCGGCGGGATGCTGTACTCCCCCGGGCCCGCTCCCTCCGGGCCCGGCTTGGCATCGGGCTCAGGGGCGCTCGGGGCTCTCTTAGCTCGCTTCTTGGGCCGCGCAGCCGGGGCGTCAGGCTTCCTTTTGGCCGCCACCATCTTGGCCGCACCACGCTGTCCCCGCCGTCGGCCGCACTTCCGGTCGTACGTACTTCCGGCCGCCCTCACTTCCGCCCTCTTTCCGGAAGCGCGGCGGGCGCGGCGGGGTGGTCGCCATGCCGCTCTCCGCGCAGCCGCCCGCCAGCGGGCAGTCCTACGTGTTCACCGCCAGCCTGGACAACGCCCGCCACCTCTCCAGCCTCCTCAGGGCCGTCCACTTCCAGGACCACGCCACCTGCTTCGCCACGGCCAACGGCCTCCGGGTGACGGTGGAGGACGCCAAATGCATCCAGGCCAACGCCTTCATCCAGGTGGGGGCTGCGCCCCCCGCCCGGGCCCGGCTGCTGCTGGCGGGGCAGCCCCTCCCCGGCCTTAGCGGTGAGGAGGGGCTGGTACCGCAGTTAGGGGCCTTAGAAGGGCCCCGGTTACCTGGTAGAGGAGGTGTGCAGCAAGTTTATCCACGGAGAAGGGGAAACTTGGGTGAAATCGCGGCTTAGCTGCGGGAGCTGACGCGAAGGAAGTGCTGTGATGAGGCTGTGGCCATTTATGAGATGTCTGTGCTGTTCAAAGGCTGAGCTCAGTGCCTGGTTTGTTCATGCATGCCTGCTGGTGTGATGAGCTTGCACCCTTGTTTAACGTGCTGGCACCTACTAAGCCCCCTGCTCCTTCTGACCATACCGTTCTTAGATGCATGAGCAAGTTCATAAACTGTCTCTCTTTAAGTATTTCTGTTTTGCTTCATCCCAAAGCAAAANAGCAAAAATGAGCCACAGGAGGAGAAATCCCCTGTGTAACTCCCAGCGCTGTAATAAATATTCTTTGCTCCACCGAATTTGCCCCGGACTAAAATTAATACAGTGAGCGTGTTTCTCACAGTATTTCTGTTTTGCTTCATCCCAAAGCAAAAAAGGTGGGTTTAAGCCAACTGAAAGAGGGTACCAATTCACAAACACTCATCTGCAGTAAGCAGCTAGTGCCCAGTGGCAAACGGGATAGCCTGGAGAGTTTACCCACATCAGACTAGTCAAAGGCATGTTTCAGCACATTTCTTAATGTGGTGAACTTGCTATTCTGTTCTCTTCTTACATTATTTTTTTTATAATTATTTGAAATGTTTATTCATTCTTTAAGTGAAGAAAAGTAAGTAAGTATTGTTTCTGGAGAAGGGTGACACTTACACTGTATAGTTCCCTGACTGTTTCCAGCTCCAGAAGGCGGCAGCTTCAGGCTTTAACATTTGTGGCTTGTTTTTAAGCTATAAGAGACCAGTGTTTAGGTTTTCATGCTTATGTGGTGCTACTTTGTTTCAACTGTGACCTGATTTTATTTTACTGGTTTTTGAGGGTGAAGACCCTTTTTTCTTTCATGAGTATTGTGTTATATATAGAAATCACTTTGTATTGCACTGATCTCTGAAAGTGAAAGCACTGAATTTGAGGAAAGAAGTGTAAACTGTAAAATAATTGCAGAAACACCCCTCTCTTCATCTATTTCCTTTCTCTTACAGGCAGAAATTTTTCAGGAATTTGCTGTTCAGGAGGAATCGGTGACGTTTCGGATCAATTTGTCTGTTCTTCTTGACTGCTTGACCATTTTTGGTACCAGTTCTTTGCCAGGTGTGGTGCATATTTACCTTGACAGTGTTATGTGTATCACATGTAATCACATAGTGAAACCTGTACATAGCTATAGGAAGATTTCCAGTCTTGGGAAAAAACTAATTACTTCCTCCCCTGAAGTCCTTCTGAGCATGGCAGCTATCGCTGGTAAGCAGGATCCACCCTGTTTACTTAAGCTAATACAAGTGTGTGCTGTGACCACAGTTGATGGAGAGAAGAAAGGAGCTGATGTGAGCCTAGCCAGTGTGTCAGGGACTGCTGCAGCAGGAGAGGCTAAAAGAGGCTAATTCAGTTTGGAAGATCGAATAAAGGTATATGTCTGTGTAGTGCTGTTGGAGTAACCAAGAAGCAGAGGCACCTTCCTGTGAAGATAATGTTTCCTGGATCTGTGTAAGGCACAAAAGAACCACTTGTTTTGGGTGAGAACCCTCTTGTGGCATGAGGTCCAATGAACAGTCCCAGCTTTTGCCCTTGCTCTGGTTTGGGGCTGAAGATCTCACGTAGCTTTCGTAATCTTGATAAGGAAACATGTCAAGTAATTTGTTCAGGCATCTCTGGCAAGTTGTGTGATGTTTAGGCTAGGGTTCTGACTCTGAGGCCAGTGCTGTACTGACACATGCCATGACTGCCTTTCCTGTTGATCTGTTTTCAGTCCAGGGTCCAGATCATCCACATCACACAAACGCTAATTTGTTCGCAAGTGCTGTTCACTTGTGGGGAAACCTGAGCACAGCTGGTAGAATAGTTCCTCTGCAGCCCATGCAGGGGAGTCGGTATGGATGTAGAGCGTGCCAAGGTTCACTCTGCTAGGGACGGTGCTTCACACTGCCACGTGCTTTTAAGTGGCCGGGAGGGCAGACTGCACGTAGCATCAGGGTAAAAGACCACTGGTTGGGCAAGCTCTGGCAGCCTCTTATCAGAGCTGTTACTTTGAGCTGAAAAAGCACAAAAGCTGTCAAGTACATCTTAAGGCCGCAGGGGATCCACATTGGGCTTGCAAGTGGCTTGGGCTGACTAATTGCTGTGAACTGTAGCAGAAATCAGCACTCTGAGAGACAGTATATACATAGCTTGGACTTTGTCTTGCTAACAAATTTTATATCAACTCTATAATAAATGTGATCTCTTTTTCAATATTTCTGTGGCTTGTGCAACCCTGGAACATCCAGCTACCTCAGAAACATTAACAAGCGTGTGCGTGAGTTAGGAAATGTTCTGGTGCAGATTTATTGGGCTTGAAGAAGTCTGCAGGGGTTCCAGGTAGCACCATTAGTTCACTGTGCTCCTGCTCCCAGTGCTGTTATGTGGCACCTTCTGTTCCTTCCCTTCTTCAGCTACACCTGCATTTGGTTTGTGAGCATTCTCTCCAGCTTGCAGATAAGGTACTGAGGAATGATACTTACCTAAGGTCTCACAAGAGACCTGTGGCTGGACTGGTAGCACTTCAGGTGCTGTAAGACCACTTTAAATCTTGCTTATCAAGTGTGTGAATTATAAAAATCAAGTTGACTGTATTATTGATCCTGTTTGTAGTCTTTTCAGTGACAGAGGTGTGTGGGAAGCTGCCTTCACAATTACGTATACAAATACTAAATTACAGGAACCCGCTTATTTAAACAAAAAAACCCAGGTCTTGGCGAATTTTATTTCCTACAAATTAATTTGTTGTTTGTTTGGGTTTTTTTAACTTGATGGTTGTTCAAAAAATATTTTCACAAGCAAAAATAACTACAAGTTAGCATGACTGTTTGGGTGCTACAGGATGCACTGTGTACTTACGTGGAGTGATACCATGACAGTTTTTTTGGGCAGTTCTACCATTGCAGCTGTGTGTTGAACTCCACATTCCTCTGCTGTTTCTGTTGTCACCCTGACCTACAGACTTAAATCAACTGTATTGAACAGCAATTAAGAAACCAAACATTCGGATTATGATTACCTAGCAAAAGGAGGATGAGACTAATGCAAGCTAAGCTGTGTTAATTTCAGTTTGGGTTGCACAAGTAACAAGAGTAGTAAAGAAAGACGATGTGAGCCAGAGAGAGCCTTAGGACTGTGGAGGATTTTCCAGTTCCACTGAAATACTTGTAGCATATCCAGCTTCATTGTCACAGTAGTGTTCCCTGTTTGGTACATGACACGAGTTGGATTTGAACTGGTGTCTACATACAAATAATTTCATTTTGCTGTATAACCATTAGCACTTCACAGGCTGTCTAGGAGGCCGCACTAAGCATGCTGTGTTAGTATATTGGAGGCTGGACCAAACATGCTAAATCAAATTGATCTGTGCCCCATATGTCAGTAAAATGTGAATTTTTCTAAAGGGAACAGATGCAGTAGCTAGCTCTCTGAAGAATGTGTGTTTCATTCTCTTTTTCAGGAACATCAACAGCCCTTAGGATGTGTTACTGTGGTTATGGTTATCCCTTGATGCTGTTTTTGGAAGAAGGAGGAGTAGTGACAGTGTGCAAAATTAACACTCAAGAACCTGATGAGTTGTTAGACTTTGATTTCTGCAGTACAAAAGTTGTTAATAAAATTATCCTGCAGTCGGAGGGGCTACGAGAAGCATTTGCTGAACTGGATATGACCAGTGAAGTTCTGCAGGTTACCATGTCTCCAGATAAACCCTACTTAAGGTACTGGAAACTCTGTTTTCAACTCATGTGTTCATGCTTGGCCTCCGTTGGTAAGGTCTGGAAGTTTTCAGGGTGAAGACAGGGGGAGCTATTTTAGAATACTGCTTTATTTCAAGAAGAATTGTAATGAGTGTGGCAAATCACCATATGTAATCTAATTAACATAAATACATTGACAACCTGGTAAATGTGACACTGATACAGACAGTTTAGCATTTTTAATTAAATTAAGCAAAAAATTCCCAATAGTATTTTGTGAAAACACTATATGCAAGGTGACTCATTCTGACAAGGTTTTAGAGAGCTGTGATCAGGTATTTTGAAATGGTGCCTCTTGTCTTCCAGGTTATCCACTTTTGGAAATGCAGGGAGTGCACATCTGGACTACCCTCGGGACTCTGATTTGATGGAAGCATTCCACTGTAACAAGACCCAGACAAACAGGTTAGGAAGTCTGTGATCAGTGCCCTCAGTGGCAGGGCATGCGTTCTTGCTGGAAAGTTTAAAAAACTGGTTTTGCATTACTGTGACATTTATTTCACCAGTATGGGGGGAAAAAATAACTTCTGATAAAAGCCTGCGATCAAAAGCTAAGTGATAACAATGTCCGTCCAATATTGTTCCCAGGAAAAGATCAAATTAGCACACTGCTAATTGCTTTTTAGTTATTTTGTGGCTTTAATTGGGAGTAATGTTTCAGCTCCTTTCTGCACAGTGTATTTTTTTCAGATTACTTTTTTTCCCCCTGCAGGTACAAGATTTCTTTGCTTAAACCATCTGCAAAGGCACTGGCTTTATCTTGTAAAGTGTCCATTCGAACAGATGCTCAAGGATTTCTTTCGCTGCAGTATATGATTAGGAATGAAGATGGACAGATCTGTTTTGTGGAATACTATTGTTGCCCTGATGAGGACATTACTGAAGCGGGACTGTAGGTGTATGTTTTGGTGTCTGTATTATATTTATGGATATATAAAATACTGTATTTTTTTATAAAACTGAGTGAAAGCTTTAAAGATTCATAGACTTGATATTGTAATTTTTTTAAAACTCTGGAATTAGAAATACAAAGACTTTCTTTTTTATTCCCTTGCAAGCGTTTCTTAGCCTTGACTCAAAAAACTGAAGCGGAAAAAGCAAAAAGGGGAGTTGATCTCCTATAGCCACCAATTCCAGCACAGATGTTAAAGTGGTGTTCGTTTAATACATTGTTTTTTTATAGTGTTCTCCAAGAATTTTTGTTTGTGTCTTGTTTTTTGTGTTTGGCTTGTTCTAAGCAATTACACAAAGGAAAATCTGAATACTAGCTGTATGTTAGCCAGTTAACTTTCAATGACTTGAAAATAAAACCAAATTTGTCTTGAAAGAGGATGACATTTTCAAACTGGTTTCTTAATAGCAGCAGGTGGTTTCTTTCTGGCGAATGCTGACATGTTTTGCTGGTGAAGCCACTACGCTCCTCCTCATCTCGATTAATTCTTAATATAACTCAATTCCTTGGAATTTCATCTGATACCAATTTGCCCTTTTGTCTGCAGTACTCATGTTGAATTAAATTAAGATAGAAGCCAGGATTTACTTACTCATTACTTATAACTGTTCTGGCAATGTTATTGTTTTGTATCTAGTAATTTGTTACACATCCGCAAGAATGCTGCTGCTGAAATGTTTCTGTACGTGCATGTCCCCATTCCTGCCCTGCTACTCTCTAGTAATGCTGTTAAGAGTCATCAGAAGAGAGAAAAGTTTCTTATTTGAAATTATTTGTGAAATTTGTTTACCTTCTCAATAGCCTTTGTCAGCAACAGGAGGGACTCCTGAACTGACGTAAAGAAGTATCTGCCTGTGACCCATGAAGTGGTGTATTCATATCACTGCTAAAAATGGACCTAACCTCTTACTCGCTGAAAAGGGAGTGCGGTTTCTGGAGAGTTTCCTGCAGGGGCCAGTTTTGCAAAACAGTGAGGTGGGCTGTAATTAGGGCAGAAGTTGCACTTCTTTCACACCTCTCCGTTGCAAACAGCTTGCTCAAACAGGGGAGGTCCGCTGACCCAGCTGGGCGTTGAACCAGCTGCAGAGACTGCAGATCGCACTGCAAGAGGCTGAAATCTTCCTGCCTGGCGGACGCGGGGTGTGATCTCAGAGTCGGCGATCTGCGGGTAGTTTCTACAGCTTTAGACTGCGGTTGAGTTTTGTCAGAAGATGAAGTCTTGCTTTGCACATGTGGAAAACAGTATGTACATACGTTACCAAGTTGATTGCTCCAGAGTTCAACAGAATCCGAGTCCTTTGGGTTTATTCTAAGTTTAAAATGCTTTTCTTGACCATTTTTCACCTCTTGCTTATGACAGCGAGAGTATACTTTCAGAGTACACAGTGACAACTGTTCGCTTTTGTTGTCTTCTATGTAGATCATCCATTTATTGCAATAAATTTTACATTTGAAAAACAATTACAAATCTTTGAACTACAGGACTGATAAAGATACCTAACAATATTCTAAATTACTCTTATTTACTGTAATTTTTTTTTTCCAAACTTAAGTATTCAGTATAGGTGAATTTTCTTTTGGCTTATTGTCTCAATTTCTTCAGTGAAAAAGAAAAATATGGTCTCATGGGGAATTATTAATATTATCCATGACTACTGAGTGTTAAGAATGATTTACATAATCTCTGTGTGACAGGATAAAAATGAAACAGCACATCACTTTCTTAATGTGATTTATTTCAGAGTATCAGAGTTCCCTGTATTCTGTTCAAGGACATTACTGTGGCTTAACGTTTGTACTTTTATGTAATTGCCTACAGATGTACTATATTACTTCTTAAAATAGTACTTTTAACAATTTCTTCTATAATCTACCAACAGTGATCATGGAAATAATACCCTAAGAAGTTAGAACACCACAAAATACCAGAAAGTAACTGTTGCATTTCATGAATAATAGCTATTACAGACATGCATGATTCGTGCAGGACTTAATGTCCGTACCCCAACCAGACGAAGTCAGAACCTCAACTCAGAAAGTGGGGAGGTGCTCGTGCACCTTGTGCCTTTGTGGATGTGGTTCTGGCTGGACAAAAACTTGGGAATTCTGGGCTACAGACTGCTTGCAGTAAGGCAAGGAGTGGATTTAGGATCCACCTATGATGGAATCTATTACATCTCTGCCTTCAAACACAGTAAAATAAAAAGGGTGAAGAGGAGAATGACTGGAAGGGCACTGCTCTTTTTGACCTGGTAAGTTGCTTAAATTCTGCAGACATCCAGTGTTGGATTAGATTTCATTTCCTACGACACTTTGCATGAGATCCAGAACTCGGGTGACAGTACCTTTAGTACGTTTTATCTCTTCTACTTGACACGCCTTTTTCCCTTGCAGACCATGGGAAACCTGCAGTAGAAGCAACTTTTCGTTCCTGTTTTTTCCTTTAATAGTATCACAGAATGGACTTGTCATGACTCAGATTTTGCCCACGTGCTTTCTAATAAAATTGTACATATAAGTACTCAGAATTACTTGTGGGGTAAACTAAAAATAGCTGGTGGAAGTGGGAACTGGAGCGAGCAGTTTCCACCCAGGTTCAATATAGCTGTAGTAGGTGCTGCCTGTCTGCTCTGATTTACTGCGTCTGGGGCTCTGGGCAGCCCAGAGGCCACAAAACTGACAAGTGACTTTTCCTCCAATTATTTTGATTTGTGCTTTTCATAGTAAGAGCTGACCTCACGTCTTCAAGAAGGCACTTCTTTAATTCTATCTGAAAACCGCTACCAATAGGCCTTGGGTCGAATTGGTCTGCTAAGATACTGGTAGCCAAAATAATGAATTCGGCTCCTGGTCCCGACAATCTTTAACACCGACGATGCTGGTGCCAGTGTTAATCTCTTACCACCTAATGCATTGAGAAGTTCCTGTGTCTCTCTGGCTTTCATGGGTTGAGGCCCATCCACAACCGTTTGGACCTGTAAAGACCGTTGAGCACAAAATTCCCCAAAAGGAACTGAGTTCTACGCCTCTGTTTCAAAGTTAGTCATGGGAAAGAATTGGTTGTTTAGTATTTGGTTAGGTATGGATTTATAAGGAAATAAGGATCAGAGTGGTTGGAAAAGTTGAGGTAAGCCACACACTGTTTCCTGTAGGTGTCTGTTTTGAACTTCATTTTGTAGCAGCTTGTAAACCCTTAAGAGTCCAGCAGGTGGGTCTTACCAAAATAAATACGTAGAAATTGTATAAATAATTATAGTAACACTAAACAGTGCTTTTGCTGGTAGAACACTAACATTAAACTGAACAAACATGGAATTATTTTTAAAAGGGAGCTGTTACAGAATAGAGGCTCGATGCCTTCCTGTTGAGACAGAAACTTGTTTTTATACAAATCTGTCTGCGAGGGGGGGCAGGACTGCTTAGGTATGAATGGGAGCTAAGGGCCACAACAGGCTGCTTCAGCCTCTTTCTGCCCTGCTTCTCCCCTCAGACGGGCTCTAACAACCCATGGGGTGGTGCAGTAGCATCACTCAACCTAATTGTAAGGGCTCTGCAAGGGCGTGGGGGTTGCAGGGAAATGTGACCAGGTGCCCACACAGCTCTCATCTTTTTGGGGAGTTAACAGACAGTGAGAAGTGGGCTCGAACATCCACCACAAATGTGAATGTCATTCTGTGGAAGTGTCCTGGGCCTCTGTGGAGAAATACACCCAAAGGGCGTCTAGAAAGATCTGAACTGCACAACAAAGAAATCCAGGAAAAGCTCCCCTTTTTGTTATCCCATTGAAAATCTGCCCCAACGAAGGGCAGAGAGGCGGTGGGAATTTCACTCCCTCTGGAGCAAGAGCATGCAGCAGCGTTTGGCGAGTTGGGGGCAGCACTGTGGGAAGCCCCTGAGCCCGGTCATTTATTTTGCAAATAAAAACCCCAGTGAGCCACTGGTCAAAACCCAGACGTTAAACTTGCTTTGTTGGTGGCTGGCTCTTACAGAGAAGGCTGAAGGGGGTGTTGGGTTTTCCAGTCTCCTGGCCTGAGGCTGAGGGAAGGGCTGATGAAAGCTCTCCATGGAGAATTCAGCAGCCTCCTACCCTTCCAGTGCAGATGGGAGCGTGGGATTGACCAAAAATAAGCAAGCCAGCAGAAAGCTGGACACCTCAATGCATTTCCTATATTTATCTAATTAGATAACAAATCTATCTGCACATTTGTGTGGATTTTACCCCATAAATGCCAATAGAGCGCAGCAACAGACGGGCAGCGCTATGGGAGGCGTGAAGCCACTCCACCCAGTCAGGCAGCAACCACAGGGGGTCTGCGGCAGCAGCACCGAGCCGCCGTGCCTCTGTCTGCTTGAAAACCAGACCACTGCCCAAGGAGACAGACTGCTCTTAAGGTTTCGCAGAGAGCTCAGCCCAGTGCAGAAATCAGAGGAGGAAGCAGTTAGGTGCAAAGCTGCTCCCACGAAGCCCATCAGTGGTGGCTCCTGGGCTATGCCTGTCCTTGCAGCCGCTGCACGGGATGCTCCTGGGCACGGAGGGGTTGGGGGGCTGCGCAGCCAGGGTTTGCACTGTGGAAACCTCACCTTGCAAGGTGCAGGGTAGGCTGGTCCAGAGCCGTGCCGGGCAGCTGTTTGCAAAAACTGCTGGTTGGCCTGGGCCCATCCGTACCCAGCAGTGTAACCATAGAATCATAGAATTGTCTAGGTTGGAAGGCACCTTTAAGATCATTGAGTCCAACCATTAACCTAACACTGCCAAAAACACCACTAAACCATGTCCCTCAGCACCACATCTACCCATCTTTTAAATACCTGCAGGGGTGGTGACTGCCGCTTCCCTGGGCAGCCTGTTCCAGTGCTTGACAACCCTTTCAGTGAAGAACTTTTTCCTAATATCCATCCTAAACCTCCCCTGGTGCAACTTGAGGCCATTTCCTCTTGTCCTATTGTTTGTTACTGGGGAGAAGAGGTCAACCCCCACCTCGCTACAACCTCCTTTCAGGTAGTTGTAGAGAGCGATAAGGTCTCCCCTCAGCCTCCTTTTCTCCAGTAATGATAGGGGTGGTCTCGTTCTAGCGTTTGAGAATATTCCTGGCCACTTTTATAGGCGTAGCCTGATGAATCACCAGGAGCGTGTTTCTTCTCCCCATAGTTTTACAATAAGCTGTTTACCTCGACACAGGGAGCTCTGTCTCTCTTAAACACAGCCATCAGCTGGTTGGAGACATTCACTCTCCTGATAAACTAAATGGAGGCAAGAAACAGGCCCCAGAGGAGCTGGAGCAAACCCAGGCTGTTAACTGCTCGCAGCACGGGGGAGTGTGTCCCCTGAAGGAACCACTCTGCAGAGGTGACCAGGGGTCCCAGAAAGGCTCCCACAGAGGTGCGGGCTGCGCAGAGCTGCTCAAGGGCAGCTGGCACATCTGCCTGCCCGCGCCTTCTGTGCTACAGCCCAGACTGGCTCATCACGCATGGCTTTAATTATGCAGATATTTGCAAAGGAACACACTGCCAGAAACCCATCAAGCCAAAGCATCTGCGGAGGAGACTCCGCCAGCCTGCCCCTCGCCAGCCGTCGCACCGCGACGTGATTTCTTCACGTGGCACCCAGGGCAGGAATTCTAGAAAAGCCGTGGAGGCCATACAGCCACCCACACGCAGCCAGCGCGGGTCTTCAGGGCAGTCTGGCTCCCAAACCTTCCCCCCACTTGCTGTGGAGGACGAGACAGGAGGAGGGCTGCTGGGGAGCATGCTGCCCTCCCCAGGGGCGCAGGGACCCTGCTACCCCCCCCCAACCTTCCAGCAGGCACCCAGCTCTACGGCACCTGCACAGGCACTGCTGGCCCTGGCTCTGACACACCTGGCCAGCTGTGCTCACACCCAGCTGTGGCCCCACCAGCTGCCGAACACAGCACTGTTTTTTTGGGGAGCCATGCTGTGAATGGTGAGAGCCCGGAGGAGCTGTTTCTAGGAATGGGGCAGTGCAGACCTTCGTGCTTTGTGTCTTCACTCCCCACACTGCTTTCCAGCTGCAGGAGAGGCTCGGAGGGGAGGAACGCCAGCGTTAGCTCTCTGTCCCTCCCCTGTTTTATTTTATTTTATTTTTTTGTCTGAAAAATGCAACTTCAGCCAGCTTCCCCCCTCCCCTCCCTCCCCCTTGCTCCCCATCCTCCTCTTTGCGGATGCCTCCTGGTGGGCAGCACAGTGCTTACAGCGAAGCGAATGCATCCAAACATTTTTGGGAAGGGCTCCCAAGCCTGCGGTGGGGAGGGGGACTCTTGCCGCCTTAGGACAGGGGATGCAAGAGGAGTGCTGTGTGCCCGAGCCCAGCCATCACCGGGGAGCATTTTGGCTAATCCCAAAGGGAAGGGTGAGCACACCGGAGTGACATCTTCCCACACGAGCACATTTGTGTTTTGACGCAGGCGACGTTCGCCTCCTGAGAGCCGCCGAGCGCCGGGTACCAGCTGCGGCAGCGCTCCAGGCAGGGTTGGGAGCACAGCCGGCCGGGCAGGCAGGAGCAGACGGCCGCCCGCCGGGACACGGGGAGAGGGGCTCCCGCCCCACATCCTTGCGGGGGATGATGTCACCGAGATGTGCCTGTTTCCAATCTCCAGCTGCTGGTAGGAGGCCCCATTACCAACCGTCTGAGCATTTCAGGCTGTTGGAAAATGTACGAGGAGGGCCAACACTGCAAATCTGGACAGATCAGCATGCAAGCAAGTTTTTAAAATAATAGACTGAAAACCTAATGATTGTGTAAATATCTGTGTTAAACTCATCAAACAAGAGTCTGTCAGGGCAGCCAAAGGCTTGTAACGGCGACAGATGCATTGCCATAAAATGCCTCAGGAACTACCAAGTTGTATCCCAAAACAGACCCTCCTGAAGCCACTGGTGGGACCAGGGACCAGCGTCTGCAGGACTAAAAGCACAAACCTCTCCTGCTTGTGAAAAGGGGCAAAACTGGCCATCACAGCAGCCTTATGTTGGTGACATACCACCCCAGGATGCCATCACCAGGTCCACCGAGACAGAGGCCATCATTTCTCCTAGAAGACATTTTTGTCACACGCTGTCGTAACCTGGGGAACCCAACACTTATAAGTGTCAAGCAAAGCACACTGCTTTCTCACCAGCAGCAGGGTCTGCTGGTAGGACTATTCTGTAGCTACAAAAGTTTTATCCTCATATAAGTAGAAACTTATTAAATGACAGATTTGAATTTGCTTCAGCTGCAGTTCACCACTGTATGTAATTCTAAGACAGAGGGTTTATGGAAATGACTGTTACCATGAGGACAATTAATTTGTTACTGCCCTGACAAGAACACACACATAGACAAAAACTCAAGTACGGTTCTAGTCCGTACTTAGTATCTCCGTTATGTATTTTCAAAAGGATCAGTAAAGGATCCAAATAGAGGAGGAGGAGGAGGCAGGGATGAATGAAAGCGTTTGGAAACTTCACTACTGTGAAACGTTTTGCTGAGAGCTGGCTTGCACCCATGAGCACCCCCAGTGACCCGTGTTTGCAGAACCAGACAGCATTGCCATCGATGAAGGTTTCAAGGTACTTAGACAAACTCTTGAACTGTGGCTTGACATTAAATTCGGAGCACTTTTAGTGCTCCCTGTGGCAGACCAAACCCACAGTGAATAGAGGATTTAAACCACTGATCTGCCCTAAAAGCCTCACACCTGTTCCTTTTTGTTTGAAAAAAAATTTGCTGGATTATGCTTGTGCCGGCAGAGTATGTGCTGGGTTACACCACGTCTGCCTATGCTGCTACTCTGAAACCTCAACACCGAACTCCTCCACGAGCTCTTCCATGAGTTTGTTCAACCCGCAGCACCACGACCCGCTGCACAGCTGCTGTGCAGCCTGGATCCCGACACCTCCTGTCGCGGCAGGCTGAGGCCCCGGACCCACAGAAGCCACAAGATGCTGCCTCTGCTGCAGGACCCGCCCCATACCAGGAGGCCTGACCACACTGCCTGAGCCAGCGACTCTTCCCTATTGCACATGGGTCTCTGCCATGTTTAACAGCAGATTGCTTCAGCCTTGCGTGTCTGCCTTTTGCTCAAAGGAACTCTGGCATCAGCATGGAGAAAGCCTCAGGACACTTTGGTTGGCGCAACCCAAGCCAGAGCCTCCCTGGGGCAGGTCAGACCAGCGAAGACTCACGCGGACACCATTGCTCCACCACCACGAGACAGCTCTCCTCCTGTGGCCCACATGGACCTCCAGCCTCTTTGCTTATCCTCCTCCCCCCAGCAGGCTGGTACCCCACACTGCCAAAGCCCCCCAGAGAACAGCTTTTATGGTCTAAACACAACATACAGATAGCAACAGTAATTTATTTAGCTCTGAAACATGCAGAGCAGTGAAATCACACACCACCTACCTCCTTCCCCCAGCCAGCCTGCCATCGCTCAGGAAAACTCACATAACCTGAAGTGGGCTTTAAAACAGAATCACAGCTCCGCATAGCAACGTAGCATCTGCCAAGTGATTTCCAGCGAGCTTTTCCACCAGCTGCTTCTCCTGGGGCACTGCGCTGTGGCTTATGGCAGCACGCAGCAGCGTGGCCTTCCCTTGGCTTTTGCTGTCTTGTGCTGACACGCAGGACATGGTCACTCAGTTGACCTGAGGAGTGGTGGAAGGGAAACCAGCAGGCCTTTCTGCCATCACTGAGCCCCCTGCTCAGCCAGCGTGGGGAAATACCAGCTTCTGACCTCCTGCCTCTATCCATGAGGCACCCAAATAAACCATCTGGCAAGTGCTTCTCTTACTCTCAATCTCCTGTTCCTCTGAAAAGCCAGCCTCAGGCTGACACTTACTGATGCTCATATTTCTCCAGAAGTAGGACTGTGCAGAAAAAAACCCCCAAAATATACCAAATCCAGGTGCAGGAAGACCAATGACCACTTTCCTTTTTCTGCATAGGGGATCTGTGAGCAGGAAATAGCCACAAGCTACAGTGGACACACTTTGGTGAGGAAAGGAAGAAAAGAGTGCTGCTGTCGTGCTGGTCTGGAGCATGCCCAGGTACTCAGAGTCATCTAAGAGGACCATCCACCCTTGAGCTCAAGTATTGGTTATGTGCCACTACATGTTGCTGGAGCCAGAAGATCTGTCCATCAAGGAGACAGAGCACACTCCAAGAAGTTCTTGCCTGACTGCTGCTGAAATCTCCTGAATCACTTCACTGCCCATCATCTTCTCATTTAGGACAAGAGGGAATGGCTTCAAACTGGAAGAGGGTAGATTTAGACCAGATATTAGGAAGAAATTTTTCACTGTGAGGGTGGTGAGGCACTGGAACAGGTTGCCCAGAGAAGCTGTGGAAGCTCCATCCCTGGAGGTGTTCAAGGCCAGGCTGGATGGGACTTTGAGCAACCTGGTCTAGTGGGGGTTGGAATTAGATGATCTTCAAGGTCCCTTCCATCCCAAACCATTCTATGATTCTATAAGTAAATAATTACCAGACCAGTGATGGTCGGGAAGTACTTCTACTCAAATGTGGCAACAACCAACTTTGAAGGCAAAATGCAGGACTGCCACAGGTCTGCTCCTAAAAAAGAAAAATCCTGTTATGCAACAGAGCTGGATTCTGGCCATCCACAAGAAAAACAAATAGCAATTCCAATGGGAGATACTAGGCAGCAGGCCTAGTGCTTGTGATGGCACAAAAGCCATCAAAGCAGATGTGATCTTCCTTTCCAGGTGATCTCACCATGAACAGATTCTGCATACCAGTTTGTCAGCGGCCTTATGCAAAGGAAACCCAGTACTGAGTACCTTGTAGAAAATTTCTACAAGAGGCTAAAGAGCTACTTGACCTCCCAGGACGTAACCAAAAGAGGTGCAATTCCTGCCATTTATGTGTTCCACTCTCAGATAGGAAAGTATTATTATTCTATGATTCTATGATAAAAGGCAACAGGGCTGACTGTGTAACTATTGCTAAGTTTAAAGAGATACATATCCACATGTCCACGTGCATATGTGTAGGTATATATATATATATATATATACTTTCACTGTAGTTCTGTGCGTGAAGTGCAAAGTGATAGAGAACTGTAGTTTTTAAAAATTGTGGGACCTCACCCATCTGTGCTACTGCTCTAAGGTAGTTTTAAACTTATCTGGAATATATCTAGTGGGGAATGGGAAAGCTGTATTACCTCTAGCAGGATGTCCATGTGAAAAACGGCTCTGAACTTATCAATCAGATAGAAAACATAATCTGCAAAACTGGTTGCAGAGTTCGGAGTGGATTCTATTCTATCTGACAGATCAAGAAAGGTAATAATCACATTGCAATTTCAGGGGGGAAAACCCGGTACATCTGACAGCTATCTAAACATGAGATATAGAACATATTTGCACTACATTGAAACCATGTAGTGAGAATTCCCTCAATACAAAAAGTAAATGAAGGCACAAAAAGAACAAAGATGAAAAAAATCGGAAATAGTTTATTTGCTGCATAAGGAAACTTCTTGTAAATTACATATAAAGAAACTTGCTATGCTGTAGTATATAATTTTCAATATTCCACAAAGATAATTGTAATAAATATACAAACCAAAACAAAGTAGAAGACTAAATCCATCAGGCAACCTACAAAATGGTTCCTCAAGTTTTGTACTTTGCAGCATTAGCATGCTTAAAATCTTGTTGTTCATTTTGAAGTGCTGCAGCAAAATTCTTTTCACATTTCTTTGGAGCATTTTCAAAACCATCTAACTATAAAATACTGTTCAAAATTAGCAGGCATTAGTTAAACCAATCAAGAAAAGTAACACCAAGGTCTAACTGATGCAAAGGTGTGATTTTTCTTTTTGCTTTTAGTTTTGCCAGGGTTAGGAATTATCTGATATAAGTGCACTATGAGTCCAGTCAGCATGAGGCACTGCTGACTCTTGTCATATTATGACTCTATATAAACTTCATAGATTATATAGCTCTGGAAGATTTCTCTATTAGAGACATATCCACTAACAGGAATAAAACAAATACCATAGTGAAGCTGTAAGCTAGTTAGAATGGTTGTACCATCAAGTGCAGTGTGTGCTTAGAAACACTCTTCCATAGTTTCATACTACGTTTCATACATCAGGCATTTTTATTTGACTTTAAATTTAAAAGTGCTGATAAAGGCTTTACTGATGCCCCTAGCTTCTAGAAACAACACTGAGAAATTTTTGACACCTTATGCTGTTCTCTGCCTATCATTTCTACATTTTTTTGAAACAGCAGGCTGAATTGCATTTTACACTTCACTGCTCTGGACCACACTGACAGACAGGTCTGTTATTCCGTACAGATCTTTTACAAACTGAAAACACTTCACTATGCTTCACTACTACTGAATACTTGGGGGTATAAAAAGAAACTCTCTAAAACACGATTACCTAAAAATATTTGTTAATAAGCTTAATGCAAACATTATGTAGAAAAAATGGTTTAGTTACCAAAAAATTCATTAGAGGGCCAATAAAAATATACTGAAGAGAAGATCTTTACAAAAGTGAGGTTAGGAAGTATGAGGCATTGACATTCACTGTAAACATCCTGTGTTCACTAGAATCCCTTGTCTAAAGTGTATGTTCTGGTTTTGTTCCTGAGCTTCACGGCCAACACTTGCATAGATAGCTAAACCTATCACAAAGGGTTGTTTATACAGACGTTTCTGTACTGCTTTGTACAGAACTTCAACAAACTAATGGTTTTACCTTTTGAAATAGTTTCATTCCACTACCAGGGAGTTCAAGGAAACTATGAAGCATGGTATGATTTTTGTGTACTCAGTGCATTGGATGGGTTGGGACAGCTACCTTACGGTGTGTTAATCTTAAATAATATTATACTAAAAAGTGTAGCTGTTTGATGTTCTGGTTTAGCATAAATATCTACTTCCGCTCACTGCTGCAAGGCTCACTTCTGCTCTGCCAAAGACTGCAAAATGTCAAGAACCTGATTGCTACAACTTCAAGCAACACAGTTAATCCCCAATAATAAGATGCAGCTTATAAACAGTACAGAAGACCTTATGAAGAACGTCACCTTTACTCAGGCAACACGAGTGCTTTCCTCTAGATTAACCTCCCTCTATTGGAGGAAGCTAGAAAGTACTTTCAGAGTAAACATAACATGGAGTGGCCTAAATAAAAAGTCTGAAGAAAATACTTGCATCTTGGATATGAAAAGCAGGCATGTGTTTAGTAACTGCACACGCAAATGCACATGGGAAGTGGTAGAGACAAACAAATCCACCTCACAAACAGCACAATAACACAAAAGCAGCAAATTGCCAATTTTAAATCTTATGTTAAGGCAAGTCTAGATAAACACCCATAACAGGATTAATAAAAATGGAGAGTTTTCCTTGTCTTTTTTGTTTACTTTTTCTGTGATTGGCTTTTACACATCGATAAAATTTGTTTAAGCACTTTCTGGACATCTTCATCCATTTGACCCTAGACAAGGGGAGAAAGAAGAAAATATGATTGAATTCAAGCATCTCTCTACTCTTTAAGAAGATTTAAAAACTATTTTTGAGGTATAGTAACTAGGTCAATTTCCCAAAATGAAGCAGTGTTAAATTTGTGCTTAAACAGTCATACCTTGGATAAAACATACCAAGTTCTTACTAGATCTGCAGAAGAAACAACTTTCATTAAAACACCAACATTTTGTAACTGACAATACGCAACCATACCTGCACAGCATAGAGAAGATGCATCCTGTAAACTGAGACAATTTCCTGATGTTGTTTCTTAGTTTCCTAGAAAATAGTTAAACAGAAAGTCACAGAGCATTCAGAACTGTTGAATTTAGAACTCCTCAACTAGATTGAGAGAGCTCTGGGGAATTACAAACCATAGCCTTATGCATGCATGGAAAAACAGCTTAGACAGCACTGTTCCACCAGCCATCCAAAACATAATTTGCTTGGACACATGGCCAACAGAAATGCTGTCAAAGATGCAGAATGATAACAGACTCTACTTCTGTGCTTATCAGCAACCAGAATTGAGAAAAGCCAACAATATTCTGACAAATCAACCCTCAACTGCAGCTGAGTTGCAGTTGCAACTTCCCTGAAGTCAGTGACCCATCTGGCAGCTAATGCCTTCCCAGAGAAGAAGAGGTGCTTACAAAAGGTCTTAACCCATGAAATCCTCAGTTAATTACTATACATTCAAACAAGGAAAGCCAACCTCCTTTTCCGTGATCACAGACTGCCACATCCCAGAACCCATCTTTCCTAATAAACTCAAAGCTGTTAAGAAAGCTAGCCTACAAGAAGGAAAGAATGCTTCTGTTCTGTTTTAAATCCTACCCGCTTACCTAATGTGTTGCATATCTTTTGCATGTTACACTATTTTGCTGGTCCTTAAGCAGTGGGAGATGAAGGGTCCCTTCAGACTTGGTGGACTGGGATAAGAAACAGTATGGGCCTTTACACTGATGCAGTGTTTAACTTTCTGCCTACTTATTTCTCCCCACTGCAAGGGAATTTTTCTGGCCAATACGAATATTGACTTTTCTTTCTGTCTGCTGCGGAAGGCAGGAAAGCAGACACCAGGTAAGCCATATAGCATGTCAGGCCGGGAATTCTCCTTTCAGAGTTACTCCAGAGCTCTCAACAAAGCCCTCTGGTAGGCAGTACCTTCTTTTCACCCTCAGCAGTGAATTAAAGTGCTCCTTTGGACAGGCAAGCTCTTGGAAAGAGTGATTGTGACTCAAGCCAGCTTAGAAGGCTGGACTTTTCATTCACAAACAAATACAATTTAAAAAAATCTTAAAGCAGTTCAGAATTTCAGAGAATAAAACTGCGCTCCCTATAAACAGATGGATTTGCTTGATTTGAAACTTCATGCCTTCAGAGACTACTTTCTTCCAGAAAGCCAAACTTATTTTAGCTTAAAAAACCAAGACTTCAGCTGATGAATGCTCTTGAGAAAACACACAAATCCACTGCACACCGGCATATTTTTCATAAATCAGGGTCTCAGCAGCAGCTCTGGTCACTACATTTCACTACAAGTACAGAACTTTGCTCAACTATTGATCTGAGGAAATATATTGGTGGAAAACAGCTTTCTTTAGTTAGACTGTTTCTAACTAGAGCAATTTGTGATTTGCAGATTCCTAAATGTTTCAGAGAAACAGAGAAATTATAGAATTTCAGGATGAAAATTCCTTTCCTTGTACTCATTGACTGTGCTCCATTTTAAATAAGGCATTGTGAAGAATGGTACACATATCTTTGGAGAACTGGGAATAATAGTGGGTTTACAAATTATCACACTTACAGTCAGTTGGCTTTGCAATTGTTTGACTTGTTGTTGTAACGCCTCCAGCTGCTGGCTTTGTCTTTTGGGGGCACTGGTTGAGTAGGAAAGCTGAGAAAGGCTGTTCAATGCTTCTTTTAATTTGCTAACTTCCTTGGACATTTCATTGATCTAGGGAGGCAAAAACCAGGTTTTCATGAAAAGCTGCAAGGCACCCTGTATTCCTGTGGGTCTCATCTTGGGGTTATTTGTGACTTAAATTTAAGAAGTGCGGAAAACCAAGACGTAAATAAACTCAGTGGACAGACAGAGACATCATGTAAGCAAAGGGTTACAACGCTTCTCTATCAGCCCTCCTGGCACAGTCAATTCAAAATGCATTACTTGTTCTGAAAGCCAGCAATATTTACAAATAAGGATTGCATTTACCACTTTCACAAGCACTGGTGCTAAACACAAGACACAAACATACTAAACATAGGCCAGCTATTCACAGCTAGCAAAATACATAGCTTTTTTATAAAGAAATTTGTAGTGACAGATATGGTAGCTACAGAGGAAAAAGTCAAGTCATGCTAAAGTTGTGATGACATAGTAAAATCAGAATAGTGAATTTTTGTCCCTTTCTGATCGTTTGTTTTCTTGTCTCCCATGGAACCTCTTCCTGCTGTAAATCCCACTTCTTTGACTTCAGTTGCCTGAATAGTGTGAATCCAACCTAAGAAAAACTTAAAAGAAGTAAATTGAAAGAAAGATCACGCATATCTACAGTTGGTTTCCTTTCCCTGTGGAAAGTTAACACACCGAAAACTTCTTTGACTTTGATATCTGAATTTTTAGATGGGCAAATGCACTCAAAAGTTACTTTACTCTGTGACACTTCACATATCATCATCTATTAAGTCACCCATGCACCATCCCACCTGTTTTGCAGTCTGAACTCATGTAATACCCCTGCACTGTAGTGAATCACTAACCTTTTTATCTTTATCCTCTTCTAGTTTCGATGAGCTTTCAGAATATCTTTTCATTTCAAGAAGATCTTCTTGAGCTTGATGGTACTTTTGGTGAAGACCAGTCACCTCCCGTTCCTTTGCTTCAAGCAGAGTATGCATACCTTCTTTCTCTTCTTTCAAGTGCAAAACTTCATTTCTCAGTTGCATAGCATCTAAGGACACATTTTCCTTCTCTTGGATTACATTCTTCAGTTTGCATGACAAAACACTAACTTCACCCTCCAGTGATGACTGCAGCTTTTCATACGTAGCCTTGGGTACCATTGCTTCATTAATTGCAGCTTTTTCTTCCAGTAATTCCTTCTGTAAGTTTCTTACTTCACTTTCCTTGTTGGTAAGCAGTCCTTTAAGCTCATTTATTTCTTCCTCCATTTCCTTTACAGTATTTCTGAGTGCATTCATCACCTGGTGGTGTTCAGTAATTGGCAAAGAGTTTTGTTTCTGAGTGTCTAACAGTTGCTTTAGTTCTTCTGCTTCATCTAACACTTTTGTGTACAGGGATTTCATTTCTGATAACTCATTCTCTGCTTTGTATTTCAAAGAATTTGTTACCTGCATCAGTTTTTCATGTTCATCTCTAGGAATGTAGTCCAAAGCTATATCATCTAGGGTTTTTCTCTTCCTATAATCTTCAAGCTCCGTTTGTGCTTCTTTGTACGACTGAGACAATTCACTAAGTTGTCTGTTGAGCTCATCTATCATTCTGTGCATCCCATCTTTCATTTCTCCAGCTTCAGTACTAGATTCTAACTGTGTCTGATTTGTCAGCTTGTCCTGTAGCCTTTTAATTTCCTCTTGCCCTTCTTTGTACCTCTCAATCAACAATGCTTTCTCTTGATTAATGTCATCAATAACTGAACAATATGAATTCTTCATTTCCTCACACTCTTCTGCAGACAACTTGCTTGCCACATTCTGCTGTCTTTCTTCAAACTTTTTCTGTAGATCTCTCACTTTCTCTTTTTGTCTTTCATTTTCCTCCAATGCCCTCTTCAATTCTTGCTTAAGCATTTCAACTTCTCCACATGTAACCTTCAACCTACTCAGGTCAGAACTGGTTTCTTCACTTTCAGAAGAAACAAGACCCAGCTTCATTTGGCTTTGTACGTTCAAAACCTCTTTCACAGCTTCCTCATACCTGTTTTGAGTTTCTTGGAACTTCAGGTTAAGATCAGAACCATTTTGTGAAATGTCTGTGCTATTTAAGTTATCTGTTTCTGGGACTCTAGACTGGACCTGAGCTTCTATGTGCTTTCTTTTGGCTTCAGAATTCTCTAATTGCCTCTGCATATCCTTTAAGTCTTCCTGGAGGTACTTCATTTTTATGTCACTGGGGCTCGTCAACTTTTCTTGCATTTGGGTGGCATTTAATGTAGACTTCAGCTCCTGAGCCGAGAACTCATTGTGTCTATCTGCTGTTTGCTCAAACTCTGTTTGGGTTGAATGATAAGATTCTATGGTTGAATCCACTTCTTTAGGTGTTCTTTCCTGTGCAAAAATAAACCCAAACAATTGCACAATAAAAACAAATACATGATTATGTTTTTTAGAACAGAGTAAGCAAGGAAATCTTGCCACATCCTACAGAGACAGGCAATAAAAGCACGATGGAAGACAGTTTTAGAAAAATCCAAAACCCAGCTGCTCCCATTTAGTCATCTACAGTGAGAGAAGGCAGTAAGTGCCAAGCTCCTCTGAAAGTCTGGGCTGATCTCCATAAGCTAATAATCAAAGCTATGCAAATTAAAATTCTGCTAACACAACTGTTAACAACATCTTTTAGAATGTGGTTATCATAATAAACAAAGCTATTCAGTAATCTATGGGAAAAGTGAGAAGATCAAAACATTGATTTAATCCTTTGGGGCAGAGTGTTTCCATGATCTTACCACCCATGAGCTCATTAAATTATCTCCACAGTACATCTCTTTAAAACGGTGAGCAGCTCTTTGTTCTGCTAGCAGATTAAGGGAGCGCTAGAACGGCACAAAAATACGCCACCTGTAATTTGTCCTGCAGCTCCTTATTGTGCAGTGTCAAAGAAGCAATTTTTGCTTGCATCAGCAGAAGCAGATCTTGCTGGTCAGCTTCAGAACTCACATCCAATAAACTATCAGCACCTTTGGAGAAACACAAAGATTCAAAAGCTTTCAAAAAGCTGAAATGCTAGCTAGTCAGTTATTCTAACCTTTCAAATTAAACAGTTTGCTCCCATGACCACTTAGTATAGGGAGCAAGCAAACTGTTCTTAGAAACTCTTTCCCCAAAAATGTCTTAGATCACCCAATAGAAGCAGGAGGTTTTGGTGGGGAGCCACCAGTAAAATTACAAAAATTTAATCCCGATACTTATTGTGTCTCACATTCTAAGCAGAAAGGCACAGAGGATTTCTGACCAGATTTCAACATTTCATACCACCTAAAACACCTAACCAAATATGAAAATAAGGATTAAGTGTTATTGTATACCTGTTGTGCTGTCACTCAGTCTGTCTTTATTATCTCGATGCAAGGAGCTGAATTCTTCCTGCTGAGACACCAAAAGAAAACGCTTTCACAGAAAGCAGATGTAAAGTTGGACAGTTCACCAAAGGGAAGTATATACAGTATAGATCTTGCTGGATAAAGCCTGGCAAAGTAGGCTTCTTTTATTTCTGGGGTCTTGTTTAACTGTAGCATGTGACCAGTATTTCAAAATCTGCTAAAGCTGTTCAAGTTTCATTACCTGATTCTCATTAAATATTAATGATATATGGGCAACTATCTCATAGTTTGGAAGGCTGCAGCCCCTGTGATAAATAGCAATACATTGCCCTGTATTAAAAAATAAAAATCTTCAATACCGTAAGACAAAGATCATACAGAACACACTCAACCATTTCCCTGATATCTTTTGGTGAAAGGGTCTCTACCTTTCGCATTGTACAATGCCATGCGCTTCGCTGGTATTAGGTAATGACCTCTCACAGCATTAATACTTACTTTCATAACCATATTCCTAAATACTAATTTATGACTACTTCTGTTTACATATTCAGTAAACATTAAAGTAATTCACACTTGCTTTATAAATTGCATTGAAATAGATTTGGATCCCTTTTTGTTCCTAAAACTCAGCTAATTAATTCACAGGAGACTTTGCAGTCAGCAAAACAGATTATTAACTAGATTACTAAGATACTATACCTTCCTTACCTAAGCTTCATAAGAACAGAAAACTGATACCTTGCACACTTGATCAGCAAAGAAAGCCTGCCCTTTTCCAGTCATGGGAGTTGAAGTTGATGAGTGTGGAGAGGACAAATCACTAAGCTGTAAAAGATTTTATGTGAATAGGTATGTATCCATATGGGTACATATAACTACCTCACTAACACATGCCTATATATATAGATATACACACACATTAAAGAGTACTTTTCCCTGCAGTAACATAAGTCACAACACTAGGTTAGTTTCAAAGAGCAGATTTAATTTTTCAGTGCTCTTCTGAGTCAGTATTGCATATGCAGTGTAGCTACTATACAGGTAACATTCCAGTTTAACATTAAACCTAACTGTTAAATTGCATTTTTATACTACATACATCTATTTAAGTATTTTACTTTCATATCTAGATATGCATATAATAATGTGTACATATATATGTATAATTAAAATATACATAATTATTTACTCATGGAAGTTGGCAAAACCAGGAGACCTTCAACTTTAGATGGTAGAAGCAATTGTACAGTAAAATTTGCACAGTAGTATCTTAAACCATGCTGTATTTCAAGCAATTTTGCTTCATTAACCAAAGCAACACATGCTTTCATGGTGTCATCCTAATGTCAGGAAAAACACTCATGGTAAGACAGGCATATAAAATAACAATGACAAAGCAAATCCAGCCCACGTAATCTTTCACAGAACATTCAAAACGCTTTTCACCCCCTAAAAGCATCTCAAAATTGGTCTTTTCTTTACCTGAATAGGACTGATAGGAGGAGGTGGGGCTTTGCGTTTTTTTGGAGTTCCACTTCTTTCTGAACTTAATTTAGAGCCTTGATCATGCTGAAAGTTTCACCAGCCAGAAAAGGTAGGTTTGTTAGTTTGGTTAGTAAAGTCCGAGCAAGTTGTTTTATAAAACAGAACAAAACAAAAACAAATTCCCACATTAATACCAACTTTAGCAGCTCATGCAGTGCCTTATTTCTTTTTCTATTTAAAGATTACATCTCTACTAACAAAAAGATATTAAACATGCCCGACAATAAGAATCTGCCCCCTTGTAATCCATGCTTCAGTGAAAACAAACAAGATTTAGTGAAAAAGCAGAAGCTGACAATAGGTTTAGCACTAGTGATCTTGAATACTTCCATTCATACAGAGTCCAGTCATGCCCTTCTTAACAGCTACCATCTTTCCTCTCCACCAGCTTCTGCCTGAGCTCCCTGAAAAACCCACCTCTCCACTTAAAGAAGGAATGAACCAAAGCATTGCACCCTCATCCGCTTTCCAGCTATCAGCAGGTCTACAAGGTCTACTTGCACTCCAAGATATGATACTAAATAAAAAATGTAAGAAACTAATTTAATTGCCTAAATCTGCTGGGATTCTCACAGGTGGGGGTCTCCAGTGAGATGTGTGTTTTGGAAACAGGGAACTTCTCTAAATCATCTACTCTACAGTTTATAGAGATAGGGAGTCCAAAAGCCAAGCTCCTGCATTACACATGAGAAAAGTGGTGTACCTTCCCCGCACACATGAGCACATGCGCCTTGCCTTCCTTTTCTCACTGAGGGTGCTGGCTGCTGTTACAGAGAGAAGCTAAGTCTAAAAGCAATGTTCCTGAAACACATTTCTTAAATAAGCAACAAACACCTTTCACATTACAGAGTAGTCAATGGCAGTGCATCTCACAGTGACATTTACTAGTGCTTCTAGTCATGTCAATTACTGTTTTTTCTTAAGTTACAAGTCTATATAGCCCGAGTATTTTTAAAACCAAAAGGAGAAATACCTGCTTTGCTTTTGTTGGTGACTTTGTATCTGTGAAGCAGAAAAGAAGTGGAATTAAGAAAGCTATCAAAGAAAAAGTTATTTGCCATTCCTAACCCATCTCTCAGCTCTACTTCCCACACCATAAATACTTTGGGTTTTGAATTCCTGTCTGAAATCTGAGAAATAATTTTCAAATTCCCTTTGAATCATATCCTTTCTCTGCTGCTTTTTGGGTTTCACATTTAGATAAAATTCAAAGGATTGTGGCAATTCTTTTTCTACTATAGTCTTGCACCATGCTTGCATATTAGCTTCCTACTTTAGAAATTTGTCTTAGTTTGACCCTAAAACCCTCTGCCTGCATTATTTTCTTCTCTAACCATTCTGTTGAGGAGCTATCACTTACTCTTTCACATAAAAAGGGATCTGTTCCAAGCTGTATGCAAAACTTCATGATGCTGCTACATCAGCTTACTTTTTCTTTCTCCAAAACACCTCTTTTTGCCCTGCTTAGTGCTTTATCCCATACTAAATATTACCATCTACAGCAAAGACCACATTTTCCTGCTTTTGGGAAGCTTCAGCCAGACCATCTTGAAGATGGCTTTTGAAACTTTTACTTTGTAAGGTAGCCTGAAATTTGTTCATTGCTAAACATACATGTAGCCAGTTCAAGGACAAACTGCAGACTGGCATCTCTTACATACCCACATCCTGAGATAACTTTGATGATAGGAGATTCTGGATCCCTGTATTCTCGGAGAGCTTGGAGTAATGCAGGGCATTCTGTCCAAAGATGTCTACTAAACTGACATCTGCACCTTTCCTAAGGAAGGCTTCCACCATGTTAAGGCTACCAGCTTCACAAGCCATCATCAAAGGAGTTCTGGACAAAACAAAACACACAGAGAGTAAGTGTCAAGAGTTAAGCAGCAGCTCAGTTTTCCAGGAAAAAAAAAAAAAAAAGTGTAACAGTTATGCAATAAAGTCCAAGACTTTGTCAACATCTGTACTGACGCATACACGTAACTTGTTTCTCCTTACAAACACCTGTCTGCCCCTCCTCCTCTTCCCCATACTCCCCCTTCTGCAAACACCTGGCATGCTTTGTACAGGTCTACAAACATTTCTAAAAATGGATTCATGAGGCTAAGAGGAGAGTCATAGATAGAAATGGCTCCAGGAAAATCAGACTATCAAATCTCACTGCCACGCTCCAATTACAGCTCTGCAAGTGGTGGTACAACACGAAATTATGTCATTGCTGCTTCCCTTCACATGTTGCTTTTAAGACAAAATAGACACTGATTTCAACCAAAAAGCCAAACAAATCTCAAAGCTCTTCAGTGANAAAAAAAAAAAAAAAAAAAAAAAAAAAGCCCATTGGAGCACAATTGATTCCTTCTCCAACACAGGGCAGCTAGACAGTGCCAGATCCTACAGCAAGGGTAGCATACAGGAGTGTTTTCCTAACAGGTTGTATCTGTTTTTCTCAGTTACTTGAAGGGGTCATAAGAGATGTACAGAATAATTGCAAACACACAGAAGATCCCACCTTTCAAGCATGCTCTAATATTGCTTTCCTGCTTGGGCATAATTCTACCTTCTCGACATGAAGACATGCCTAATAGGTTGGCCAAGTTCATTGGCAAACGCATTCCTCAGTGCAGATATGAAACCGAAAAGTTACTACAGTGATAATATTTGCTAGATATTAAGACAATCATTTCACTGATGAATTAAACATACTTCCCATAATGGGTGACCCATGGAGAACTGATGGCTGTTGCAGTGCTGTGCTAAAAAGTAGTGCTGAGTGGCAACTTGGATAACACCTCCAGAGTCACAGGGATGGTTTTAGATTACCAAAATAATTCACTTAGTCTGGACAAGATAGGAAATTGGAGATGTCATGTTCAAAGGTTATCCCCGTCCTCTCCCAATAAGGGCTCTCCTTTTTTAGTAAAAACTTTTGTGAATACGGGATGTAAGATCACTCTCCTTGCCAGAAGAAAAGCAAGAAGTAAAATGGTATATTCCATGTTATATCATTTTCTTGCTCCTACACAGTACTTTCTCAAAAAAGAAAACACAAAAATGCAAGTCTGTCCTATCTATGACAGAAACACCTTCATCTAATTAAACTAGAGACTCTTAACACTGTGTGCTGATTAAACAGCAGAAGAGTGAGGGGAAGGCAGAGGTCACAGGGTGGGCAGCACCTCAGGTTCAAGGCATCGATGAGGCCATTCGAACCAACTAAGACAACAAAGGGGTTTTCTTTAGACAACTTAAAACAGTTACTAACAAACTTTGGACTGATAAAATTAGGGCTCAGTCTTATCCTCCCAGGTGCTGCCAAAGAACAACATGAGCGTTTTATCGCATACAATAATCAAGACTGCTATCAGGTGTAACTGCCAAGTCTTCGCAGCATCCCGCTTTACCTTCACAATTTAACCAACTGTTCATAAAACAGCCCATTAATTTTCAAAGACTCTTGATCTTCACCAGTATCATCAAAACAAGCCCATTTTTTCACTAAAAGGATGTTGCTTTTTAAAATCAGTTTTCCGACCCATGCACTATTAATGCAACAAATCTCTAAATGGCACCTTCTAAGACGACAGCATCTCCACTATATATAGCTTTACTGTATTTTTCTCTTGCTGCTGTGGCTGCATTATGGTAGAAAGAAGAATCCTCCACAGATGTGACTCCCAAGTAATAGTTTTAGGATTTAAGTTGGAGAAAATAACTCATGCCAAGAAAAGAGCAGCATTTAAAACTGGGACACGTACAAAGTGATGTGTAGGTAAGTGCTATCAATCAGATTCTTGTAGGAATGGGATTTACTCCTCTGGTAGCCCTAGGGAAACCTTACAGGTACATCTAGTTTTATAGTTGCATAGTTTCTGTTTCACCTTTCCCTTTAGGCAGAATTCTGTAAGCCTTCTCAACAATCAGGATATGCTGTCTAGTACAGAAGGCATTATTTCACCTAACAACAACTATTTTGGGAAGGATTTGAGAAGAAAGCTTCGTTTGACAGTTAGCCTTGGGGAAGAATTAACATGTTAACCTGCTGTACCTTCCATTTTTATCCCTGGTGTTGATGTCTGCTCCATGATCCAGAAGGTATTTGCAGACTTCTGTATGACCATTTTGTACTGCAAGCAGCAGAGGTATGTTCCCATCCTAGGAATGCATTTGAAGAAACTATGAACAATAATCCATCCACTTACAAATATCACTCTGAGATTTAAAGGTCAGCTATGAACTTTACTTCTATATAGCACAAATGAGGCGCTATCAGTACAGTTTTCTTGCGTACCATAAATGTAGCTCAGTTTACTTTAATTCTGTTCTCGACCACAGGGGATGCAAAGCATTAGGAGTAGGAATGCTTTCTGCTGTTTGTACTCCCTGTGCTGTCTGCTTAATGCTATAACATGATCATTTTGGAACTATACAATACCTTTAAGTAGTTCTACAACAAAAATGATCATTTTAACTATGTACAACGCAAAAATACAACATTCCATATAATCATAGAATAACTTAGTTGGAAGACACCTTTAGAAGTCATCTGGGGTTTCTCCCCCTTTGCTGTCAGTCCAAAGCTAGGAAAACTTCAAGTCACAGTACGTTGCTCAGAGACTTGTCCAGGCAAGTCTTAAGCATCTCCAAAGGCAGAGACACATCATGACACCTCTGGGTACCAGTTCCAGTGTTTCACCACCTTTATGGTGAGATTATTTTTTTACTGGTACCTAACTGGAATTTCCCAATTAGGTCCACTGCCCAAATTCTGACCATTGCTTGTCACCATTTTGTCATGTACCTCTGAGGCTGGTCTGGCTCCCTCTTCCCTATGATCAACCATAATGTAGCTGACTACGTTAGATGCTCCTACAGCCTTCTCTTCTTAAGACTGAACAAACCTTTTTTTGCCTTTAAAATGCATCTGCTGAAATTTCAGGTCTAACCTCTGTGACAGATTTTTTTGTTAGGAAGAACAGATAGGAAGGAGACAGATCCAAGTCAAAAACAAAAACCCAAACAAGTTTAAATATTTTTACGCCTTTTTTTCTTTTTTTTAAATTTTTTTGTGCTTCATTTCTGTCAGGTCCCCTCCCTTTATCATCAGAGGATTTTCTATCAGGCAGCTGCATCATTCCCCGAAAAAGACCTGGTTGTTCGTAGACCTTTCATAATAGTGAATGTAGTGTCCCTGAGGCTTTAGACTACATCAAGTATATTTTTTCCCCTCAGGCTTGTCGTACTCTGGTTGGGCTTGGTGAGCATCTCACCACATTTGGCCACATAATGGGCTTTCTCCAAAGCCTACTGGAGTCAATGGAAAGACTTCTAATCACGTTTTTAATATATCAGAATTGATTCTAGCTACTTGTACCAATGTATCTTGCACCAATGTCTCTTGCACCAATGTCTTAATTTAACGAGCAGCAAATTCTGCCACTACTGTATTAGAATGTGAAGCACTTGCCCATCTCTGCTATGGCAAGCTTCCTCCAGAGAAATCCAAGAATAAATAAGCATAGTATTGGTTTGAACTGTGGCACCTGAGATCGACTGAAGTGGAGGGTGGTAAGAGCTCTGCAGTATCTGAAGTACACAACAGAAGAAGAGGTACGTACCAAATCTTTGACATTAATTGGACCTTTGTGTTCACACAGAAGTTGAACTGCCTGAAGACAGCCACATGCAGCTAAAAAAAAAAAAAAATAGACAGGCATGAATGTCCATTAAACCCCATTTTCAATTTGTGTTCTGTGCTTCCACTTGCAATACTGCAGCATTACAGTGGGGTCCAAGAAAAACAAATTAAACTGTACTTCTCTGTTTTAAGAAGGAAGGAGAGAAAGACTAGAAGGCTGAACAAGAAGTTGTATGCAGAAATACAACCAATATTCATGTTCCAAATTAGCATAAGAAGACATAACCTTTAAAGACTGAAATCAAAATCAACCTAATCTTAAGTATTGCAATTGCTCTGCACTTGCAGGTGTGCAAGTTAGGCTTCCTAACTGAAATTCAGTATTCACAGTACTCATCTAAAAAAACATCTGAAATTGATAAACCATCAGGTGGAGTCACAAGATTTATGTAATTAGAACCTAAAAAGCTCCACCAGGCTGAAGAGCTCGGAATATCAAGCACCACAAAATAGATAGTACAAACTTTCAACAAAAAAGTTACCTGCATAATGTAAAGCTGTCTTCCCAGAATTGTCAGTGCTGTCTGCTGGACATTTACTCTGCACAGTTCAATAAAGAGAAGGAAAAAAAAAAAACCAACAATTAGAGAAACACCCAGAAAATAAAATATAAGTTTAATGATAAGAACAGAGTGCTGAACATCTTTGAGAAAAGTTTTATAAGCTACTCCAGAAAAGAATAGTGAAGAAAGGCACAGTTTTCCTTTCTACCAATCTGGCCTCTCCTTTCTTGGTGCCAGCTTATGCTGAAGCCATAGAAAATACTCATAATGAGACAGATATTCCTAAAAAATGTTATAGTTTTGGAAGAATTTAAATCAGGAAATAAAAAAGGAAAGAAACTCTCACTTGCCTTAGAAAAGCTGCTTTTTTTTTTTTACCTTACAGTAAGAGCTAAAGCAATCATGTCGTAATGCAATTAATCTTGCATTATTTCTGTCAAAGGCAATAAGGCTTTATTTACATTTGTCAAAACTAAAGCATCAACAATCCAGTTATATTTTGTGGTATTATAAGCCACCAGCTACTACTGATCAATCTAGACTTCAAACTAATAAATACATTTTTTTAAAAAAAATCAAATTTCAATTATCAAGACTTGTTTTGATACAGAAGATTTTAGTTTACAACAATGAAAGAGAATCACAGAATCATAGAATAATTTAGGTTGGAAAAGACTTTCAATATCATTGAGTCCAACCGTAAACCTAACACTACCAAGTCCATCACTAAACCACGTCCCTAAGCACTGCACCTACACGTCTTTTAAATACCTCCAGGGATAGTAAATCCACCACTTCCCTGGGCAGCCTATTCCAACATTTGATAACCCATTTGGTGAAGAACTTTTTCCTCATATCCAATCTAAACCTCCCCTGGCACAACTTGAGGCCATTTCCTCGTGCCCTATCACTTGTTACTGGGGAGAAGAGACCGACCTCCACCTCGCTACAACCTCCTTTCACGTAGTTGTAGGTCTCGCCTCAGCTTCCTTTTCTCCAGGATAAACAGCCCCAGTTCCCTCAGCCACTCCTCATAAGACTTGTGCTCCAGACCCTTCACCAGCTTCATTGCTCTTCTGTGGACACGAGGTGGTATGACCCTGAAATATTGGGCTTCTAAAAAACAAAAATTATAACTTTTGGCTTTCAAATGTAGCACTGCCTCCAATACTTCTGATTTTCTAGGAAAACAGGTTCACACATATTACCACATTCTGTAACAAAAATGTCGAGATTCTGCCTGTGTAAAATAATGATTTAGCCTGTTTTAATTCAACTCCAGCATGTCAAAATTAGACATTCCTCACATGTACAGTTTATATCACCATGCTCGTCCACAGAAGCAAGGAAGCAATCCAAAGAGCATGAATTACTGGAGAATATTACCAACGCATTTGCACTTACAAACATATTTAGAAATCTGCATACTGTAATAAAATTAGCAAAATAACAACAAAAGCACTCTGTGGTTGTAGCTGGTAAGTTAATAGGCAGCAGACATTTGGTATTGACACACATCTAGTTGATGAGTTGATCATGCTGCTGCATGTGATACCATTAGTCACAGCTTGATGTCACTGTTTATGCTGTAAATGGCTTTGCATTAGGAGTAGTAGATATTCGTAATGAAATCCCGAAGAAGGGAGCCACGGTGGTTAATGATAACCCTTTCCAGGTGTGGAGGAACAGGGAAGTCAGCTTGCAACAAGTATGGAGGTAGGAATCAGTGAAAGTGGACCAAATATTGTCAGAGACATTGACAGGGTCAGTCACAAGACAATCGGAAAGCCCTGAGGTAACCAGGGAAAAGCAATTTAGAAGTTGGGATTTGGGATCCATTCTTTCTGTACCACTGCGCTCGAGAAGGTTTATTATTCATTATTTCATCTCTACTCTGAGCTACAGTCTTACTGATAACTCCAAACTACTAAAAATCTGTCCCAGATCTCTAATCACCTCCATCAAAATTCATCTGGCTTTCTGAAACAGAGCTGAGAGGAACAATGTCTCTCCTTGCTTACTAATGCACATATCCAGCCTCAACAACACAAAAATATTTTCTTCATCTTCACTTTTGTTTTTCTTATTTTATTTCCCCATTCTTTCTACTCCCTTTCTAATCCTTCACTGTCCTATGCCTCATTTCACTGAAGATTTGAGTATTTCCATATTTTAGCATCTAAACTACTTTGGTTTCTTCTCCCCTTGACTTTAAGCTTCACAGACACTTCTATGCTCAACAAAAGACAGAAAACATTCCAGTGGAACAATATCAAAATCTCCCCAGAAGTGAAAAATCCTTTTCTCCTATACCTCTTAACCCATCTACTTCCAAGCTATCCAACCACACAGACAAAATACAGAAGTTAGACAGAAGCTGCAACCTATGGGAAACCTGACCCTGATATGTCAGATCAGCTGCACATGGAAAACTGTATTTTTGGACCACTCAGGGAAGATACCACATTGTTTTCTATCATCCACTTACAGTGCCTAAAAGGTCTTTAAACTCAAGCATCTCTCTTGATTGCAAGGAGATAGGACAACGGTATAGGAGTGTGATGTACATTATTAGCAGGAAATGTGTCAATATCTAGTGGAACCAATCTAGAGGAAAAAAAAGGAAAACTTAAAAAAATCAAAATTTATTTCATTTTTGCTTTACCTGAAGTAATCTCTTAATGCAATCCGGATGGTTGTTCTTTGCTGCAAGATGTAAAGCGCTGTGACCTAAAGGAATAAAAGCAAAGCATATTAAGTATTCAATCACGCCAAAGCACAGGAATAAACTCTTCCATGACAAAGGCAAAATTTTCAATTATCTATCTTGTTCCTATCGTGACACATAAAAAGTAAAGATAGAGAAAATAAAATAAAAACCAGAAACTACATCAAGCAGAATGTATTTATGACAGACTGTTGTTCAAGCAGGTAACAGAATAATCTTAATGTCTAGCTTCATATAAAGGAATGACACAAACATTGTGTCAGACTATACCTTGGCAGAATTAAGTCTAAAATTGCACACTTAGGTTTTGTTTCTTAAAAACCAGTTTTCCTGTATTACTCAGCCTCCCTTGCAGAGAGATGTCTGTCAAGAGTCTTCATGATTTCTTCCATTTGGCAATGAAAAGGGAATCCTGCACCAAGAGCAAAACCAGCCAAATTCACCAGCTAGCACTAGAACAAATTTGTATCATCCATGGAGCGCACGTAAAACAGGACTCAGAACACAGGCCTACTTCGGTTTGCCTCTCATAGATTCCCTTTTCTGATAATTTATTTAGCACCTGTGAGCTCATATTCAGCTATGCAATACAGTGGTTTAGTGACTATGGATTTATGATGAAAGACTGCAGTCTCTCCTCTAGTTTCATCTTACAGAGCATCTGAAAAATTAAAGAGACCAAGACATCAAAAGAATAAATTATCCATGTAACTAAGAAAAGAAGGAGCCAAGATTTAGTACTCAATACAGACAAAGCCACTTGTGACAGGAGAATCACTGTAAATAACGTGACTATTACAGACGAGGCTTTCTCTGATAAGTACTGGGTCGACGCTCTCAGGTGAGAGCAGACAACCTCTTATTATCCAAACAATTAACAAATCCTGAGGCAAGATGAAGTATGAATTCTGAATAGTAGTGTCTATCAGGTACGTATATTCTCTTATCATTATGTATAATCTAAATGCTTTGTCCAGTATCAAAGACACTTCCTTACAGAGGCAAATCATTTCCATGCATGACAGAAATTCCCTCAAGCTGCAATCAGTGGCCAAAACAGAACCCGTGAGCCCAACATTTACAGATCATTACCGGAGAGACAGAATGCTGACAGCTCATTCAGCTGACTTGGCTAGCCAGAGAAAATGATGGGCACAGATTCCACAGGTATGTCAACTGGAATCTATTAAGAAGAGTTTGCCAGTTTCAAATTCAGCTCCCATCATTCCAGTGGAGCTGTAATTAAGGCATAGGACTTTTGAGGGCTGAAACAGCATACTTAATAGCTCTCAGCTCTGTTTTGGCCTGTATCAGCTCTTTTCACTATGTCATAATCATGAGGAAATGTCTTACTGCAACTCCTGTACAGTTAATGGGGTTAATAGCTTGGATACACATAAAAGCAACACCAGAGATCATGATTTAACCTATAAAAATCCTCAAATGAAGTTAACAAAAAGTTGGGGGAGCGGTATTATTTTTGTTTGATTTAAAAATAAATAAAATTTTAAAAAATAATATCAAGCAACTATTTTGCATCTGGAGTCCACTATAAATGCTGAAATTTATAGCAACAGGGCAAAAGTTTTTAAGGGCTTTAGAATCTGAATTCTATGCACAGAAAAGCAAGTAGGCCTAAACCTGCAATTGTTACAACCGCTTTTCCTCCATGGTGTGTGGGGAAAAGCATTGGTGTCAACTCTGTAGTTGCACTCTGCACACGAAGAACTATCTAGGCAAATTCCATGTATTATGCTACATGTGTAGGTTCACAGAGGCATACCTGCACCATCTTGGGCTGTCACATCTGCACCATGTGTCACCATGATCCTGAGGCACTCTGCATGCCCTTTCGTGGCTGCCAGGTGAAAACTGGAAGAGAGTATTTACATGTCACTTTTCTTTTATTAAGACCTCCTTTCTCTTTCATTCAGAAACCAAGTACTGGCAAGTTATCCCCTCCCTGTCCTTAGATCTTTTGGCATCCCTCCACTGCCTCCCAAGAAGATAATAGCTCTGAAACTGAGAAGGCACATCAAAAAGTTTTTGTAGTGATACTTTTACACAGGCTGCCATCTCATTAACCCACGCCATACACCTTATGTGCATCTAGTCCCACCCAATTTCTAAACTAACATACCTTGTGATGTAATATATCTTCACGGAATGCCTGGGCTTCCGGAATTAATGAAGAAAATATTCACAATAACTGACTTTGTTCTAATCATTCTAGTCAATCCTGATTTCCCCCTTTCAGTGGACAAAATCTAGTGCCTCTAAAAGGTGATTCAGCTCCTAAATTAAACTAAATCAAGTTGTACTTCTACACTATCCTTTACTGCTCATCTTTCTTCTGTGTAGAGAGTTTTTGAATATCACCTGGAGAAATCAAAGCCACTGGATATTTGTGAGACTATGCTAGAGATGTATTTTTTCAGATTTTGGTTTTGCTTTTCACCTCAAGCACCTGCTTATTTGAACAATGGGAAATTACAGAGGTTACCAACAACACTATGGCAGTATGCACATAACAGCATCAATTACCAAAGATATAATTACAGAACAAACCAAAAGCAGTTATACTGACTTCAAGCCTTTTTACAGCTGAAGGTTCACGTTTGGCACCTAAAGATTCACAGAAGCATTCCTATACACATGCTGCTGACTCAATTTTGCTGGAAAGCAAAAATGAAGGAAAAGCTTCTGAAAACAGAGAAGTTTATGACCTCCTGATGCATATCGTGCCAACATAGGCAAGTCTCAAGATATGGGCATGGTACAGGCAGACATCCTGCTTCCCCATGGGTCCTACTAATATCAGCTTGATATACAGAGTTGTTTTCCAGTAGGAGTAATGTAAAAAACAAATTCAAGACAAAACACTTCCAATTACTATTAAATTGTGTGTGAAAAGTTGGGAGCTTTAACAACATGTCTGAAACTGTAAAAGCCAGTATTCCTGTGATGTTTTCTAACACCTTTTAAAGGAGATGTTCATTTTTAACACCATGCACCCCTGTGCTAAGGGAATTTTCCCCTGGAATCCAAAGAGAATGTCATAAATCCCATAGCCACACCAACTCCCTTATTTAAGAGTTTACATTTTGAACAACTGCTTCCTTTAAACGTTAAAACACTGAAAGTTCAGCCTGCTAACCAGGGAAACTGGGAATAACAGGCAGGAATGAAACAGATATTTCTGGCACATAGTATGTGAACTGCAACACTGTGTTTCTCTAAGCCGTAGACGACTTTGCAGCCTTCTTGAAAACTCAGCAGAGAAAAAGACCTACAGACAAGATCTGGCAAAGGGCAGAGAATTAATCAAAACAGGAGAGTTCCTGGAACAATCCTCAATCAAGTACAGCAACTACCTCACTGCCTACAAGGGAGTCCTGCCACACTGGTTGCTGCTGATTGCAAATGGCAGACAGGCAGCGCATAAGATTTGAACTATTCTCTGCAAATATAAAAATATCCTGTGTGCTCATCCACATGCTGCTTACTACTGCCATAAACAAGCTGAAGAGTTAACACTTCCAAGAGCATAAAAAGCACTGCTGCTGGCTGTTCTCTAGTCATTCAAAATCAAAACTTCACATACTTGGTGACCAATGCAAAGTTGTATAAACATTCTTCTTTAGAAGACAAGGTTTCTCAGGCTCTGGGAAAATGGCTTGGGGAGGGACACAAAAGGACTCTCACAAATTCCAACATCTTTAATTTAGATGGCACAACATACCAGCAAATACCAAAACACATTCAGATATGTTTGTGTAGACACACAATACAATCGAAGTCACTTAAATATTAGGAAGGCTGTGAAGCATGCACTTGGCTCACTTACATTTGACAATATTCATAAGAATAATAAATACCTGAATAATAATAACTTGGCTACATCTGGGACACTGAGGTTTTATGGACAGACCGTGTAGGATGGTGCCAAATGCAACATGAATACGCAAGTGCAAACGAAGTTTTGTTTAGGTAAAATCAGACTGCAAAGAAAGTATCAAAGAGAGAAGAAAAACTTAACCCCTTTCAGGCTACGCATCTATGAACACTTAAGTCCCACCAACACAAAGAATTCCCATGGCAGTTCTCAACAAGTCAGCACACACATAGATGCTTTATTTCATGCAGCCAACAATATTTTCAAATAAGAAAAGCCTGATTAAAAATATTGCTTCTCCCAAATTGATGGGATGAAAAAAACATCTGTAAGCAGCACAGGTGGTGTGAAAGATGAGAGAACACATATGAAGGACGTAAAGATCTAACAGAGAGCAAAAATATAGAAGCTTTGTGGGAAGTTGTGTGAAAAGAGAGGATAATAAAGTTTAACTCTTATTCATTTACACAATGACCTAAGCCAAATAGCAATGGGCTGCTACAGCTCCCTCCCAATTGCTTGCTGTGTGCTCCCTCCCTATATCCTTGTACTGCTACCATCTCTCACATAACCCTGTAGTGAAGTGTTTTTTCTTAATAATCTAAAAGCAATTGGGAGGGGAATGGGAGACATGGTTTGTTAGCTGCTGATTTAGTAAACTGAATGGGCTTACCAGGAAATCAGCTCTGCGCAAGAGAGAGAGGAGAATGTCTCCAGATCGGGATTAACCTATTATTTAAGTCAGAGCACTTACAGAGTGCTGTGCAAAAACTTCGCCTTGTGGTGTAATTCATACAATCACAGAACAATTTAGGTTGGAAGGGACCTTAAAGATCATCTCGTTCCAATCCCCTGCCATGGGCAGGGACACCTCCCAATAGACCAGGTTGCTCAAAGTCCCGTCCAACCTGGCCTTGAACAACTCCAGGGATGGAGCTTCCACAGCTTCTCTGGGCAACCTGTTCCAGTGCATTGCCACCCTCAAAGCAAAAAATTTCTTCCTAATGTCTGATCTAAATCTACCCTCTTCCAGTTTGAAGCCATTACCCCTTATCATATCACTACACGCCCTTGTAAAAAGTCCCTCTCCAGCTTTCTTGTAGGCCCCCTTCAGATACTGGAAGGCTGCTATAAGGTCTCCCTGAAAACTTCTCTTCTCCAGGCCGAACAACCCCAACTCTCTCAGCCTGTCCTCATAGGAGAGGTGCTCCAGCCCTCGGATCATCTTTGTGGCCCTCCTCTGGACTTGCTCCAACAGGTCTGTGTCCTTCTTATGTCAGGGACTCCAGAGCTGGTCACAATATTCCAGGAGTGATCTCACGAGAGCTGAGTACAGGGGCAGAACCACCTCGCTCAACCTGCTGGCCACACTTCTTTTGATGCAGCCCAGGATGCATTTGGCCTTCTGGGCTGCGAGTGCACATTACCAGCTCATGTCGAGTTTCTCATCAACCAACACCCGCAAGTCCTTCTCCTCAGGGCTGCTCTCAATCCATTCTCCACCCAGTCTGTATTTGTGCATGGGATTGCCCCGGCCCAGGTGCAGGACCCTGCACTTGGCCTTGTTGAACTTCATGAGGTTTGCACAGGCCCATCTCTCAAGCCTGTCCAGGTCCCTCTGGATGGCATCCCTTTCCTCCAGCGTGTCAACCAGCTTGGTGTTGTCCACACAGCTTGGTGTCATTGGCAAAGTTGCTGAGGGTGCACTCCATCCCAACATCCATGTCACCAGCAAAGATGTTAAACAGCATCAGTCCCAGTACCGACCCCCGAGGAACACCACTTGTCACTGCTCGCCACTTGGACATCAAGCCATTGACCGCAATTCTCTGAGTGCGACCGTCCAGCCAGTTCCTTATCCACTAAGTGGTTCATGGGTCAAATCCACGTCTCTCCAATTTAAAGTCAAGGATGTCATGCAGAACGGTGTCAAGTGCTTTGCACAAGTCCAGGTAGATGACATCTGTTGCTCTCCCGTTATCCACCAACACTGTAACCCCATCGTAGAAGGCCACCAAATTTGTCAGGCATGATTTTCCCTTAGTGAAGCCATGTTGGCTGTCACCAATCACCTCGTTATTTTCCATGTGCCTTAGCAGAGTTTCCAGGAGGACCTGCTCCATGATCTTGCCAGGCACAGAGGTGAGACTGACCAGTCTGTAGTTGCCCGGGTCTTCTTTTTTACCCTTTGCAAGATTGGGGGTTATGTTTCCCTTTTTCCAGTTAGTAGAAATTCTAACTGATTTTAAAGTTAATAGCCCCTACTTTGTTTTTAACCTTTAAAAAAAACCCAACCAAACCACAAATAAAAAAACCTCAAACACTTCAGCAGTAAATACTGAGGGCTCCTGTGTAGCGAGTGAGGCTCTTGAAACAATGAAGCCTGTAGACATTCATTTCAGTACAGAATAATTCTTTACAAGCTACATAAACTTTCCTAAAATATTTGAGGCAAAAGCTGCAGGTTTCCAAACACTGGAGTTCTCACCATCTGGAAGCCTTAAGCAGTGGTACATTTTACTTGCATCCTTCACGAATAAACTTCCCTTGGTATGAAAGCAAACAACTTTTCCTCCCACTTCCTGGTTGTGCAATGATTTAGGCAAACAAAAACAAACATGTAAGGCTTGATTTGGAGCAAGGGCCACACTGAGGGTTAGATTCTCATTCAGCCTAAAATCCCATTACAACATAGATGATTTTCCGTTCACAATAGATAAGCCTGTTACTACCACTTACAGCCACATCTTGATACCCCAGCCTGAATTAATTTGAGATAGATTTCTTTTATTGCTGTAAAACATTTCTATTCTTCCTGACGAGTGGGATGGTCTTTTATTACTGTCTCCAGACCTTTCCATGCAGCACAGGAGCAGCTACCCTTCCCAGTGGTTCTCTCATTGGATCCAGAAATGAAGTTAAGTCAGCATTTGAGACCCACCTCTGCAGCAGATGATAAAGATCAGTTGGTTGACACTGTCTTTTCCTACTGGGAATGTACAGGACTCATAACTACTCAGTCCTTAACAAGTAAAAAATTATGTTCTTTGGAAGGAACACAAAGCCCAGTTGGAATAAACAGGCCTTGAGAGTAACAGCAAACACACAGCAAAATTTCATCAGATTCGGGGTCAACTGGAGAACCGCTACAAGACTATCACCTCGAAGTCCTGTCAGGACCTCAAACTTCCTGACTAGAAACATTACACAAATAACATTTTCAAATGCACTGATAGAGAGATGCTTTTTATGAATGCTTGGTGACTGAACAGAGTGGACAGCTGTGCATGACATCCCTGAACTAGTTTTAAATAGTAGATTTCTTACTGATATATGTCAACTAGTGAGGCACTTAGAACTGTCACAAACAAGTCCAACCCTTATTCAGGTCAAAGAACCTTTTCCATGTTTTGGTTATAAAGTCAAGCCAGCAAGGGAATGGAGACTTTTTCAATCAGTGTCTGACAGAGCACAAGAGGTCAGATAAAGCTTGTCTTTGCTAAAAGGCTAAGAAGCAGTGTTTCCAGAAATTATTAAAATGCCAGACAGTCTAACTCAAACAGAAAAGGGCTGTAATTTTCACTACTTAGCTCATGTAAAAGAATTCTTTACAAATCACTTCACCAAAGGTAGAAGAACAGAATTAATCCACATTTAGAAGTTAGACTAAAAATGGAGCTAGTTGAGCTTGCTAAGGTGGTGTTAGAAATAAGACATGGATCTGCCACATTCAGGTTCTCTGCTTAACCATTTGCACAGCTACATCCTGCAAAACTGAGCACAATCCTCTTACTGAACATTATTTTGACAGCTGGATTAAAACAACTGGGTGGTCCCCATATCTAGGGAAAATGCCACAAAAGTAGAGTGGAACGTGATAAAATAATAGAAAATACATAGGAAGTCTTAATTCAAGATAGTAACCTTCTAACTAGGAAATTTTCATCTGTGAAAAGAGAAAAAAAAAAAAGAACAGAAAAATTACACCCAATCAGGGGGCTTCATCTCTGTTTGGCAAGGTCGTGTTCCAGACTTTTTTTCAGGGCAGAATTAGCATTCTGTGTAACACAGATTTTCTCCAGGGCCTGAAAGTAGTCTGACACAGTACTTACCAAAATCCAAAGCAAATAAAGAACATGGTTGAATTATGGAGGCTAAATGAATATTCTATTTGCTGTTTTCTATTACGACAAACATGGAACAAAGTCAAACTTATATGCAACCATATAATACTATTGTTCTCTGCCATTTTAATCTGAGTGCTCTGAAAATATTTTAAGTGCAAGAATGTTTGAAATACACTATGAACTCACATACTCAAAATAAACCTTGACAACGAGTGTAAAAACATCCCTCCTCAAGGCGGATCATTCTTCTTCATTTTCTAATGTACATCAACTCTTTGTTGACTTTTTAAAAGTCTGACTTGTCTGCCAACAGTTTGATGATTTATAGTTTCCCAACCGACCAATATCTTCACACAAACAAACAAGATAGATTGATAAAATAAAGATACAGAGCTGCTTGGAGCCTTTGTAATGCTGACTAAAAAAAATACAGAAATGGAAGATATTCAAGCTTTGCTGCTACCAGAGCAGACAGGCAAGCAATTCTCCAGCTATCTCAGTCAGAAAGAGACCCACTGATAACCTGCCTGATTTTCTGCAGTGACTTGAGCTTTTTATACATTTTAGAGGCAGCACCTAGCTTACAGTGTCTATTATCCTTCAAATCCTCAATTCCCACTTCAATAACAACAGCAAAAATAAATAGATTAGGTGGTCTCTGGCTTTTGACTGTTTTCCACCACAGGCTGAGTAGCAGAAGTGGTACAGTGCCCCAGACCTGACCTGGATGAGAACGGGCCGTACCACTAGCGTAGCATATTCTGCGCATGACGGAAGTGCCTGCTGTCACTCCCGAGGAACTCTAGTGTGTTCTCCTCTGCATGTAGCACGATGACCAGTAATTAGAGAAGAATACAGTTTACTTTTCTGTGAATGGTTTGAGATTTTACCAGCATAAAAACAACAACAGAAGTAAGCCTTTTAAACAAAACAAGTTTTTGACACACCCTGAACTGTATTCATAGAAAAATTATCACCTTCAGATTTAAAGATTGGGAAAGTCCCAGTATGGTCTGGAAACTGGAGGCGTTTTCTGCCTTCCTCTGCCAACCCAGACAGGGCTCTGAGAAAAGTAATAACGTTCCAGCAAGGATTATGCTTGTATGAGGAATGCGTGCCCGGTTCTGCTTCTTCCTTGCATCAGCACAAGTAGGAAGGTACCGGGAATAAAACCAGTAGAAAACCAAAGCTGCCTTCCACAGTTTCATCACACAGTCACAGGTGCATGCACCCTGTCAGTGCAAAAGGAAGGAACGGGACGTAGAATTTCACCTTAAACCTAATAACTAAGATTAAACCATGAATGTTTCCCTGTGAAAGTCACAGAATCTTTATCTTTCCCTGACTGAGTTATCAAGAGACAGTCATTCATGCGAGAAGATATGTCTTTGGAACAGCCAGTCATCTAATTACGGAGGACCCATCCAGATGTTTGGCAAATCAGACTGTCTTAAAGGAAAACCAGACATCTACAGGTACCACTATCAATGCTAACTAGTTCTTTAGCTTTGTATTATTTTTTTAAGCAAAAAAAAAGCCACAGCTTCACACTGCACCCATTTCATCTCCTCCTGAGAGTAAACGTAATAAATGTGACTTTTCATTAAATGCTGGCAGTCCATGTCATGATCCTGTCACACGTGTGCATGCAGCCACATGAGTGGAAAAATCAGCTTAGGCAAAACAGTTACAGGAAATACGTTTTGTTTACAAGCCAGAGTTGGCACCATTACAAACTGAGAAAATTAAGTTTTAAGACATTCAATCAATGAGTTGCTATTAACATCTTCTGGAGTGCAGGCAGGGAGCTGTGGGAGATTTTTCCCCTCTCCCCCTTATTATCAGCCACTGCAAAGTGAAGCAATGCACATAGCCTGTGTTCCTATCTTCTATTTAAACATGAGATGGCATCTGCCCTCCCCCAATACACACAAAACCCTCCGGCAAAAATCCTCCATGCCACTACTGTGTTAGCATATATTCTGGAACAGCTTTCAGAAAAAAAAAACAGCACAAAAAAAAAACACCACCAAAAAAACCCACAAACCCAAAACCAATGCAGTTTTCATATAAAGTTTCCAGCTTTGCCTTATAGCATAAAAAGGTCTTGTTTCAATCATACACACCTCAAGGTATAGGACATTAATAAAAGGCAAGCCTGCTGAACGGCTGTTTTCTTAATAGGAAAGAAGCAATTGCATCATGCAGCATAGGAGCTGGCAAGCTACAGAATCCTGATTTTAGCCTTCAAACTTAGCAAAAATATCCACCCAGCTGCTCTTCAGAGAGATTTCTGGGATCCCCAGAAGCTTTATATTTTTCATTCTCAGGTTGTGTTCCAGCAGTCCCATTTTCATACACAGTTTTCTTTGGCAAAGTCTGTTACCACATTACCACAAACTCCTACTCCAAGTCTGAAACGTATAGACTTTTCTTCCATGTACCATTAATTGTAAACATAAGTGCTCACAATTTAGATTTATCATATGAAGTTTCCTGCAGAGTGTCCATTTTTAAAGTCCCTCAATAACTTACGTCAGCAAATTGCAACAGAGATTCTGCCAAGGGTGAGCTTCAGGGCACTCCTAGGTGTTGACAGAAAGTCTGAAATTTTGAAATACTACTTTTATTTTTGGTGTGGTAGGGTAGGAAAATGGACAAAGTACAAGAAACAATGAAGTCTCAAAAAGCTTAAAGAGCCTAGAAATAAGAGCAGTGTCGCTTGTGTGACTAAAGCCAAGTTCAGAGGAGTAGGAAGATTCCTTCTGATAGTTTCTTTAAAAACACATCCCACATCTAAAACCCAAAGGGATGCACAATTAGCTTCTCAATATATATACCTTCTGGCAAACACATCTTTTTGTCACAGGGTGAAAACCCTGAGGATGCCGTCGATGTGTCCAGATCAAAATAACTTCCTCCCTGAGTTAGGCAAAACCGCTAGCCATCTCCTGTGCTTTCTTGCAAGGCCAGAATAGAGTTCAAAGTTAAAATTAAGCCCAACACTGAGACCAATGACCAGCGTCTCCCTTGATCTTCATCCTCCAACACAACCCACTTGGTATTGCTGCCTGTGGGCCAGCAAATGCTAATAACCACCTTAGTACATGAAAAGTCATGAAATTAGAGCAAGGAAATCCCAAACCATGTTAGCATAACAAGAGGCCAGGAAAAGGCTGGAAAGGCTGAGAACAACAGAGTAAAAGTTAATCTAAAGAAAATATTTTTGTTACATGAAAATCCAGCAAGGCTTAAGAAGTGCATATAGTGCTCCAAGAACCAAAGAGTGCAGATATCCTTATGCGACTTCAGGGGTGTTGACAAAGGATAGCTCAGGGTTATGTGCTGTGTTTGAAGTTTCTGTGTCTTTTACACTTATGAGACCTTTTCAGATTTGAAGAAACAGAACTATTTGGATTATTTTTTTTTAATTAAACTGTATAAAGTGAACTTCCCTTACTTCATAGGGCAATTACAAACGAAGTGCAATAATATGTACTAAGAGTAATTAATCTATTAGTAACACATTCTTCAGAGACAACTGGTCAAGATGACCTCTTAACATTTGTTTTTATAAACTCTTTAAATGATTACAGCAATATATTTTTATTTTGCATTTCAGAATAACTATACTACTAAAGATTTTAAGATTTCACATTTCTGAAGAGGAGTAAGGACTGGAACATAGACATCTGCAGGAAAAGGCAACTTCAGAGCTTTCCTACATTTTCCAGTTAGTACTTTCCTGACACAGAATGCACCTGTTAAGAAAGTAGCAGAAAACGTGGAATGATGTATAAGCCCAATAAATAAACAGCCACCAGCACAGTCTATTGCTTGAGACCTCATTTCAAAGCTAAAAAAAAATGAAATAAATCCAACATTTGCACATTGCTCTGTTTTGGCTGTCTGTTTCTTTTAGAATAGAATTAGATTAGATTCTAGATTAGAATACATTTTTAAGCCAGTAGCAGCAGTGTCATTAATATCTGCACATACAGCTCATTTGGTTGCATAAGTCTTTGAAAAATATGTAAAACTGCAGCCCATTATGTAGACATAAATCTGAAAAACAACTGCTGCCTTAGCCCTGTCCCCTCCAGCCTTACAGAGCCCAGTTCTGGTCTGACCCATGACAGCCACGCTTCCCTTGTGCTCCTTGACAGCTCAGGTAAGATGAGTGCAAGGAGCAGCGACAATGTTGCTCACGTGGAAGTGGTGCGCTGGGTTCTGCCTCCACGTGAGCCAAGCTGCAGCTCTTTCAAGCCAGGCATACAAAAGCTTCCAACCATCTAGGCTATGCTCTGATTCAAGCAACTGACAAACTTCTTGAAACCTGGAGAAGTCTGGTAAAATCTGGGTATCTGGCAATTCTGCAAACTGAGCTGCTTTACAAAGATTCCAGTGGCTGCCTGATGCTGCATCACAGATTTGGTTAATCCTACCCGTGAGCAGGAGTGGAATGGGAGGCTCACAGGCTAACCAAACATGTGTACAGGGGCCCTTCAGAAGATGACTTGCTTTCTTCTGAGATGATATCCCTACTAATAGATAATGAAATGCAAGTTTATTAAGAATAGCCATCCTATCAGCCTGGGTGAAAAAACAAGTATAAAATAGAAGATGCAACCTGGATCCTAGAAGAAATTACAGACTGACTGTTTCCCCTTTGAACTCTAGCTATCATCTGCAGGAAGTCCTGTACATGGAAGATGCAAAACCTGTGGGATGTTTCCCAATGGTCAACAAACTTCATATGAAATAGAGAGTGTGTTCTTTAAATAAGTGGATTTTTTTTTACAGTATAGGAAAACACTAAAGAGAGAAAGTAAAATGCTTCAGATTTTCAGAAAGGAAGTTTGGGATCTTTGTAATTGAAATCAAACAAAAGAGCATACATTTCTGTCTTTCAGAAGATGGCCTCTTCACTTTGTTTTTTAATAACATGAAGGTATAAAAACAACAAAACGTCTTCTAAAAAATTGCTTCAAAAATGCATATGATAAAACCTGAATGCCCTTGATTTCAAGTCCTGTCAAAAGTATAGCTAAGAAATAAAAATTGGATCATGACATCTCCAAGCCTAACTGAGCACTCGTGTACTCAAACCGTCAGGAACAGTCTAAACATTTTTAGTCAAGAGCCAGGAACAAACCACTAACATGAACTCCACTCCATGGATCTCATTTAAAAGCCTGCATGATTGTCAGTGCAGTAATGTTTGTATGAAATGTGGATTTTTTTCATGTATTGCCAAATTATAAAATCAAAGTTAAGTATTGTTCCTCTGTTACGGAGATAAGAACTTTTCCTCTCACTATACATTAACAATTGGCTCATGCTGAACGTTAATTAGCCTGATTTAGTATCCTGGCAGAGGATGGCTTCACCCAACTATGCCCAGATATTTCACTAACATTACTAAGTGTTAGTCTAAAGTAGAAAGCAATTTTTCAGGAAACTTAATATCAACATCTTAATTGAATTATATCCATAACAATGCTGCAGGGAGAGGGGGCACAAAAATGAACAATCAGGATTTGAACCTGAAAAGAACTTCAGGAAGGTTTTGGAGAGACAAAAGCTTTTACACCTAAATCTTCCACAGAAATAAACAAGAAATTTTTGAATAAGAACCAGATTTCAGCCATCTAGAGATAAAACACAGGTGGAGATCACTGTGGTCTTCCTTCGTTTGTCCATGCTCTGAAACCTAGACATTATGAAGACCATCTGGACCATCATAAATTAAATATCATGAGAAAAGTAAATTAAAAAACATTTCCTGTCAGGTATTATATCGGGTCAGTGGAACAACAATGAACTCCATTCCTCAAAAGGTGACAATCCTCAGCCACTAGACCTTTCTTGCAGGTCCTACCCTGGTACGCTTTTCAAAAGACAGTATGCTAGTATGCTTTTCTACTTAAGTGTTCAGGCAATTTTAAGTGATGACACAGAGTCTGTACAAAAGAAGCATTTCTTAGAGCATGGTGGTAGACTGAGGACCCCAACACATGCACAAGAAAATAGCGTAGAGACTGCCTGAATTTCAAAGGTCTCCTAGAGGATTTATAGCAATTTCTAATCAAGAAAGGGAGGATAATACAATTCTTCTTCCATTTCATAGGCACTGGGCTCACCTGACTTCTCCAATTATGATCAGCTGTCTAAACCATTTTGTATGGTTTTCTTTCTCAACGAGAACAGTATAATCACTGTAGTAAGTCTGCATTCTTGCAATAGTTTCCTTTAAGATAAATATTATTACGTACAAGAAAAGACTGTCTCTCAAAGTTAACTAAAACCCAATTTACTTTTTGAACAGTGATGTCCTTTACGCCACTCTCCCCACCTCCTTATACAATTAAGATCCAAAAGACAGAAAAGAAAAATGAATACTATGTACATGATACATATAAAGGATTTGGGGCTGGAATATGCTCCAAAATTTATTTTGATTCAGACTGCAAGGCATGAACATTCTGGTTCAAATGAAAATATATCATTTCTACTAACTGCTATTGACAATAGTTTTGTGAAAAACTCCTTTAAGAGTGCATTTGTGGAGGTTTCTAAACCTTTTTTGTACCATTGTCAGACTCATTTAATTAAACAACAGCTGATTCATTTGCAGCTAAAAAAAATTTACAGCGACCTATTGTTTCATTTAATAGCCATAAGCATTGAATTCTAATTCAGTACCTTGCAGAAACATGCAAACACAGCAGTGATGGACTGGCACACAGACAAAATAACTTTAGGACAAGGAAGTGCTGCCATTTATACATTGGGAATCCTTTCCAAAATTCTCTCTCCCCCCTCACTCCCCTTCAATAATAGCAGCAGCTTCTTTAAATAACAGCCCATTTGAACACTTCTCTTGTGGAAAGTGCAGTAAATGAATGAATCCTATCCCCTCCTGAAAAGGCTCTCTTTGAAAACCCTTTTTTGTTGGTTTAAGTGGGATTTAATGATCAAATTCCAAACTGGAAAGCACTGTTTTGTTGTTTAAGGAAGCTGGACAAAAAAAAACCCCTATCTGGCAGAATAAGACTACAATGGCAGAGTCAGATTTCCAGATAGGTTCTATTACAAGTATGCTTGGCAATAGTCTGTGCTGTGTAAGTGGGAGCAACAATGGGGTTGTGTCAACTTATGCCAAAGGTGGATTTGCTCCATGGCCTTAAAATTGATTTATTGTTTATAGAAAGGACTGAATCAGAGGCATTGTGGTGTGGAAAGTGAGCCAAGTCTTGAAAAAACTCATTTCATTACTCTGATGATATTTTTTTAATACTTTTTTAAGGGGTACTGCTGGATGGTTAAACCTCCTGATGAAAATCTGTAAATATTATCTCTAAGAAATTTACTGGTACCTAGACCTCATTAATTTAAGCATCTCTATTTTACTGCATGTGGGCAAGCCACAAATATAAGGACCTATAGGACAGAGGCAAAAGAGGACATAGGTGAAATTTAGGTGGTTATGTCCAAAACTGAGCTAGAGCTGGAGCACATCACAGTGGAACAATGCATACAATACTCAATAGGACAAATACAGAAAGCCCTGGGGTCTGATCTCTGTTCCTCTCAGTTCAAGCACTTAATATTAAGAAGCCATTTGATTATAAACCAAAAACTTAGAAGTATCCCTTTAAGCACGAAAAATTAGAGACCTCTCTACCTTCTCTTTAAAATAATGTACTACAGTAATATACTTCAAATAAAGATCTGGGCAGTATTGAGAATTTTGTTTGTAGGGTTATTAACAAAAAAGAATGAGAAAGAAAAGATCTTAAAAGAAACATGTCACACCTTAGGAGAACAGACAATGACAGACCTAACAAACCTGTACTGCAATACTGCAACATGTAATTGTTTCTCCTTTTTTGCTTTCAAGCACATTCCAAAGTCTTTAATCACATTATGCACATTGTTACATAATTGAATCTATCATGTTGTTCTGGTTAGTCACCTTCAGCCTAATTATGTAAACAAATGAATCAATATATACTCACAGGGATCAACAGACCACTCATCCAAAGAGCTCCCTTCCCACATGGCACTGCAGACAGCTTTCTAAAATGTAACCAGTGAAATCTGAACACAATGGTGGCCAGTTGTCCCAGAAAGACCTCTCCAGATTGCTCTGTCCCAGCATGAGAGTCTCCCACGTTGCAGATGAGATAGCTGACCAACTAGTACCATCCTTCTGCAGGACACTAACAGACCTCAGTGCTGGGCTTCAGCAGGGTGTATGCCTCCAAGCAGAGCTTCCGACAGGGCAAACCAGCTATGTGAGGCCCCCAGAATCACTGTGCAGGAATGAAGCCCTGGCATCACACTGCAAACATAGGAGCACCAAGCCTACCTAGACAGAAATGACGGTTGTACTTCATTTTGCACACACTAAAAGACTCTGAAGAGGGAAAAATACAATCAAAACACTGCCCATTATTAATAAGCCATGCTGAACAACATTTCTGGGTCACGATACTCTGGTAGCTATGTCTCTCCAGGTCAGCGTCATTGTTTCTACGCCTGTCAGTCTCTATCTTTCAAAACAGAGAAATAACCCGAGTAGGTCTGCAAAGTTTCCCGATGCAGTGGGAACAGAATGAGAGCTGACAGACCATACTTTGGTATCACATCAATACTATTTTTTTCTTTGTTCTCTCTCAAGCTTTCTTGTAAACCACGACACAGAAATACCTAAAAAAGTAAATGACAACTAAATGAACAAGCAAAAGCAGAGTTTTTCATAGCATTAATTCACATTTGTTCCAAGCAATTAAAAGAAGTACTTGTATCTGCATTATTAGTAACTGCATCATTAATACAAATATATTATCATTAACTTCTTTGTAGTTGCAAATCAGGACGAAAAAAGGGCAATTTTGTAGTGTGTTCCTGTAAAGCTGAAAATCATTGCACCGGATCCCCACAGTTACAACAATCCTATTTCTTAGAGTTAAAAGGTTTGTGTGCATCCGTTGATAATTTCAGTCTTGGTTGGTTCCCTAGAAAAATTTATAGTATCAAATTATATCTGAAAATTGCAAAATAGGTGTTACATGGGATATAGTGCAGCTTAAGAATTTAGCTCTGAAGTTACGATGACTGTAAAAACATGAGACGATAGACATAGCTGTAATTCAGAAGATTCAATGGAAGACATTCTTTGATTATGTCCAAAAGAAAAACACACGTATGCAACTTGTTAAAATTAAAAACATACTAAAGTGTGGAGAAAGCCCACCTGAAGTAATTAGAGGACTTGGACTTCTGCAGCAAGAAGTTGCAGGCCATTACAAGTCACAGCCATCATTCAGTTTCCTCACATGCAGAACAGAAATAGAGCAGATGTAGGAAACTGAAACAGACCAAGCATGGTCTTAGGTACATGGTTTAGTGATGGACTTGGCAGCGCTACATTAATGGTTGGACTTGATGATCTTATAGGTCTTTTCCAACCTAAACAATTCTATGATTCTAAGAAGTAGAGCGTGACTCAGTAAATGTAATCCAGAGGTAATTCATTAGAACTTATCATGTGGTATAAACTGCCTTGTGCTGCCTCTCCCAAAACTAGAAACGGTTTTCTTTTGTCCCCATCTATCCAGAATTTTATGAAGGCTTTAGTTCTGTCACAGGATGCCTATTTCCCATTTATCCATTTCATCATCTTCCTAGGCCATAATAAAGTAAGTTTAGGGATAGCAATCTCTTGGCTGTAATTTTCTTACTGGAATATTTTATCATCCACAATTCAGAATGTTCACAGGAGAACAAGAGGAAGAACAGAAGAAGAAAATGCTATATATAAAATATATTGAGACAGCAAGAGAAATCTCATTCACACAAAACTTTCATTGCCCAACTTCAATCAAAACAAGGAACAGTTGCACAAATCTTTAGCATCTGCAAGATTTTAAAACCCAATCGCCATAGTTTCAGTTCAAACTAACCCATTAGAAAGAAAAATTTATCTTCAGTTCTGTGTCATTAAACTAATGTTCATGGGAAAAAATAGCCCCAAAGATTAATGCCTTTTGGAGTATGCAATCTGCAGTGTGCCGTGAAATTCCCTAGTCCCAAAAATACCCCGTCCTAAAATGGCCCCAATATACCCAGCAATCCAGCTTCAAGTTACCTCAATGGGTTTTGTGACTCGGAAATGGATTTTTAAATGTAGAATTACAAACACAGACTACCAGAAAGGAGCGTTCCAGAATATATTGTGCTCAGACGAAAAAGAAAACATTTTCAGGATGGTCTCTGGTTCTTAATTCCTGTAAGTGGCATACATGTCCAAGGCTGTTTTTTAACCCTCCCTTGTGCTTGAATCACAAGTGTAAGTTGGACTTACGCAGTTTTGCCCTCACTATCTTGTTTGGTGGCACTGGCTCCCTTTTTACCCAGCAATGAAGCCACTTTCTCAGGATCGCCATTCTCCACCGCCTGCAACAGCCGATCATCGTTCTTATTCCACTCATTTATCTGGAGTAAAAGAAAAAGAAGGGAGAAATATTATTAGTACCAGCACTGTGTCCAGGCTCTCCTTAATGATCCTGCACACATTTATCACCATTGAAGGCTGAAACAAAAGCCCAACCCAAAGAAATGGCACAGAGAAAGCTGCATAAAAGTAATTTGCAAGCTGTGCAGCACAGGCTCCCAAGGACTCAATGGCTCAGGCCGGGGCCCAAGCTGGAGATGATCTCTAACATGGAAACTCTGTAGAAGAGTAGTGCAGGAAAAAGTCCTTTTGTTCTTACTGCATTCAAAAAAGTTCTCCCTCATTTGTCTAGTCCTGGTTTCTATTTTAGAGCTGCACTGGCCCCATAGGACCTTCATCACATACATCATGTGGATAAGCAATGAGGTGCCTCAGCTGATTCACACCCCACCCTAACAACACAGGCCAGCCACAACTTTTCCATATTTAAGGACTTTCCCAGCTCACACTTTGTACAGAGTATCAGGTTAAGAGACTGACCTTTGCAGACTGTAACTAGTTTTATTGATCCCCCACATTTTTCTTTAAAACAAATCAACCACTCAGATAGAGGCACATCCTTAGTACTGCTTGAAGGAAAAGATGACCACTCTACATTTAAATCTTTCCAAACTTAATCCACTAAGTCTTTTTGATCCTTCTCATCAACTGAATCAGAGAAAGAACACTACTTCCTAACATGATGATTCCTCCACCCCCTCTGAACTCTCAGGACATGGCCTATTTCCTCTACCAAACCTCCAAGCTGCATCTAGCAAGACACTAAGAAAACAGAGGACAGTCAATGACCTATATTCCACGTGACCACAGCAAAACAAGCTCTGGAAAAAAGTGTGAAATTTGCATCCATGCCTTCTAGCCTGGACCGACAACGGGGTTCAGTCTTCAGGAGGAGCAATCTGGTGCAATGGAAAGCTGCATTTGGATTAGTGTTAGCACCCCGCTACACTCAGGAGAATTATCTTTAACAGACCATGGCCTTCTCTTTGACATCAGTCAGCTCATCTCCAGCCTGACTGCCTATTCATTAGCATTCAAATTCTACACAACTTCCACAATGACTACATTCATATCAATACACTCCTTGAGAAATGCTCTTTGTAAAGTTAAGAACTTTACAAAGTAAAACACTTTGTTCTGATGCTTAAACACAGACTTTTTTGCCCCTAGCTGAACAACAAATTTTATGTTTCTCTGTCACGACTTGTGAGGAAAAATGTATGAGGTGCACACTGATAAGAACTAACTCCACAGGCTGTGCACACCCTGAAAACCAGAACAGGAGGAAAGTGTTCCAGGTTACTAGTTATTTAAAAACCAAATGAAAAAAACCCAACACATCAGGGAGAGTGCAGTCTGAGGAGAGCAGACAGGAGCTGAAAGAACACCACTTGGAACCAGGGCAGCTCTGTCAAAGGAAGCGGCATGCAGAAGACCAAGAGCAATTGCAGTCTGTTACAGCAGTGGTATGACTGGTGGGTAAATGCACATCAAGCAGGTTATATTCTTTATTCTTATAGCACTGAAGTAAACCTCTGTAGACTCTACAGCATTAATCACATCAGCAAAACAAATTGTTTCCCCTAGCAATATTTAGACTCCATGACAATGTCTGGCCAGCCAAGCAGCAGGCTCCACCTAAAATGAAACTCGTTGCATATTCTTCATTTGGGGGATTTCATGCTTTAAAGAGAGTCTATTACTAAAAGCAGATGTTAAAAAGAAAATGTATCTTACTTGTAAATAAAATCCTTTAAAGTTAACACTGTTTGTTTGACAGCATATTATGCCTTTTCTTCTGGAGTTTGTCCTGTTTCTGTGTTTTTTATTATTCAGTCGTATATGACATTTAAATACAGGACACTTGCTGAACCACCCTTACCCACAGATCACCAAGATGACTGTAAAGCATTGGTAGCACCTAACTCTTGCACTTTTTTTTTTTTTTAAAGTCTTGGAAAAGAAAGGAGGAGATGGCAGGTAACATGATAATCTACACCCCCACACACACGTCTAAACCATACTAACCTGTACTTTGAAAAAGAAATACAACACCTAATTTAAGATTTTCTCATGACCTGAAATAACCAGTTTACTTCTGAAACATGAAACAGAATAAGCTACAGGAAAACATTAAGATTAAGGCCTGCCGAAAATCCTTGGCAGAACAGCTTTCAGAACACCATTCAGCTTTTTAGAACAAAACCGGCCACGTCTTCAAGAAGCATTTTCATGAATGTTCCTTCACTTTCAGCTATTAAATTGAAACATTATTGCCATATAATCCAATATCCAGTATTCTGGTATAAGTAAGCAAGCACACTAATGTCAACCCCCAAATTTCAGAAAGAACTGAGATAAAGAGTCAATTTGCCATTTGAGAAGCTGCTGTGATAACTATATCCCTGTCCATAATTACACTACCATTAACATCCCAGACCTGAGAGAAACTAACACAGCTGGATCCCAAATTACCCCTCAGTATTCATCAAGCTGAACCTACGAGATATATAGATATTGAATGGGGAAGCCTGGAATGTTCTGAAAGTGATTCTGATGTTGCAGAATGATGCTATACTCATGTTTAACAATGCTATGTTTAACGATGCCTCACTTTAAAAGATGCTTCCTATTTATCTACAGCTAAACAGACACCCTCGTACTAAAGAATTAAACAGAACTGAACTGGGACAAACCATTAAGTAAAGCAGTCTCTCACAGGGACCCTGAAAACACTCAGTTCTATCAGATTCATCTCAGTGTCAAAGAAAGGCTGTCAGTGTACATTGCCGTATTTTTCACACACAGCTGGTAAATCTTTTTCATGCTTAGAGGAAAGTGGTAGAGGCTGAAGGCTAGGATAGGAAGATCTGTATTTGGTAGTCATTTTAGACCCCTGTTTTCAGTTCTGTATCTAATTAGTGTCTCTTTTTCTAAGCACTATGACTCAGAGTTGTTAAAGTAATTAATAATTTTAGAGACTGCCACATACCTAACCCACTTACATTAGCTCTTCCAATTGCATGTTTTCAGATTTCCTTACTGATGCTATAACATCTTAAATACTACTGTACCAGCAATTTTGTTTTGCTCATGGGAAAAAAAAAAAAAAGGATACATGCACTTTCCCTTCATCACTGTGCGGCAGTGAGTTATGCTCATTTATAAACTAAAATAGCTGTGTTCTACATAAGATGCTTAAAAGCCATCATGCTGGATTGCCCATATAAAAGTTATACATCTTTTCATTAAAGCAATAAAGATTCCATTCTAGGGCATCAATAAACATGTCATTATTGTAGATGAAATGTCAATTTTATATTCAAGCTCTCTCAAAATTATGCAAGTTATATAAATCTATTTCCAGACCTCATTTTATTTTCAAAATGAAAGTACGGATAAATCTGTCCACACAGAAGAAACAACTATGCAGGCATCAACTGTTGCTCAAGTATTCCTCTGATAGGATTGAAGTGTTTCTTTCTTCCCTACTGTGTTCAGCATTGTACAGTGCATTCCAGAAGTTAAAGGTACAGCTAATAAAATAAATGGAATGCAGTGGACTCTCAAAAACATCCATTCCAACAGGGAATTGTAGCCCTACTACCCATCCTCTTCAGGGGAAAAAAAAATTAATCTAGAAGGAAAGAGAATACATGACACTCAGAAAGACACTGTACCCAGGACTTGGCAAGCAAGTAGGTGGCATTTAAGTCAGAAGGGCTTTCACAGTGCCAGTCAAAAATTGCACAGCCGCTGCTGCCCAGAGCAGATCAGAAAATACAGATCTCTGAACAGAGGCAGTGACTGTTGCATTACAAACAATTTCTGAGTATCTTGTAATATTAGCCTGGTTTTGACTCCACAAGTCACACTTATAATCAAGAATCCGCCAAAGACTTGGGAGGTAACTTCTGCTGGGATAATGCAAAACAAGGGTACTCCCAGCTATGGTTAACATTGTTCATTGTAAAAGCCACCTTGAACTATCATTTATGATGCAGCACCAGCATTTTTTTTTCTCCGGGATACCATGCACATGAGAGATGCTCTCTTCTGCAAAGAGTACTGAAGGACTGAGGCAGCCAGCATAACTGGAGACATTAACTTCATAAACATGCTGCATTAAGCTTCCTCCTCCGCAACCCCACAAGCCATCCCATTCCACTTATCCAGGCTGCCCAAACACTTCCGTAAGGCCCCTTCTTCAGCGGCCCCAGTGCCACATCCTGCCCCCTCTATCACAAGGCTCCTCAGCACTCACCCACTGTGTTTATCTCCACCCGCTGACTCCACTTTCACATTTCATCCAAGTAGCACAGCACCATCCACCAAATAGCCCCTGCAAAGTTTCAGTCCTGTTACTACCACTCTTTCAGGTAGTATAAATGAATGTTTCCTCTTATGTCAGAGATGTTTAGACATGCATCATTTTGAGCAAACCCATGTAGGGCACATCAAAGTGAAAGTTAACACAGAGTAGGAGTAGGGTCTTCCGGAAAATCTCTTTACTATAGCACCAAAGCAACAAAAATGTCAGACTCGAGCAGCTAAGCAGGTACTTTTCGTCAGCAATAAAGCTAAGGTTTTGGGGTTTCTGCTTGTTTTGTGTTAAGAATGTTGCAAATACGCAAATTAGCCACATGAGTAGTACAGCATGACACATGGTGCTATACATGCAGCACACAAATAAAAAAAAACTGAGCTGCTCAGTGTAAAGGTAAACACACACGTGTCATGAATTTGGAAGAAACTCATCCTGGAAAAGACTGAGGTTTCTTTATCTCCACATCCCCCTTCTGTAGGCCACATGCCAAACTGTTATCAACAGCCTTCCTTCAAACAATTAACATTCTGCAATAACAATGGTTTGTAAACACATGCAAAACTCAGCTGACAAAACACACATTTTAGCTTTAAATAACAGAATCAGTACTCCAACTCAGTACTTCTTCATGTTTGGGGCGATTTTTTTTTGGTGGGGTGGAGGGTTGATTTGTTTGCTAGGTTTTTTTTTTAAACATATATAAACTGTTCAGCTGAAGTAGTGATGAGCATTATGTATGAAGAGAGAAAGTATAACTGATCAAAGCTCAAGAAGTGCAAGTTTTTGGATAAAACAAGAAATTTTCAGTCATGCCTAAAAACAGCCAATCTCTTCCTATTAACAGTAGTATAATTATACAGGGGATCAGATAATCCATCATCCATAATAAACCCCAACTACAACAATCACCTGCCATGCTGAAGCAAGGAAACACAACAGTGACAGCTGAAAGGATGGTAAGCCAAAATCCAAACATCAGGTGGCTTAGCAGAGCTGAGTTGACTGAAATTTAACATCCCTCTCAAGCATGCTCTTTTGTCTTAATTTTCATTTTTCAGACAGGAAATTGTATCACATGGCCTCAGTCTGGTGCTGCTGTTACCAGCATCCCTCTAGTAACAGTTAAGTGTTTTCTATGTCTAAACATTTAGGAAGCTGGGAAAGAAGTTGGCAGAACAGAGCTAGCCCTGTTTGGGATGGAAAGCCGCTCCTGCACAGGGCACTGTCCAGTCAAGGTTAATGTAGTGAGGCAGAGTGCAGGAGGACTTGATTTACACCACCAGTTTATAAGATTAGTGATTAAAAAGGGCATGATACCCAAACCAAATGCAGAGTACTCACAACACCTTCAATGATCACCATCAAGATAGGTTGAACTCTCAAAACTGCGGCTCCATCAGCCAAAGACACACGTTTCGGCAGTGGTTGTACTGACAGTTCTTGACCGTGTGTCTCCTCTAAGCTTTCTCGATGCACAGGTTATTTCCTCTGCAAACCTAGAGATAAGTCTATGGTTGCAAGACACTGATGAAGTAGTTACCATACTCTTGGGGCTGAAACTACCCAGTAAAAATCCTTCATCATTGGGATCACACACAGTGTGTTGACAAGCTGACAGATTGTTTTGAGTCCACGGACAAACCTTCGTATCAAAGCCTGTTTTGTACAGTTAAAGCTTGCACTGCCTATTTTACACAATTTTCTCTGTCACAAAGTAAACATTTTCCTTTCTAGAAGAGAAGCTCAAAAACTAAAAAGTGTTTTTTAAAAAGGTACTAATTCGTTTTTCATCATCACCACATCAGGCTATTAAGCCTCAGTTGCCTTTAACATTACCAGTAAATGTCATGCAAGAAATAACAACATATAACAAGAAGTGATAGTTCTACTTAGCGCTTGTACACAGTGTCTTCTGTGTGGAAAGACCTGAGCAAACATTAGCTGGACAACAACTTTGTTTCTTTATCTTTGGCATGCAGCCTACAGGAGATGATTTAAGTGACCTTGCATTGTTGCAAACCTACTGGAGACAGAGTTATGTTATCGCTGCTGAAATCAGAACTGCAGGGAAGCTGAGTAGCAAATTGAAATTCCTGATAATTTCAAACTCAGCAACTCACTGTCTGAAAAGGAAAGGAATACTTAAAGACTGGCGTCACAAACAATCTCATGGCAAAGACACTGAACACCACTGCATCACAAGGTCATCCACAAAAGTCTGCCATGTGCTGGACTTCCCAAGAGAGTCTTAAAACCAAGAACAATCCCATTCCCAGGGAATGCATTCACTAGACAAAACATGCCTCAAAATTAAAACAACAGACAATGGCTTTTCTCAAAAGAATGGCTTATCTGAAAACTTCATAACCTAGGAGTCAGTGATATGTGGGTAAGCAGCCTACACCTTTCTGTGCCCTCCATCCCCATTTAGAGACTGTGTTCACAAGTAGCAAACTTGTGTGGTGGAAGTAAAAATCTCCCTTGCAGAGGGGCAGGATGTCATTGAACTTACCAGCAACAGCTCACACAAGTCTCTGGCAGCAGCTCCCAGGACATTCAGAGCTTTGCAGGTTCCAGAAGCTGCTGCCTTCCAGGCCCCTTTCAATTGCTTCAATTGCTGTGGCAAAGATGCTGTGCATCTTTCCTGCACCTTCCAAAGTCTGCCCATGGTGCATATATAACACCAGAGGCTTTGCAAGCTGACCTCTGTTGCCCTGCACTCCACTGAGGCAGCACCCTGAAGGCCATGCCAAAAGATGTCATGTTCATTAACTTTACCACAAGTTAGGTCTTGACCTCTAATTAAGTTGTCAAAAAAGCAAAGCATTACAATGGCTTTCAAAGTAATTCATAGATAATATCTAAATGTCACTAATTGCTACAACAGAAATAGTCTTTTCCAGCTTCACTTGGCCATCCATGTTCCCTCTTTTAGGTGACTGACAACTAATAATATTGATCATATTTACATAAGAAGACAAAACATTTGCAGCTCACAAAGCTTACACATGCATTTCTTTAAAGGTGGAAACAGCAGCAGCAATGCAAGTAACCTGTGAACATTTTACAGCCAGAAGTGTTAATCCGTTGTCCTCCTCTTGCTTCTTGAGCTACTGTGCCTAGTCAGGGTAACTGTCCACGCAAAGTGCATGAGGTCTGTTCGACACCGGAGGCTGTATTTGTGTCAGACCATGAATTCCATTTGAACTGGCCATAAAGCACCATGGGGAAGGCAGGAAGCAGTTGGAGTGAATGAACAAAATGGTAACAAAAGACTAACGGTAGATTGTCAGTAAACCTTGATAATTACCCATTCATTGGGTAGCTTCTGTAGATAAAGAAGTGATTATTATCCAAGCAAACCATTTTTTTCATGCTGAACCCCAGAATAACGCAACTGAACAGCAAGTCACTCAGCAGGGCGCCTCTATCAGCCAGTGAGGCTGCCCGGAAACTTTCCTGGCAAAAGGGGACTACAAGCTGTGAAATGAAAGGGTCTTTCACCAGCAGAGAAGGGGAAAGATGACCTNAGGGGGGGGGGGGGGGGGGGGGGGGTGGGGAAGTTGTAGAAAAAAAAAGTTAGTGTGGCCTTTACTTAAACAATAACTGGAATTTACAGCAGGCTGTGAGCTGTGCTCCAAGAACACTCAAGAGGTAAATGAAAATGGAAAAAAATGCATTTAAGAGTTTGCTGTTTTGCTGAGATATTTGTGTTTCTTGTTAGCAAGTTTCTTGTTTGTTTTGGTTTTTTGGTTGTTTGGTGTTTTTTGTTTGGTTTTTTTTTCAAACCTGTGTTTGCTTTCACAATTTCAGCCAAGCCTTAAAACACTGAGTAGCCATAAGGTCAGCACAGGGAATCTGCACAATTAATAAAGCAGAGATAAGTGGCCTCTTCGTAACTCAACGGGAAGATTTCACCTCCATAAGTAAGAGAGTGAAGAGGCTGAGCCCAGAAATCTGCAACTAAGGCCAAGAGAGCATGACACTGTCCACCCAGACCAAGGAATACAGTTGGCCCACATCTAGTGAGCTTAGAGGCGCGTGGTGGAGTTCTGTGTGGGTTGGGAGGCACAGAGCTCACACATGCTCCTTATTTCACTTCCTAGTAAAGGCCACAATGTATTTTTCCATCACTCACTACTTTTAAGACTTTTAACAAGATGTCCTGGCTTTAGCTGGGACAGAGTTAATTTTCTTTCTAGTGGTTGCTGTGTTTCAGATTTGTTGCCAGGTGTTGTTTATATTTTTCAAGAACTTTTTTCTGCTTCCCATACAAACTGAGGAGCCTAGCTGGAACAATGGAATGGCCAATGGAATATTCCGTACCATAGACATCATGCTTGGTACATAAATGGGGGTTGGCCAGGGCACGGGTACTCGCAATCACTACTCAGGATGGTGCCAATTCACCGGGTAGTGAGAGTGACTTCTGCTGTTATTATTATTGTTATGTTCCTTTTCTGTTATTGTTCTATTAAACTGTTTCTATCTCAACCCATGACATTCTTTTCTGTCCCTTTCCCCTCCTTTTCTCCTTCCTCTCTCCACTCTTCTCGGGGGAACAGGGGATAAGTGAGCTGCTGCGTGGTCCTAGCTGCCAACTGGGGTTAAACCACAACACAAGATAAAAGAAATCTATCTTTTCATTTGAGGAACAGTGAGATTTCCTGTTAATATCACATCTAGGTACACCAGGGCTTCTATTTTCTTTTAAGCAATTACTGATGTTTTCAAGTAACCAATTTCATTCCGGTGGAGATAAAGGAAAAGTAATGAGCAAACAGCTCACAACATAGGAGGCATTAGAACAGAGCCAGAAAAATTACACCTAAATCATTATTAACATACAGCCAGAGCACTGGCAATAAGTTCAGCTACTGTGCATTGTTTATCACCTCATATATCACCAATACAGCAACTGGAGATTTCTCTTTACTTTCAGATGGCAAAGGATGTAGCAATAACCACATGACACACAACCAACCGATCATTCTCAATAAGACAGAAGTAAAGCCAAGAATTAGTTGTGTATATTTGTATAAATGAAACAATGTTTATCTTAACACAGGAAAAAACCACAAGGGTTTTTTTTTAAATAGAAAAGCCAATCAATCCTGTTTGAAGCAACCATCTCCCATTGTTCTGCCTTTTCTCATAGTTCTAAAGATTTGCACTATAATGAACTCAAATGACTGTTCTTCTCATCTTGAAATTACTCAACAAATATTACCAAAACTAAAATACATCTAATGAACTACTGTTTACTGCTGGACACATGGCAGCTCTTTCCTTCAAATAAAAAAAATCCATGGGGTGTCAGAACACAGACTTAAAAAATCCCCCACACTTCTCAAATGGTTATCGAAAGGACCACCAAGAATCCTCAGGTTTTCCTTACACTTAAAAAGAAAAATATATAAACAAGAAACTGATTATCAGCACGAGATACATGAAAAAGACTGCTTTCTAACAAAGTTTTAAGACTGAAAAACTACTGAATCAACAGATTTTAGTTATGCAGCAAGGTCAAACTGCAACTCACATAAGGTCTTTCAAGTTTGCAGGATTTCTGCTGCCTAACTGCTTCATGTCAGTTCAGAAAAAGAAATCAGGAGATTTAAAGTGAAATTGGCTGGACAATCTAATCTCACTTTTTATATGGTAAGTATATTTCAGTGGTAAGCAGGCTGTAAGATACAAGTACAATGCCAACCATGCAAGCAAAGTTTGTTTATTCAGCTATTGTGTTGACTATCTTGCACTCCTCAATACTGTGTTAGACACAATGGTCTGTGAGGATCAGAGTGTGCCTAATGACCAGGGCATACATACATCTGAACTCTGCCTAGAGACAGTAACAGAAGAGCCTGTTAGCTTTCAACCTTCAATGCCATGTACATACAACTTCTTTAGAGGATTGTTTTTAAATTCAGCACCACTTATTTCTTCGTATGAGTATCCGAGCTGACTACATCTACCCAGATTTTCAATAACACCCTCCAGTTTTTGCTGACCAGTAAATTTAGGCACGAGAACACAGGTAGATCTTGATGGATCCTTCTTGCTTCCAGACAGGCAAATGGACACCCATCCTGCCAGAACCCACTCAACTGCAACATTACCTCACTTACTAGGACTGGCACTTTGTAGACCCATGGCTCCATCTTTCCTCCTGTCTACTGCTAAACCTCTCCAAACGTTGCTTATCTTGCCACTTCTGCATAGTAAGCTGGTTTTCACTAAGTTCAGAGCTGCTGCTCTTTTTTCCTCCCCATTATTCTGCAAAGGGAAACAGACATGCAAAGCTAATTATGAAATCTGTAGACAAGAAGAAAAAACTCAACACCAAGCAGAATTGCACAAAGTTCAGAAATACATTAATTGATTAGTGTTACTACTGCTGTAAGATGTATTCATAAGGTACCAGCCAGCATGGCACCTTAGTTTTGCATTGCAAATACCTACATGACATCACAGCTCACAATGAAAGCTGTCTCCTTTTCTTTTTTTCCCCTCTACTAGTAAGACTAAAGTAGATTACTTGACAAAACTCCACCATCTTAGTATTCTCCACAAGTGCCAGAAAACATCTTAGATGTTTTTAAAACCTCTTCACATTTTTATACCTACTAGAATGCCATGGTAGGAAGCAATAAAATTTCAAAATTTGTAACTAAATATGTATTAAAATCTCAAAACTATTCAGAGTAGAAAAACAGTCTATTTATAGTTGAATTTGTCATTCTTATAAGGGACGTGTCCACTGTTCCTGGGTTATAGCCTTCTATTCCGAAACTCATGGCAAAGCCAAACAAAACACACTGCATACATAGAGACAAATTCCTATTCCAAGAAATTATTTTGTTTGGAGTCTTCAAGGGCTCAACTCAATCTCCAAAAGTACTTCACGACTACAAAAGAAAGCAGAAAGTTTCACTGTCTGATCTTCAGGAGGCCACTGATAGATGTTTCTCCCATGGATTGACCTCTAGATCTAATATTTGTCAGTCTCCAAAATCAAATATTAATAAAGCAGCAAGCTAAGCTTAACTACTTTTGCTTCCACGGGTGCAGCGAACGATAATCCAAGAGTCATAGGAAAGCTATCCCTAAGATACGTTCCCAGTTGAACTTAGGAAATTGGGAAAGCAAGCCATTGATTTGCAGGAAAACAAAATCCACTTCAGCAGCCAGAGAAGAGCATGTGAGATTTCACACCACCACATCTTCCCACGTTGTTTATCCTCCACATCACATGCACTGAGAATCAGATAAGTCTTTTATGCGTCAGACTCTCTGTATGCGGAACATCAACTGCCCACACGTGTCTCTCCCTAAGTAAAAGAAGAGAAAGAACAAGCAGGCACTCACCCTGGTTCCTTCCTTTAGGCCTCATCTGCAGAAGGAGATCTGTTTCTGTAGAGGGATGAATAGTAACATGCACAGCCCAGATTTTCTGTTCAGCTGGCATGGACGGCCTCACCTTTCATCTGATGGGGGCCACAGCTGGCACACCATCCCCCAGGCAGCCTGTGGAAACTCAGTTTTGGCTGCCCCAAGCTAGTGCTGGAGTTTAACTCTTGCCCGTTTGAACAGTGACTGAGCTATCTGTTGCCTGGCACAACCACCCCAGCTCAGCATTAATGGACCCGTCTACACATAAATAACCCCCTCCAATTTTCATCTGAATATTCTTATTCATGTGTGCTTTACCGGAGCAATAAGTGCTATTGATACAGTGCTCTTGCTAATTCGGATACACTGCACCTCACCAAATGTGCTAGGATTATTCACACAAGACGACAGAAGTCACAAACATATTATTTTTTTTTTAATTAAAGATTCACTTGGCTCCTATTAATTACTTCTAGGCTGGATTCTATTTGCGTGACACGATCATCAAGTTACTCTTTTGTCAGAGATAAGTGCTGCCAACGGTTTGTCTGTCGTCCGGTTTGTCTGTTGTAGTCTTAATCCCTCTCTGAGGAATACAGTTGCTGATACATCAAGAAACCCTGCTTTGGGTTGCCTAGCTTATATTCTGATTTCTTCACAAGATCCATGCACATTTTCTATAACAAGAGAGCTCAGCAGCTCAACAACCTAGAGATTTTCACCTTCCCAGTACAAAGCTACCGTGAATTACAAATCTGCAATGAAAAGATGCACAAAGCATAAAATCCTGAAGGGCAGTACAGTGTCCAGAGTCTCTTTGGAGACAGAGCACACAATCCCATGTAAAGTGAGTGGGCCTGCTGTGCTACCAGCCCCTTCCCTATCATCAAAAAACATCCCTGTTACATCCCCACTGTCAGGGTCCATGGAGGGGCTGACATGAGGAGAAATGCCTAGTAATAATATAAATCTTATAAAACATTTCCCCAAAGCAACCCTACCCCTTTGATGTTTACAAGTACAGCAACCTGATAAATATCCCTAGATAGTCACACTCCCCATCACGTTCTGTTTACCCTACATACATTTTAGAGATTGAGACCGCACACCAAGGCCATGCTGGATTCTGTGGAGTGCACCTAATGCAACAACTATGAATGAACAACTGCTGAAATTTAGACTGTTCCCAGGAGCAGATGGCCAGTCAGTGGTGAGGTAATTCTCATCCTTTTCAATAATTTATGTGAAAGAGTGGAGTGAGAGAGGGAGAGCAAGGATTTGTAACAGGTTTTAAGTCTTCAAGGAAGAAGAGGTAACACCTAAGAGCTTTGTGAATCATGATAAAAAATGCAAAGAATGTAAGTTCATTGTTTTTTAGTTTCTTTTAGGAATCCACGTCACGTATCTTTGGGGTTCCCTTCCATCTCATGAGATAGGAAACCCAAAATAACATACAAGCATATTTTTTGCATCCTGTAACAGCATCTTTAACAGATTCAGTTAATAACTGCAAAGGATTACATAAATAATAAGCTGAAAATGGGGTAGCTTTCATTGCCAGAGACAGCAGAAGGTTTCCAAATTTTATGGGTTAAAAAAGCCAATAAATTTAACAGTCTTTTGAAGATACTAGTATAATCCTTCCAAAACTGAAGAGAACAGATGACTCAACCATATGGCTAAGTTCCACTAAAATTCTGTCTTGTAATCATAAAATATGATGTAATGTAGTTTGGTCCCAGGAGAAGGAAAGGCGTTAGACATATGTGACATGCACAAGCATTCCCTGGATCCATCTGGCTAGCTATTTTTTAAAAAGGTATTACACAAATAAGCAGGTTTTTTCAGAAGCCTCCAAGATAAATATTCTTAAGCCTTCTCTTGTAAAAGAAATAGGTATTGCTTTTAAAATCTACATTAATGCATCAACCATTATTGTTACAAATGCTGCCCAGCTAAGCAGATATATTGAACTACTTGTTACACCTTTCTGCAGCAATGAAGCTTTAAAAAAGTTTGCTTGCATAAACTTTGAAAGCAATCTGTGGTTTATTACTACTTCACACTTAATCAACATGAAAACGATAGAAAAAAAGAGTTTAAAGGACTATTTGCAAATCAAAAGAAGCCTCTCTTTTAAAAATATCTAGGGAAGAGAAAAGAATACAGATCAGCTGAGACTGTACATACACTAAGTGGCAAAGAATATTATTTCCTGCATTAGGTAAAGGTTGAACAAAAAAAACTGCTGAGGAGGAAATCGGCACCATCAACTGCGACACATAAAACACTTTTGAATTCATTAATTACCCAAATACGCACAACAGAAATCATCAATACCTCAGTTATTCAAATATTTCACATAATCAATGTGCAGTACATTGTTATCACTCTAGTGCTCATTATATTCAGGGCACCATGTAAGAAGGTATGCACAGATGCCTTAACTAAGCATGTAATGTCTAGCAATTCTATAAAAAAAATCCACTTTTTATTGTATGTAGTTTAAATCCACCCCCAATTCAAGTCAGGCTACCAGAAAAATAGACTGATTCCTGTAAGAAACGTAAGGAAAAATGAGAGGCAGCAGTAGTTTCATTTTTCACAGCGACAAAACTAGCAAGGGAAAATTACTGGGGACTGACTGAGATATAATTGCTCCAAAGCCCTTCTGAAATCACCATGTTACAATCCTCCCCTATGTAATAATACCTTGCTCCGCAACAGAGACATGTCCCTGGCAGCCACTAAAAGTGCATACACTGAGTATCCTTTTCCGTAAGAGTGCACACACTTAACCACATCAACATAAAAGTTCTGAGAAGCAGCAGAAGTCAAGAAGACTACACAAGTGAGCCAGGAAAAGCATCCATGTTTCCTGACTCCCAGTCCAGTTCCTACAAAATCACAGTGTTAGGAATCATCAGATAAGGCATAAAGAAGAAAACAGAAAAACTGTGGACTGTACACCAACTGTACATGAAAGCTGTCTACCAATGTGCAGTATTGGTCTCTTTCTCTAAAATGCCATTAGAGCTGGAAAAGTTTTAGAAGTACAAAGACGATCCAAAACATCACTTGTATGAAGAACAAATAGGCTAGGGTCCCTCAGCCTCAAAAGAGAGGCAAATTGAGGGGAATACGAAGTTGATAGAAATCAATAATATGGGGAAGGTGGATGGGAAACTATTTGGTGTCTTTTCCAGCATAGTGAGGGACCATCACATGAAAGTGAAACCAGGTCAAAAACAAACAAAAGGAAGTCAACAGTAGACTTGTGGAACTGCTTTCAAAGGACATTGCAAACACAGTAAGTTTACATGGGTTCAAGGAGGGTAGAATTAGGGACTACATTAGGTAGATTTCTACATTAGGTAGAAAGATTCTCTACAGATTTGGAAGAGAGATTCATTCAAACCACAAGGAATGAATTTCCAAGTCCAGGAAATCGCTTGAGCTGAAAATAGTCAGCAGCTATGAAAGTATTATGGAGAACTGTCATACATACTTGCTCAGTGCTTGCTCTTCCATAGATATGCACTGACAAGGACTACTGGAAACAAAAGACTAGGGACCCTCAGTCTGAACCAGTCATTGTTGTTCTGTTCTTAACAGAAATCTGTTCGGCCCCATTGCTTTTTGCACCACAGCTCCTATTCCCTCTCCTGCTCTGCAGAGCAAAAATCTACGACATACTGGTGTCCATACAGCCTGATGGGCACCAGGACCAGGTCACGCTGGAAACACTGCCCTAAAGCAGCAGCTAACCACATGTGATGACACTGCTTTTCTTCAGTAGAAAGATGGAAAGCAGAAAGAAAAAAAAACCAGCATTGCTACTCGTCATCTTACTCACATTCCTAAGAAAGGAACCCACCCCTGTGTTTGAGCAACCTGTATGCTATAGGTCCCTACCGATCTCTTAGCTTCTTCTCAAGTATCCAAAGATAATTAAGAAAAGCAAGGCAGTAATCTTGAATTCAGCAGGCCAGCTCTGTATCACCAGCCCAACAGTCTTTAGACAACTACAGAACAAAAACGGTTTAAAGCCACCAGATTTGGCTATGTTGCCTTAACCACTCAGGCAGAAAGCCGGAATGCTTTTGATGGTATATTCTTCTCATACCACAGCCACTGATTCCAACAATCTTCTGGCAAGAGCTTTTACTGATAACTTGAATCAAGGGTTGAAGTCTAAACTGAGGACAGGCTACAGCCACACTTTAATTCAGGGTTTGAATAAAAACCGAAGGATAGATAAAAGTCATTGTGACAGCAGCTGAGGACACATCTTTGCTGTGAAAAGATAAAACTTCAGTGGACCATCATCTCTTACATTAAGTACATTTAATGCCATGCACATCCCCCTATAATAATATTGAACTATTTGTTGAATCAGGCATTTTGAAAGTTAGATATCTTTTTTATGTACCTAAATATGGATTTGAAAAGGAAGGTCTCAAGAATGTGGCCTGCATGTTAGAAAAAAAAAAAAAAATTTTTAAACTGCTGAAGTATCGTCCACTACATATCAGTCTTGCTTTATCCTTCTAAAAAACTTCACTGCATTAAAAAAAAAAAATCAAGTACTTATATTTGGAAAACTCCACATAGTATTTCACAACAGCCCTGCAATTACCTCTGAGAAATCAAATTTTAAAAGATTTTGGCCTAGTATGCTGTTTGAATGGGAAGAGACTGACAAAGCTAAGACAGTGAAATCAACCTCCTGTTACTTTTCCAGAAAAGGTTACAGTGAAGATACTGCTATTAACAAAATATGGGAGTGATATTACTGTAGTGACTACAGAAATTACAGTGACATGTGAACAGACAAGTCCTCCATAACCTCACCATTGAACATCACTATCCGCTTGAGGAAAAAAATACCCAAAGCGCTCTTCAGCATCTCCAAAGAAGTCTACAAGGCTGGATGATTATGCACTGGAAAGTGTTTCCTTAGGAGTGAGGAAAGTTTTGGCACACACTCTGCAACGTCACTACAAATTAAACCTCTGTGCTGCAGCTGTCCAAGGCTTTGTACTCAGTCCCTGACACAACACGTTGCCTCAGGCTGCTTGCTGAATGCCTGCCCAGCCACTGAACAGATTTTACTATGCTCCTCTTTGTAAAACTGGGCTGTTATGCTCACTACAGGCTGGCCACCTCCAATGTCGCTTTCTTTTAATGCAAATGCTGTCGATGGGACAAGACATCAAACACTGGGCCAAGGCTTCACGATTGCTGGAAGGTTACCTGCAGCCTCCATGGTGTGTTGAAAAGAGCTTGGAGGCTTTTATGCATTAGTTTTTCACACTGGAAATTAAAACAAAGAATCAGCATCAGGTATAAATGAGGGGAAAGAGAATTCCATCATTCCAGTTCAGTTTTGTTTTGAGGTTTTGTTTTGTTTTGGTGTGGGCTTTTGGGAGCTTTTTCTTTTTTCTTAATGAAGGCAACAAACATTTTGGCTAACGAAAAAAAATACTACATTATTTGGAAATAAATTACAAGTTTTAGATTAATATTGAGCTTCATGGGTAGCTAGCCACTTCCTTAGCTTTGTTTTATTTTAGAATGCGTCATTCTTTTATTTCTATGCCTATGCAAAAAGTTTTCCAAACATTTAATGTCAAACAGGAAAACTGAAGTGGAAAGTGGATGACAGCCAGTCTAACTGAGCTTTATCAACACACTCCATACATCCTGACACACTATACATGCTCTGAGTTACCGCAAGTACTATAACCAGTTATGCCACTGCTATTTAAGAGACGTCATATTTTGCAAAAAGAAATGCTAGAATTTCAATGTAAAGTCCAAAATAACATACTCTGTTTTTTATGATCTGTATGATGTTTGCATGGGACTGCAACACACAATAAAAGGGCAATAAAAAAAAAAATCCATGCATGTCAGCAGACCTAGAAAAATTAGGTGTTGTAATGCAACATTTTAATTATTTTTAAGCCATCAAAAATAATTATGTTTAAGAAGTGTTTATTTAGTCTGACAAAAAAGCATGTCAGATGTCATTGTACACTGTACATTGTACACATTGTACACTGGCTGCATATGCACCTCCCACCACAGCAAGTCAATACTGTTTTTAGTTGGCTGAAGGAGAAATCACTGGGGAGACGGGCACAATAAGATTTAGTCTCAACCCCAGAAGTTGAACATGGTTCAACATGTGGTTTCTTCCAACCCTGGGAGCTTGGGACCGAACTCTGAACCCTTTCAGAGAGGTGACAGAGCCTGTCTCACATGGACGATCTCTAAACAAAACACTGGTCCATAAGCAGAGCACCAATTACTTGTGCCTCAAAAAATGATGCGTTTCTTGCTACTGCACCAAGGCAGTGACTACCAGCACTTATTTTAGACAGAGCTATTGAGTTATGCCAGGAAAAGCCTGGTTACCTTGGAGACCGCTCCCAGGCAGCTCTGGCAGAACTCACAAGATGTATTTTACCAAAATGTATCTCTCTGTTGGATACAGTCAGTCAATTTCTATGTGCTTGAGCAGAACACAAGGACACAAAAGAAAACAACCATCAGAATAGTTAGTACTTAAACTACCCTCCCAACATAGCTAGAATTTCAACATAAAGGAGAAAATAATTGTGTCCAGATCCAAGCATATTCGGGAGCATTAACACCATGGTACAATAGGAGCCTGCTACACATAAAGGCTTTTTGTTTGTTTGGTTGGGGTTTTTTTAGGGATTGCAGGGATAACAAGTATATATCATACTGAAAACATTATTCTAAGTAGGATTTCTCCCCACCAAATGTAGAAAATACACCAATTATTTAACTGGTTTAATACAATCTCTGGGACAGCAAGAGAGTTGGTATTTAGGGACACACGTTGGCACAAATACTCATGTTTATTGTTAAAGGAATAGTACAGCAGACTCATCTTGAAATTGATCTGTCTAATCTGAGCCTGAAATCATCTGTACCTGGGAAATACACTGTGGAGCCCTGCAATAAACACAGTCACATGAGAACCGGAAAGAGCTATGAAAAAGGAGCTCAACACATCTATGACGATGCACAGTACTCAGGAATACTTTTGTTCTATTTCCGAAGGCAGCACAAAAGGGCATTTCTTGCACCAAAAGCTGAAAAAAAGGCAAAGAATCCATTCAAAGAGTACAATTATAACTGATTTGCATGGTTAAAGCATTCCAGCTTCCTTAACTGTTTACATGGGAGGATGGAGCATGTTATCATGGCGACCTGTTCCACAATCAGGTAGACTTAGCTGTATTATCTATATTTACCTGTATCCCATACAGATGGGTCAGCCACAAGTAGTCTTCAAAAAGGTAAAAAGATTAACTTTTTTTCAAAACATTCACTTCACAGTCACTCTACAAACACAGATAGGAGAAAGGGAAAATTTATAACCACTCAATTAAAAAGAAAAAAGAAAACATCCACACTTCCACATACATATTTTGAAACTGCCTCAGGGAGACTAAGCAAAAATTTCACCCAGTATTACAGTACATGCATCCCTGTATATCTCAGGGATAATCAATAAGCCAGAGTAACAAGGTCAACAGAAACTACAGGCTGGTCAGGACGAGGAAAGCGTAATTTGCTTAGAATTCATTGCACTGATTTTCCAATTCCCTCCTATTTCAGTATTTCTGCTGAACAGACGCAAACACTGATCCAAATTTTAAAGTTTCTGCCTTTTCTTACTGTATCTGCGCCACTCACCTACTCTCAAATCAAAACACATGAGACTTGCACTTTTTTTTTTTTTTTAAAGCAAAGGAATCTTTACCTCCAAATTCTGTCAGAAGTGACTTGTTGCATAAAAAGGCTCTTGGAAAACAGACAGCTCCACTGCCTTGCTTTAATTCTCTACACAGCATTGTCAAACAGGACTTCTAGACCCTTTCAACACAGACGTGTTCCCTGTTACGTTAGTATACGTTACACCCTCCTGCTTCATAAGACTGCCTGAGAATGTACAAGAAGTGACACATGCCACCTCTACTGCCCTAATGACACATATTCTAGTAATATGTATATGGAGGTGGATATGCTTTTGCAAAAAAAATGGATGCTCCTCTTCTTCGGGAAAGTCAAGTAGAGGTTTCCAGCACTCGACAGTAGTCAATCCATCACCACAATTTAAGCTCTTTAGCTACTCGCACCCGACTTCCCCCTGAAACTCTCCACCCTTGAGTTTTTTCAGAAGTACAGCACAATTTGTACCTTTATTACTAAAGCAGCTACCTCTTAGGCTGCTCAGTCCCTGAGCTACAGAAAGCTGCATCCAGAAGGCACCAGCAAGAACTTCATATCCCATTAGGCAAAAGACTCAGCTTCTGCTTGGAATGGAGCCAGATGAGTAGTGAGCAACAGATACAGCAGGAGCCAAAATTAACCAGATCAACAACATGCACACAACTAGCAGACAACATGCTTTACAAGGCGTGAAGAATTTCAGCGTTTTCAATGGAAAGCACTGATTGCAGAAGGCTCCCCTTCCTCTAGACCAAAATGCCCAGGCTAAGCAAGACAGTCAGTCATCTTTGCCTATTATACATAATTACAGACCTTTTTTTAGCCCTCAAACAAAGGTGTATTTTTCCTCCACCATCTAAATACTGTGAAGTTGTACACAAACGTAAGATGGCTTTTAATTCATGACCTACATTCCAAAACCTCAAACAGGCGTCAAGTTTTTCTCAAGATAAAAATTGTTTTAAAAGTCTTTCTGGTTTTAATTTCTTTTAGTCAGAATGCTCTAAAGAACAGAGAGTTGGGAAAGGAGCATATTTCTGTTCATATTTTCTGAGTTAGCCTTCCCCCACCCCCTGAACTTTCACCCCCTTGCAGAAGTTCATGCCTGTTGAAAATTAAAATGTCTGCATTGCAGGATGGGCCATTATAATTCAACACATGCCGCTTTGGTGGAGAAAAAGCATGTTTTTGGAATAGCTCTGTTACGGGTCAGGAATGTAAAGCAGAGTTCATATTTCAGATGAAAATGGGAAACAGGGCTTTTTCCTGCAAACCCAACTCAGCTTTCCAATAATGAAGGAAAAAGAAGTCCGTGCAGTGAGGTCTTTGTAGTGTCCTGCATCAAGCATTTAAATGTACTAATGAAGAGGTCACTGACTGCTTGTGTTTTACAAATGGTAGCATTGCAAAGTCCTGTTTTTACCACTGAACGCAAGCTTTCAACATTTTCTTTAGAACACAGTTTCTTGTTTCAGCCTTTGCACTGCCACAGATGACTCAATGGGCAATCACATGCTCTATATTACTCCAGAGAGCATCCCAGGCGCACAAAACAACTGCACTATTGAAACACCACAAGTAGAAACAGTACAGCTCAAATGAGATGGTATCACAACTATGTATTCTATTCCTCAAAGCTATGCAGACTGTGGCTTGATGCATTTTGCTACAAGCCCCAACACCTCCCCACAGAAGACTGCAAAATCTCTTTGCACGTACTCCCACAACTGTTTTCATTTATCTACTCTAAACAATCCTTTTTTGCACTTAGATTCATGTGTGTGCTTAAGAGAGAAAGATTATGAAAGTCACTTATCTGTACAATATCAACGTCAATACTCTGTAGTGGAGCATTTTGCTTGCTAGTCTTCTCTGAAGGTGGATAGGAAACCAAGAGAAGGGAAACAAGACCAAGAAGATTTCATCCTCACAGAAAGAGCACCTCCCAAGCTCCTCATCAGAATTTGTGTTGCAGAATTTGTCCATGTCTCACTTGCATTAGTCTAAGATGCAGAAATCAGTCTGCTAGACTTGCTAACAGCTTGACTGGTCACTAGATTTCAGCATCTTGTTTGGGTAACAGGCCCATGGGAAAAGCTCCTGAGGAATCCAGCAAGAATGCTATACGTATCTCCCATCCAGAACATGCACGTTTTGCGTGTAAGCTATCTATTCACTGGCTGGTTTTAGGCAAAGTCTCCCAAGACAAGGCACCTCATTACGTTTTTCCCCTAAAACCTCTGCTGCTCTGACAGGTTGAAGGGGGCACCAACCCAGACAGAGTAGACACCAGGCAGACAGCATTCCTGAAAGCTGCCCAGACTGATGCATATGTAAGACACTTGCATCTTCAGACATAAGAGTCAATCATCTCCATCTCTGAAAGGTAAAGCAGGAAAATTTACACCATTCAACAAAGCAGAATTATGATAATGACAAAATACCTTATTCTAACTCTTTAATTTCTTGTCTGCCTCAACAGTGTAGAAGAAATACAATGCAAGGTGTACCATTTAAGTTCTCAAAACAGTGACAATGACAGAATATGACTGTACCTTTTGGGCAGAGGTTACGCCCATCAGCATAACATGCATAATGTCAGGTAGAAAAAAATAATATAGTAATGTAGCAAAAGGTTGAGGTCTATTTATTTTACAAGAAACTGTGCAGTTAGATGCATGTCAGAGTTCAAATTATGCTACCATTTTAGGGCCCCAGTCATGGTTGAAAGTGCCACTGCACAAAGCACTAGAGAAAACAATCTACCCTTGATCATTCTCATATTGCAAGTGTAGCCAGATGCTTGTTGAAATAAAGACAATCTCCAGAACAGCCATGTTAAATAGTTTTATTAAACAAGTTCAACACAACACTACTTTTAGAGTTCCATCTATTTTACAGACTGGAATTGGATCTCCTAACAAGTTTATTTAGCATAGGCAGAAACCACATCCCTATTCTTGAATATAAATTTTCAGCTTTAAAAACTGGTCCCAGCTGGTAGCTTTCTGTTAGCGCTGCTGGTATTCACAACCAAGTGTTAGAGAGACCTACAGCCCTTGCTAAGGCTAGTTTTAGCAAACTCAGCAATACAGGTTTGAGGGTCCCATTCTTGTTCCAGAATTATTATAAAATAGCTCTTAATTTGGTGTCAGTTCCTCCCTCCCCTCGCCAAGAGGTTTATGCAATCATTCTATAACAGTACACCTACTCCAAGATTACTGAAAGCTAGGAAGCAGTCTCCAAGATAAATAAGCTCATGCAAGTTTCATGAAAAACAGCGATTATGTCAACAAGAATAATACAGTGCTTCCACCAAAGGCTGCAGCACAATCTCAGCTGTTTTGATTGATCTGTCAAATGCCAAACAGCTAACTGCACTACCTGCTTTTAGCAATTTGGAACAGCCCCAGCAGACACTGCTTACTGCCCGGCAGGCACACGGGGGACATGGGAGAGAGTTGCCTCTACATGTATGTCAGGGAAACAGCAGAAAGGCCAGACATTAAAGGCCAGAGTGGGACAACCACAGGTACTGTGATGAGGCAGAGAAGGAATACAAACAAACCATGCAGGGAGGCCAGGCTTTTTTTGCTAGTTCTGCTGCTCAAAAAGGACCTTATGAAATGTAAGAAATTAAAGACTGACTCTAACCAATCTCAAGAAACACTGCAATACAATCATATGATGTTTCTTAAAAGGGTCTCTTTATTTTCTTACAACTTCTACAACATAAATCAGGTAGACCTTTTACTAGAAAAGGAAGTTTAAATTGGGAGATCAAGGAGGAAGTTAAAGGAGATCTCAAAAGGAATGTATTTGGGCTTTCAACACCAACAGTAGCAACTCCACCCCATCATCTCACATACAAAAAAACCAGTTGTTTAACTCCCTTAAAAACACTCTTTCTATTGAATCCCTGAAAATGGAGAACTGCATGAACACTACAGAGTTAACCACACTGCTTTCCACTACTGGAAATGAGATTCTCTCCCTGTCATTCTCATCAGCTGAAATTATGTTCTCCCCAGCAACTGCAGTGTATGGCAGGTCTGGCAAGCTTACATACTAAAAGACTGAGACAGTTAAGCATTAAGTAAGAGAACACAAATTAACGTCAACTGCTGATTTTCCCCACCACTAGGCTTTCTTGTAACAAAGACTAAGAACATTGTAATTAACTTTGCTCATGAAATGCTATGTTCTAAAGTTGGGCCTAATTAGATGCAATATAATTCTTGCCAGAAACAGATAATGTGTGTCTTTCATCAACTTGGGTGATTGGAATTTATTAATGTTGGGCAAGTCTGCATAGCACAAATTATGTTTACCCGCTGCTCCACAAACAAGCACGGCATCTCTTTTAGGTATGATCAACTGTATTTGGTATTTTATGAGAGAGAAATGTGGCTTTCATTTAAGAATGAAATTTTGTAAGAGAAGAACCCCTCAAACTGCAAGGGCAAGAAGAGGGAATAAAAATAACAGCACTAAGCATAGCAAGATCCTGGGCGAGTACTAGCTTTCTGTGGTACAGATACATAATAAGCCTGTGGGGAACAGCAAAAGGGATAGGGAAAGAGGGAAGAAGGCACAGCTTAGCAATGATGCTTTTCATTATAGCAGTAACAAAAACTAAGATCTATTGGTAAGCATAATGCCTCAAGGGCAGTGTGAAAAAGCCACATGAAGAAATGCCAAAAAAATCCTCAAAGCTGCAATAGGACAATGGAAGCCCAGGCTGATGGTAACTCTCTCTCAAGTTAGTGTCTTCTGAAGTTAGTTTAGCTTGAAATATTTCAGAACTCCACCCACTATCAGCTAAAGAGAAAACAAGGAACAGAACATGAATGATGATTCATGTCAGTGCAAGATCTTATTTTTCTATTTCAAATAAAACTCAGGCTTCATGTCAATAGACATATTTTCTTTTCCTTTGGTTTTTTTTGTTTGTTTTGCTTCCAACCAAGAACTTTTCTCCAGTGGTAGACAATCTCAAATGTCCCAACCCTTTTCCCACAAAGAGAAACTGAAGCGACCACCCCACCTCTGCAGGAGGCAAGCACTGTTAAAGATCCAGCTAAGGTCTCAAGCAGACTTTGCCAGAGTAGTCCTGAAGCAGAAAGAAAAATGGCAGGCTGTCTCCTCTCTTAATGTCTTCCCCTACCAAAACAGCCCAGGAACAAACAGAAAACGGAATAGAAATGCAGGCGGAAGGAGGGGTGCAACACCAGAAGTTCTATAATTTTGAGTCTCCCCATACAACCCAAAGCTGCAACAAATCACACAATTGATAAGCATTAATTGCATGGAAAACAATAAAGTCCAGAATTACGAGTGTCAGAAAGACTGGAGAAGACCCTTTAATTTAGGCCCACATGCCTAATGAATTACAGTATTCAATAATGAAGGTTTTCATGTCATGTAGCAGGCACTCAGTCCTAACTGTAGATTCTTAGCATATTACATGCCTTCCACCCAACCATTCAGTGTTAATTATTGTTATAGGTGTTGGATTTCATAACCAGAACTCCTAGTCCTCTTTAATAATTACTGTTGTGCAAATATTTGTGACTTCTGTAAACACTGTTATAAAACATCATCTAAGCCAGGCTGTCCGCAAAGGTGCTGAACTCTGGAAAGCCAAATCATTGTGTTCAAAAGCTACAGAAGAAGTTATCACTGTGTCTGCTGAATAAGAGAAGCAAAACATTAGTAAGTTTAAACTCCTGAATGTGTACCAACACTACTAGTCAGCTTATCTAGTTTTGTCATACTTTAGACATCTTGGGTTGATATCCAAGTTTGAAAGAGTACAGGATAATGTCTAATGTGACTATTTAAGGATATTTTAAAAGAAGCAGTAGGTTAGTTTTGGAACTTACACTTATGAGTATGTGTGTTTGAAATGACTCTGGAAGAGACAAGACTATAAAAAATTCGTATCACACACTCTGTGAAGGAATTTAGTACATTACTGGTTTAGCCTTGCACGTTCAGTGTGGCAGCACTCTGGCAAACACAGCAAATATTTGGAAGATTTGCCCTATTAAGCAGCCAGTAGGTACAGCCATCTCATACACCTCAAGTAACAGCCACACTGGGTATGAAAAGATTTATGAGCTTTTAGACTGGAAGCCAGGTGTTAAAGACAGTGTTCATTACATCTGTTCAATGCCTCAGAAAGAGGTGACTTGCCCTAGCAAGTAACCTTCTCCATAGAGGAAGGGACTTGCCTCACCTATGAATACCAGGAAGTCCAAGATCATGCTGTGTACAGGTCACTGCACCTCCAGAAAACAAGCTATTCCCCCTGCAGCACTTCCAATTTTTCTTTTGTACAAGGAGATGTTCCTTTGTGGTTTTTAACTGGATATTCAAGGTGACAAGCAAAACCAGCAAGGAGGTATAAACATAGCCTTAAATATTCCCATGAGTGTACTGCAAAGAAACATTTCAAAGAAACATTTCAAAGAAATCCGGGTTTGGGTTTTTTGTTAATTTTTATTTGGTTTTAATAGTTCATAAGAGCATGTATTTGGCAATATTTAAGTTGGGTTTTTCTTCAATTTTCTAGCCTTACTTGCTTTTACAGCAGGAGATTTGAAGAAAAGAAAAAAAAAAAGCAGCTTTGACAAAAAACCTAGCTAGAAACAGAAAAATTTGAATTCATGGAATCAAGCAAATAAATGGGGACTGTACTGCATAAATTCAAATTGTAAATTCCTGAAAACAGTGGTAATGATTGGAAATTGTGAGGAATATCATTGTCACATTAAACTATCACCATTTCTAGTGTTAATAAGGTAGCACTCCCACCACTTCTAAGAGATCAGAGATGCATATAGCAAAAATCTCAGTTTCTCCACACCTGGTCTGCATATAGCTGTATTTAGAATCCAGTCAGTTTTCTTCTTTAAATTGCAGGCAAAGGAACTTGGATGATGTAACTTAAGAACACACTGAAATCTTCCCCTATTCTCAACCCAGAAATGCTCACAGCAGCTGAAGCATGCAATTTGAAATATAGCTGGTTAAAAGAAGACAAGGGAATTGGTTAGGGAATAGGGGCTTCTTGGCATTCCTTTAAACCATTTCCTGTTCACCCTTGTGGAGTGTAATATAGTCCTAAGAAAATACATCTGACTTCACTCTTTTCAGCTGCATTAAAAAAAGTTCTAAAAGCAATTTAAATATCAGATTGCACATTCATAAATTAAAAAAAAAAAGAGGTTATACATATTATTGCCTTTGTCTTCCACTAAGACAAGTTGGTTTCTTTTTTTTTTTTTAATTTAATGAGAGCTTTGATTTTCCCTGGGAGACGAGGTCAACAGACTAGGGCACTTCCTGTCTGCAGCAATGCCGTGTGCTTATGCAGACATGAGTCTTCTGACAAACAACTGATTTATTTCAAAGAGGGGGTCATTATAATCATGGCATATAGCAAGATCACATTCTTTCCTACTTGTTTTGCCTAATCACTATGGATTACTCAAACATACTTGAAAAGAAGATGCATTTCAGCTGTGTGTGAAAACTGACAATACATCCAAAATCCCACACACACACTCAAAACAGAAGAGGAGGAGGCATATTCTAGGTCAGACTGTGATCATGCATTGACCAAAACTGGAAGCAATCCTACTGAAAACAAATGCAGTATTAAAATGTAAAAGATCTGGCCCTACAAGGTCCTGAGCACCTTGTCACCAGGATCATAGGCCTCTACTTTTCAGAAAAGATCATTAAAGGAGACTATCATCAGGGCCATTTATGCCTTCCATATGTAAAATCACGCTTCTGAATCTTCCTGATGGAAGTGCCCATGCAAACCTCATGCAGTCCTATCACATGTATTTGGGACAAACTCAAATGCCCTGCAAGGGTCAGATCTCCAGCAGCGCACAACAGCAGCACCTCAGCTAACTACCTACAGATCTTAAACAGCAGGCAACTCAAGACAGAAGTTTACAACAACAGCCAGCAGACATACCAAGGTCAGAACAGTTTGAGGAGTCTCAAGCTATGTAGAGCTGAGAAAGAAGTTAAACTGGGCATGGTAGAAGCTGGTTGTCTCTCCTTAAGAGTATTTACACAGGTCCCATGTCTCCAAAGTATTCCATCACTGCAGCATTACTTTTCTATTCACCACAATTACACCATATAAATATTATCACACACCTCCCCCTCAAGATGTAGGAGTGGGAAAAAGCCCCTGCACAAGATTGCAGTAACCTGCATTGAAAGATGAAGAGTTAAGCCCTTCTTCCAAGCTTCTAACCTTTCCTTCCTTGACTGCACTACCTTCACTGTTCTCATGCTGTTCAACTAGAAGCTTAAGCCAATTCCGACAGCGAGCTTTATAGTATCAGTTCCCCTCCCTCTAAGTGACACTGTACTAAGTTTGTTTACAGCCACCTTCAGTGCATGTACAAGCTACTTAAAAGTAGTTAATTTGTTTTCTTATGTCAAAGAATGTAATTTCATAATGGTGTTTTCTGTATGTACAGAGAGCAGAAACAGTCCTACATTCATAAAACTGAAGCTAGTAAGCACTATATAGGTAATTTACAGACCAATGAAAAAACAGAAAAACTATTAGTATTAAAAACAGAAACATAAATCTAAGAAAATGAAACTGCTGCCTTGAATGTACTGATTAAACCTATGAGGGTTATCCAGGAGACGGGAGAGGGGAATGAGTGCAAGAATTGCTATTGCAGAAGAGCAGGAAGAAATCTGTCATTAAGTAATATTCATGTATCATTTCTAGATAGCAGGCTTTTTTTCTGTTAGCTTATAGACAGACACAACCCAAGTCACCATTGCAGGAAACAGGCAACTTCACATTTCAAGAATAAATTATAAAGTGACTTGTCCTTAATCTAAAAGTATCAGAATACATTAGGGGAAAAAAAAAAAAAGAAAAAAAAATTATTATAAATCTAAATTCCAGGCATGGAAAATCCTTTGAAGGCATTGGGAAAAATACACCATGGCAGAACAATTACATTCTTATGCTACCAGAAGAAAAACACTAAAAAATGCCAAGTACATTTCAGCTACATGTTAACTTACTAAACTCGCCTTCTTGGTCCCTGAAGAACACTTATCTAATGTTCTTCTATTTCATATCAGAAAATCTCAAATTGGACTTGGTGCTTTCCCTTCAACAACACTGCACAACTACACAAAATAGATACCATGTATTTTCCAGGCTGAAACAGCAAACATAGTTGCTTATTTGCCCCAAATTCTCCAATGAGTTAGTGACGAGAACAGCCTGGAAACAAGCTTCTCTCAGAGGATAGTACCATGTTCCCCCAGCTAGCCTAAATAAATAAAAAAATAAATAATAAAGCAAGTTTTGTGGTTACCATAATGTGGTTACCATAGCAAGCATCCACATTTAAAAATGAGAAAAAACATACCGTACATTATCCCAAAGTCCTAGTCAATACAACATCTAGGTCACCCTTCTACAGGCCTGAAGAAACTTACCCGTAGCCATATTCCCCACACACTGCTCATGCTTGCCACGTCCCATTCTCTGTATCACAGTTTAGCAAGTGATATATAAATGACTTTCTACCTCAAATGATCCTCTAAGGAAAGCAACGTTACTCACAAGCAAAAAAATCCAGCTTTCATCTGACCTCATGCATCTTACCATCATCTGAGCAAACGGATACAGCTGAAGGGCACCACAACAGGAAATTTTCACGAATTTTTTGCTGTGACATTAATCTGAGCTGATGTCCTCACAAACACATGGGTAACACAACCTTCCTCTTCAGAGAGCAACACACTAAATAACCAGCACAGTAATCTAGCTGAAGCGAGACCTGGCTTGCAAACAAGGAACCTACACTAAGAATAACAAAACCAAAACACCCTGAGCAACTTCAAGTTTACAAGCAAACAACATATGCATTAAGAAGTGGTATTCACTACTGGAAAAAAATTGCTGCCCAACACCAACCCGAGGGCAGCTTCTTGCCGTACAGTGCTTCACACACAGAGCATAGAATAGGTGTATGCAACACCTATTCCAACATAACTGCAAGGATGCAGACGCGCAGTTTGTTGTACTTAGCACGCTTTGACACATGATGGAAGGCAGTTGGGAGACAAATCCAGCAAAAGCAGAGAGCAACAGCCTGTTTGCACCAAGAGGAGCGGGACAGGAACACAATTAGGTGGGCAAAAAGAAATCCATAAAAATCCCACCCTTAAATATGCTACTACCATGACAGTAAATGCAGTGAACACACTCCAAGACACCTGGAACTTGCAGTCCTTCTCGAACAACTACATAAGGTATAAGCACATGATACGCTGTTCAGATTCCCTTAGCCACAGCCAGAAGAATTAGAAAAAAGCATCCAACTTCCTCCCCTGATAAACACATAGAAATAGCATGGTCAACACAGAGCCCCCCATAACATCCTTCTCTTTTAATTGGAGAGGTACGGATTTGATGGGTGGACTATTTGGTGGATGAGGAATTGGTTTGGATGGTAGCATCCAGAGGGCAGTGGCCAACAGCTCAACGCCCAGGTGGAGACCGGTGACAAGTGATGTCCTTCAGGGGTCTGTATTGGGACCAGTACTGGTATCTTCATCAATGACATAGTGGGATTGAGCGCACCCTCAGCAAGTTTGCAGATGACACCAAGCTGAGGGGTGCAGTTGACATGCATGAGGGATGGGATGCCATCCAGAGCAACCTGGACAGGCTTGAGAAGTGGGCCCATGTGAACCTCATGAGGTTCAACAAGGCCAAGTACAGGGTCCTGCACCTGGGTCGGGGCAATCCCCAGGATCAATACAGGCTGGGGGATGAAGGGATTGAGAGCAGCCCTGACAAGAAGGACTTGGGGGTACTGGTGGATGAAAAGCTGGACATGAGCCAGCAATGCGCCCTCACAGCTCAGAAAGCCAACCATATTCTGGGCTGCAAATGAAGTGTGGCCAGCAGGTTGAGGGCGGTGGTTCTGCCCCTCTCCTCTGCCCTCATGGGACCCCACCTGGAGTCCCGCATCCAGCTCTGAAGCCCTCAGCACAGGAAAGACAGGGACCTGTTGGAGTGCATCCAGATGAGGGCCACAAAAATGATCAGAGGGCTGGAGCACCTCTCGTATGAGGACAGGCTGAGAGAGTTGGGGTTGTTTAGCCTGGAGAAAGGAAGACTTTGGTGGAGATCTTGTGGCCTTTCAATACTTAAAGGGGGCTTATAAGAAAGATGGGGACAGACTTTTTAGCAGGGCTGTAGCGATAGGACAAGGGGTATCGGCTTTAATCTAAAGGAGGATAGATTCAGACTAGATAAAAGGAAGAAATTTTTTACAATGAGGGTGGTGAAACACTGGCACAGGTTGCCCAGAGAAATGGTAGATGCTCCATCCCTGGAAATACTCAAAGTCAGGTTGGACGGGGCTTTGAGCAACCCAATCTAGATGAAGATGTCCTTACTCCTTGCAGGAGGGGTTGGATTAGATGACCTTTAAAGGTCCCTTCCAAACCAGACCATTCTGTGACTCTATGACATTACAAAGGCCTTTATGAATCAACCTCCAAATCAAGTACACATTTACAGATTAAACAGCTTTGACCCCTGTATTCACAAATCACTGTCTTCAACCAAATCCCCTCATCTCCCATTAAAAGGGTTGTATACAGATTTATAATTTCAAATCTGATTGCATTACTACACAATGTCTTTCCCCATTTTGTGCATGTTTACAAGAAGCAACGAAGGCAAAACAACTGAAGACATGAATCTGACAGTGTACTAGCTTCTCCTCACTGACCTACCACATAGCTTTTCTTAATGATTAATAAGGTGCTTGTGCATGATGCAGCTTCCTCTACTTTGAAAACACAGCAATCTGTTGGGAAGTAGGGCGTGCAACAAAATTGCTCATAAGCAGTGCACTAACACTCCATGCTGTTGCTTATTTCCTGGAAGATCCCCGAGTTCACCTACATCTCAAGTGGTGCATTTCACTTAGAATTCCTATACATCTATAAATTATACATCTGAAATACAGATCAAAAGCATCAGGTCACTGAGGGGTTGCCATTGCTCCTATTGAACAGAATCATGCTGTATCATAAGCAATCACCTCCCAAAAGCAAAAAAAGTGGAAAAAAAAAAAACACAACAAAAACCACAACACATTCAAGACCCTAAAAAGAATCCACTCCTGGATAACCTGCCAACATGAGTATCCGCAATACCCATGTGTATTTCTATACTAGATTCAGGGGAAAGCCATGCCTCACTGAAGCCCTGTCATATGCTCCCACAAAGCCAGCATTCTGGTTTGGTTCTTGATTCAAAGCTCAGTCAAGCAGACTGAAGTCTTTCTTCTGACTTCAAAGGGCATTGTTTGAGTCTTTGGATAAGCAGACAGGTTACCCAAGTTTACAAGATTACTAAGAGGTTTCCACCACACACAGCAAAGCAAAGATGAAAGAAAAGAGGTTTGCACCTGTGAACAGAGCAGAGTAACTATGTCAGACGCATACATATGCACTAGTAACCACATTATTTGCAAAGTTATTAAAACACCTTTGCTTCTATCGTCATCATCAAGTCAATGCAAGTGTTCTGGGCAGTTAACTGTATATTTCATCTAAGATATGCACATGCAGGATATCTGAGGAATGAGAGTCCTCAGACAGCTGTAGAGCAGTAAAATTAGCTTGAGTTTCAGATTATGTTTTGCTAGTTGTATTATATCACCTCTCAAAATCCAAATATTATCATGTAGCACTAGTGTTAGTCATTACAGCAGAACAGCACTGAAAGAAGTTCCTACTTCAAAATACTTCAAGGTAAAGTATGAAATCCATGTAACAAGCAATACAGGAAGAGAAAAGTAGCCGTAGTGAGAATACATGTGAATACAAGCTGTGAGTCTAAGAGATTAAGACATTCTGCAGCTGTAGTTGAAAGACATTCAACCATGACTGCTTTCACTGCCACAAAGTCAACAGCATTTTTAAGAGCTCACAGTGGCAACTAATTCTAGATAGTTTAAGTCTAGAAGTAGGAAAAATAGCTCATTAAATAGCTTTTCACATGTCAGAATAACTACACAAGTCCAGGCAGCTATACTACTAACATATGGGCAAGGACGCCATAGCTTTTCCTGGGGCTGAGCCTCAAGGTTTTTCAGGCAGCTAGGAGCCTAGAATAAGATATCACTAATTTTTTAAGAGCGCTTTGCATCTTTCAGCATGATTGCAAGCTTCCTCTATGACGTGTTTCAAGATACTAATCTTTATACAGAATCACAGAACGGTCAAGTTTGAAAGATAATGCAGTCCACCTCTCCTGCTCAAAGGTGGGTGAACTGTAGCAGGTTGCTCAGAGCCTTGCAGAGTCAGGTTTTGACTATTTACACAACCAAATTACAGTCAAGTACGAATGGCTACAAATTATTAGCCCTGCACCAATTCCCAGTAAAGTGATATGTTTAAAAGCCTGTAATATTTCAAAAGTTCATTAAAGTACAGATCATCTGTTAACAAAACTTGAGCAGTTGTTTGTAAAACACTTGTACCACTGAGCTATAGTATACATACTATACATACAAACGGTCTTAACAGTAAGAAATGCTGTTTTTGCTAGTGAGAGCTTTTTCTCACAAGCAAAAAGCTTTGCTAGCTTTCAGCCTTCTATTCATCCCACCTTTGTGGTCTTCTCTACACAGATCTGCAGTTTTTAAATGCTCCCTTAATCACTCTAGCTAACACAAAGTGGTCAAGCCCAAACATCACCCATCACCTTGCCCAACAAACCTGCTCTCAGCTGGAGAGAAAGCACCTCCTCGCAGCTGTGTTGAACAGAACAGAGCAACTCTCTTATACAACTACAATACAGGAATGCATCTTCATCCTCATTCCTTCTACCTGCCTGCCCTATGCAGTGCTTCAGTAACTTGACCTTTGAACAACAAAAGGTACCTTCAATGAAATGCTGGAAGTTCAACTGTCACAACTCTGCCTAAACACCACATGGTATTTCCTGGGAAGAATGGTCACTGACACCCTCATTCTCCTCTATGCTTAAGCTTCAAGGATCTTCAGAACATGCATGGCATGAACCTCAAGGAAATGCAAGTGTGGCAAGCAAGGGAGCAGAAAAGGACTTGACGTCCCTAATGCTGGGCATTTATCTGGACTACATGCAATCAGAACAGCTTCTTGAAGAACAGGACTAGAAAATGTTGCTAGAATAAGGCAAATAATACATCTATTTCAGCTTGATTAACTCTTCGAAGTTTCTTCGTATCATTCATAGGCTCCCAAAACATAAGCATAGGATGAAAAGGCTCACATTTCCAATAAATAAAACATATGGGTGTTATATTCTTTAAATAATACTACAGCACATATTCACAGCAAATTGGGTTTTGTTCTTAGTAAAGATAAGACAACGGTCTTCAAATACAAAGACTGGACCATTCATGAAATCCTCTCCTTTACATGAGTTATAACTGACAACTTTGACAGCTGGACAGCATTATTTTTTTTAAAATCAGACTAGGCATGAGTAGCGCCAAAAAGGAAGAGAGAGGATATAGTGTACCACAGTAAGAACACACAGACTGCTCATTTATCATATTTTTAATTTACTTTACTTTACATTTAAATCTTACTAAAGATAAACAAATAAATGAAAAAATTACAATTGCTTTTTTCCAACTCTTCCAAACTCAGGCCTTTGAACTTTTGTGCTCTATTTAAAGGGACACAAAAGACATGTTTCTACACAACAAAGATTCCTTTCTTGTTACCAGTACATTTAAAAATACTAACATTTTCCAGTTTGTATGTGCCAATTTGCCTTTCTTCTTCCTACCCAGCCCCACTACTGCTGCTTAATTTTGGTATTTGATTTAGTAATGAACTGTCAACAAACTGGTTAGCTTCACATTGTGTTTCTCCTGTACTTACCTACTACAATTTTATATATTGCTGCTGTAACACTACAGGGTTTAACTCAATTTAAAAAAAATTTGTAATGGGAGTGTTCCTCTTCATCTTTCCAAATGTTCTCCATACATTCCTTTTAATGAGGGATCACATGAGGATGGCCAAACCACCCATCCTGGCATGATCAGAACACAGGTGCAAAGTGTTCTGCTTGCCAGACACCGCTCGGACTGGCAGGGCAGACCACTGCTTGTGGCCAACCAGTGACTAATCAATGTTTCCTTTCAGACAGCCTCCAACTCTTCCTCCAGCTCTAGACGGGTGAGCAAGCAAGAAGTCTGGGATAGCAAAGTTGACAGGCCTGGGGAGGCAGCACCTGGGAAAAGGAGACACTTTTCCCTGTCCCCAACCTATATTTACAGAAGAGTCATTAGCCCCACGTCATTCTGTGCTAGTAAGAATATGGCTCTGGGGCCAATATTACTCCTCACCTAATTTGGGGCACAAGCATGGGTGGAGGTGAAAGTCAAAAGGAAGGAGTGCGGGAGCTGCGTATCATTTCCTTAGGGCAGTGGTTCTAGGACAAACACAGGTATGGAAAACAGAGCCCAGATGAGCGCAACGTCCTACCAACAGGACAGACATGGGACTAGCACCAGACAAAGGAATCATGAATTTATAACTGACAGTGATGTTTTATTATAGAATGAGAAAGACTGCCTGGGAACCCAACCAACATGTTCTCTGCTATACTCCAGACTTTAATCCTGTTTTAGGAAATAACAATGTGTTTATTCAAAGTAAGCCAACTCCAACTCAGGTTCTTCTAGTATAACTCCAGACAGCACAGCACAGTTCTCATTTAACCTATTCCCTTTCCCTTCTGCCCCAACCATCTGGAGATGCTGCATGTTGTTTCTAGAATATCTGCAAGCTATCTAGCCTCAAACACTCTACCAAAGCTAAGTACTTTCCCATCCAGAGATAGCCGATCAGCAGGCATCCCACAAGAGCCCAGTTATTGCTTCTCACAGAACAGTTACCAAAATAGTAACTCTGACCCTACAGCTTCAACTGTCCATCCTCTCCCCTCCCTTTCAGACCTTTTCTTTTTCCTTTCTGTTTTCTCCTGCCCTTACCTATCAGTCTTTACTTGCCTTCTCCGTTATGTTTTCTTTCCACCATTATAAGAGATGCTACATAATTTATGGGCTGATACTGGCCCCCTCACTGAGGGCTCAAGTGCACCAGAATTACAGTTCACCTGAATAAGGTAATTTTGGAAATACGCTGAGCACAATCCTATTGTCAATATTGAAGTAAAGACAATACTTGATGGCAAGAGGTTCACGTTGAACTGACTGCAACAGGCAGCAGGTCTTACTCTATATACTGTAGGACCCAGAACATGTTTAACTTCTTTCCTGCACAAAGCATTAAGCTTTGGCTGGGAAAGCAAGCTGACTAGAGTAGAGCCTTATGCTGTCCAGAACTGGAGGCCTGAAGCCAAACAGCTCTGGCACAGAAAATGGGGTGGAAGGTAGGACCCTTGACTCCTGACCGAGGGAGGGAAAAGCACAAGCCACGGCATTTGTTTCAAGAGGGACAGAAGGCTAAACCCTCCTTTCCCAAGAAGAGGTGGTTGAGGACAATCTATACATTCCAGAGATCAAATCTTCCCCTACACATTATACAGTGGAATCAGAAATTATTACTGAAGAACACAGTAAACTGAGGGAAAGCTATGACTATAATGATGTGTTTCAGGCTTATTTAATTCAACACCTGATAAAAGGAGGACACATAAATTAAAAGAAAATTTCAGTAGTTCATTTTCTAAATAATTGGGTAAAGTGGCCAGACAACATCGCTATTTCACTTTTTAGCCATAGTGAACTCTGTCTGCAGGGGTTTTTTTTGTCACAATTACCCTGAAAGAAAGCAGTACATGTACACAGAGAGGATAGTGCAATTTTTAACAATCCCATGCTCCTTTTTAGGTTAATAGTAGCTTTTGGTGTATAAAAGAATTTAAGGGCTGTTTAAAGGAGATTCTGCTTTATTATTTTTAAAGTTGCCCCACCCAAGTTTTGTTCTCCCACACATTCAGTCCAGAGCACATGGGAACACAGTGGTTTCAATGGAATGTATCCCAGCAATCTTTCTGTTCCAGACCCCCATGTAGCATTTTATACTTTAAAAACTGTTGAAGGGGAGCCTACCACGTATAACATCAGGCATTAAAAAGAAGTGCCAAGTCTTAATTAGCATAGCGTCTAGATTAAGACTGAGATTTTATACTACAACATACCTAACTGCCTCATCACTTTGAGATTTATGGAACAATGACTACACCACAGGCCAAAAAGCAGAAATTTTCATAAGAACTGCAAACTTTTCAACCCCCACACAATAGTACAACAAATAGGCATTTCCAGAAATACCAGAAGTTAGAGCTGGCAATTAGCATTGGGAAATCCCAGTCTGTCTTGGCTTTGCTTCTGACAATAACTACTTTTTCTGCTGAACTGCACAGTCAATTTTCAATTTTAAAAGACACTCTACTATTTTAATTATTCAGTATTGAAGATATTTGGAAACAAATCCCAATTCTAATCTTCCTCTTGTCCAGTCAAGAATCTAGCAATTAGAAGAAAATTAGTCGTCGTCAAATTGCAAGACGTTTCTCAGCTGATCTTTAATACTCACAGAAAACAGTCCTAAAAATTTTCAGTCAGCACTGGTTTTGTTTTAATTGGACTATTTCAAACTCTGCTTTTCCAAGCAGAAACAGTGAAGAACTTCTGTCTTACTAGGTAGAGATGTTCATTCTCTCTTGTGTGAATAAACTACAGTCAGTCTATAAACAAATCCAAGCTCTGAAGTGGTATGATAGTTCCTGATATTACCACACCAACTTTTTCAAGTGTTAAATGTAATAGCCTCTTGCAACAATTAAAATGGTAATCTTTGTAGGTTCTCAGCTTTTAGCTATTACTAATAGTAGGGTTTGAGTTTGGTAATGAGGAGCAAGAGGTGAGGAAAGAGTGAAGAAAATACAACTTCTCAGGCAGAAGAGACTACTTACTTTGTCAAGATATAAATGTAATTTCTGTTGTTTCGTCTACAGACTCGAAGTGAGCATATCCACTACTTAGCTTTCAGTCTCAGTATTTGCTCCCACTTAGGCATCCTGTTCACGGATTTCTAGACTACAAGCATCCTCCTGTAACTACACATCATCACACTTTGACAACACTCATTTGTGACAGAGCGATAAATCGCATTCCTCCACTCCAAATACACATGTTCACATGGCAACAGTCAACCCCAGGAAGGATTTCACAGCGATTAAGTCTGTCAAAGAAAAAAGATTCTCCAGTTAATGGAGCTGCCTGCACACACAGAGAGCGAATGAGGTGAGCAGCAAAAGCATGAAGTGAGGAGTCATTCTCACATCTAAAAAGACTCATGCTCCCATCTCTCACCTGTTGACTACACCAATTCTGCTAAATATCAGAATTAGCAGCCTTATTTACTTCTGTGTTCCTGCAACTCTTTTGCTGGCATGCACACCCCTGTGCTTTTTAGGCCAATAATCTCAGGGTGTGATTTGACAATGCAGCTAAGCCAAGCAAGAGCTGTAAAAAAGGATGTCCTGCTGCTTCTCCTGCTTTCACCGTTCCTCTTGGGGCTGACCCTACAGTGAGACAGAGTAGGGAGTCAACCAGCTAAAACTCACCCCACAAAGTAATTTTCCATCACTTTATGTCCCTGAACTGACTCACTGCAGGGTCAGATACCCTCAAAACCAGAAGGGTAGAGATAAAAGAAAAGGGAGCAGGGATATCTCTATTGGAAGCTGCAAGACTGGTGGAGCTACAGCACCAAAGCAAAGCCCCGCAGCAGGGACACAGAGACAGATGCATGAATATCAGCAGTTGTGCCCACTTTCAACTCAGCCACTCCAGAACAGCCTAGAGAGCTTTAACATATCAGTGAAGTTTCCTACATGGTCTTCACTCCGCCATACAGTTTTATGCTATCAGCCTTACTCCTGGAGAAGTGTCTATGTAATTCCTGTTTCTCATACAGACCTTAAAGACTTATTTCTGCTCCTCCCCCTCTTGCTATTTTTTATGCTAATAATAAGGCTAAAGAGAAGGGTATTGTTCCACCCCCCCAAGACACCTTCAGTTCTACAAAATAATACATTAAAGATTTCCTCCAGAAAGAAACACAAGGGTTGTGGGATGAGAAAAAGAATCCTTCCATCCCTGCTGACTTTACCCTTATCCCCAATCCAAAAGTGGTTACCACCTCTTATAAATTGAGATACAAATAAGACTAATTCCACTTAAAACCACCTCCTCTTCCTCCTCCTCCTCCTCACAAATTATAGCTAAGGGCGGTTTCTGGAAACTAAAGAGAAGGATAATTTTCCTTGCTTATCTTGTCCAAAGTATAGAACAGCTCCTGTTGGCTGTTTTGAACTATGCCCTTAAGGTTTGGCTTCAGAACAGAGAAACCCAGACTGTCACGGATTTAGACCGCTGTGCTCTTAGAGCTGCATATCTAAATTTTAGGTATCTGAAAAATCCTTTGTGGTCAGCTTTGTCTCCAGCCAGTAGACAGCAGTGGTATCAAAACAGCAATTACTTTCAGACTCCACTTAGTTTTGGGGAGAGGCATGAGCGAGTTATCAAGGATAGATAAGTAAGGAATAAGTGAACCAGTGCAATTTATAACAGTGTGTGGACTAGCTACAGCAAGATCTAGTTGCATCATGCATGTCACTTAGCCTTTCCTCTAGACCAGCACCCCAGCCAACTAGCATAGAAGTGTGAATGAAGTCATCCTAACACACAGGCACACCTAACTTCCATAATACCAAATGTGTTCACATTATTAGCCAAGGAACTGGTCTCATTACCCAAGCAGATGCCTATAAAAAGTTTTACTGGTATAGGTAAACTCAAAATAGTAATTGCTGCTACTCGCAACAGGAGCAACAATGTCTGACCACAAAATTCTAGCAGTTCTAAACTGAATGGCATATTCAGTTAGATGAGACACCAGAGACTTGTGACATTATTTTCATTTGTTGTGAAGTGGCACAAGACACTGTGCCATTGGCTGATTCATTCTGGTGACTAGCAAAAGCCAAACACTGCTTAAGTTGTTAAAAGTCTTTCCCTTTGCTCGCAAAGGTTGGTTGGCCTATTTAACTCATTTATAGAGGTAGTCTTTTTAGAAAGAACTCTTGCTAAACCGAAGGAGTAGAGCATCCACCAGTGCTGCTGCTAGGAAGCCAATACAGCAGCTGCACCAAATGCTAACCTGTAGCTCAAAAGACTTTTTAAGCAGTAAGCAGCACATCTGCAGATTACACCACAACAGCACATCTACTTTCTTCCCAGCTACTGAAGTGCATTACAAGCCAGCTAAAGACACAACTCTAATGGTGTGCCATGAGACCATCTTTATGTCAAAACACAGCCTGTACTACTCCTGAGTGCAGCATGTAATTTTATTCCTGAACATCAACACTTCTGAAGAAGCTCTATTTGCAAATCTAATGCATCTTCACCAAACACGGCTGCATTAGGACCCTGTGGGAATCTGGCCATGACAAAAAACAATACATCATTTCTTTCAAAGCAGCACACAAATTTAAGATGAAGGATGGAACATTACATTCTTCACAGATCATGGAGATTTGTTACAAATTCCACACAAAATCTGGAAAGTCAATTAAACACAAAGTAACCTATTTCACTGACTGATCACCACACCATCAAATAAGCATTAGCATTAGGGTGTGACAAAAAGCTGGGATGAGTAGCAGTAGGAAAAGAAAGACAAGAACAGGCCTAGAGCACAGCAGTTCCACTGCTCCAAGGGAAACATGCTTACTATACAAGTTCAAGCTTGGATTTCCACTGATACTACTCCTAGCAAGAGGCAACATATGATGTGCAGCCTAATGTCTTTCTAAATGCAGTTCTGAAGAGTCTCCTGTAGGATTTCCACATTTATGTCTGTCATCCTTGCTGCTCAAGCCTCATATCTACCTCTCTTGTTGCACTAGAACTGATAAGACACAGCTGCCCTAATTTAACAGCTGGTTCCTGTATTCTTGCTGAGGAGACCTTTCGTTAAGTGCTCAAACACCACACTGATAAGAATGGTATTATGCCTAGACAGAAATATGACTGCGCAGTAAAGTCCTTGCTAGGCTTAATCCTGTACCCGGAACAAAGTTTCCAGCACAATCTAATGGAAGTTCTGCAGACCCCACACATGCGCATGACTCAGTTCTAGGGAGTAAGGTAGTAAAATACTATTAATTTGCATAACAGAGAATTGCACTCCAAATAGAAACAGCCTACTCCATACTGTACTCAGCTGTTGCCTTTGTGCTTGGAAAAAGCTTTTCTTCTCTGTAATTCATTAACCTACAACCTTATCAAGGTGGGAGTGAAGAATTTGTTTCCAGCATGGAAATCAGCAGTCAAACTGAGCAGAAATACTTACGTCACTCTTCCTGAACTTTGCTTTTAAGCTCTTCATGCTGATCACATTCAACCTTCCAAACCTTTGAGGAGCTTTTTATCCTTCTTCAATATCTAAACAAAAAAGAAAGAAAAATAAGATTCCAACCTGATACCATTCAGTTCACTGGCAGCCAAGTCTGAATTGAATTTGCATACCTATATCACCCTTTGAGGATTTAGCCCTCAAGCTCTAAAAAAGATTAACAGCCAGCTAAGGGAAACTTTCTGTTTCTCCAAACTGAAAAGCAAGCCTAAGTCTGACCACAGAAGAACAGAGCAAATCTTTACCAAAAACTCAAGTGTGTATCACATTATACTATCTACCTCTCCACATAATCAGATCACTTACATGTTCACACATGTAGCAGCTTTCCTGCCCGCTGCCCATTTTAACATTATCATCAGGGCAGCCATTTGTAAAGTGGGAAAAGCAGAAATAAGTATGCAAAGTCATTCATTAAAACTCCACCATCCTACAACCGTGGGTCTACACTGGGTAGCAGAAGTACCTCCACTATTGTATGTACAAGTCTAACCACTAAGCGAATTCAAAATTATATTTAAACCATTCACAACGCATACTAGGACAGCCCAACACAACAAAGCAGATAGAACCATCTGAGCAAGAACAGAGGTTATCACTGGAAGAATTGTTTTATACTCTTCCCCATAAAAAACTGTATGTGTATTCTTGGAGTCATAGCTGGTTTTAATTTGATAGTGCACTATCACAAACAGTCGTCTTCCCCCTTCCTCCCTTTTAAGTGAAGAAAAGCAGCAGTTGCACAAACATATACAACTAACATTACAGGCAAGCTGCAAGCTCTCAGTGCCTAGGGCAAACTTTCCTACAGAAAGCTCCAACATACCACATATTACCAATCAAGAGAAATGTAATGGCAAACAGGATGTTAAAGTAGCATGGCAATGTATTTTTTTTCTAGAGCACAGCAGAAAAAATTAATGAAAGAGCAGCATACGTTTGGACTGGGCAAAGCCATCTATGCAAAAATGTTGCAAATTTCTAGTTTTACAGTACACCCACTGGAATAGCCAGCCCCTCTCATCTACAAGTTTTAGCTGCTATATAAATTCCTTCTAAAGGAACAGTTTAAAGTAAAGGATGTTCAGCTGTATAAACTTCCTCCCTCCACACTAGAAGAAAAGGAGAAAAAATATTACAACTCTAGCCAGATAAATAAATAACTGAAATGAGGACTGGAGCATAAATTCAAATGGGTCATGCAGGGTCACTAACATTTCACATCACTCTTCAGAAACAGTAGATTACAGTTTGATAAGCAAAGTGAAATTCAATTGTTTCATAAAAAAAAGTCTCTTAATATTATGAAGTAAGTTGCTATGTTCTACATGATCACTCTACTACAAGTTTTAAATTGCAACTACACAGTATACGTCTAGTAGAATATATATGAATGCTTCACAAAACACTGCTAAGTACCAGTCAGGAATAGCGATTAGTGCTAAGTAAACATGCCATTTAGTTCAACCCCATATTTATCTGACAGCTATTTAAGACAAACACAAGTACATATCTTCAAAAAATCCCAAACAAAGAAAAAATCCCATACACTACATACACATAAATATATTTCCCACACAACACACACCTCCAGTAGGTAATTTGGATGTGGTAATTCTGTAGGCTGTTAAAGTATCATTAAATCTAATTAAAAGACTCTAAGTCTAATTAAACAGTAATTCTGAAGTCATATCAGATTCCTGACTGCTTTCAGCTATATGAACAAGGGGTTCCATTCGAAGGTCTTGCTTTTCCTCTCAAAGAGGATGGGCTTGTGGCATTTTGTTTAATTCTCTAGCATACAAAAGGAAAAGGAAAAAAAAACCACTTGCAGAAGCTTTTCATTCCTTGGCTTAAGTGACAGTTTCTTAGCTTTTTCCTGGGCTGAATGGAGTATTTGTAAAATCTTAACAAAAAATAAAATTTGAAAAAAGCAAGTTTTGAACAGTCAAAAAGAAGGAATTATTTTAGGTTGCTCTGAGAGAATTGTACCACTTGATTTCTGCTACACCTACTCAAACTTTGAAGAAAGCATTTAAATTGCACAACAGCTGCAATAACCTGCACTGGAGAGAAGCCCAAACCTCAGCAAGAACCCAATAATCTCCGAAATCATTCTCTAGCAACACCAAGGGTGATGAGCAAAGACCAGAAATGCCAGGGTACAGACAAGACACTTATCTGGCCTTATTCACACACCACACCAGCAACAACAACACCCCCGGGGAAAAAAAAAAAAAAAAAAAAGGAGACAAAGAAAATGGAGCACAAAAACCCAAACTCTCTTTACAACTTTTGGGATAAACACAACAAAACCACAATCTATATGAAATTTAAAAGCTGAGAAACATCATACAATATTCCACAAAATCCAAAACTGAACACAACTTTTTATTTTAAAAGTTAAACATATTTGACTAAAAGGTAAACAGCTTAATTAGACCAGTTAATAAAACATAAAGAAATCTTGTGCATGGGGAATGGAAAACATGAAATCTTTCCTCACATACAGATTGCCAAAGAATTGTCTGCTATAGGCTGTCTTTCCTTTTCCCACCCCCTCAGCTTTTTTGGCTCCCATGAACGAAATATTTGTTATAGCTCCCATGGAAGATAAACGTACTCAACTACAGGGCTATGGGGGAGATGACAACTCTTTGTAGGTGTATGCACAGAACAGCTGCAAAGCTGGACTATTCTATGAGGAACCTGTAATACAGTCTAATTAATAAGCTTTTTAAGCGCTCATGCTACTTTTCCCCCTCTTGAGGAAGGAAGAAGGGAGGTGAGCTGTGTTTCTATTACAAGCCAACTTATTTTTCCCACAGGATACTTCACCTCTTGCGTAAGTGCATTTTACGCACTGAATGTGAAACTCAAGTCCTCAGCATAATTAAAAAAGCATGCACAAGCACACAAAAATGGCATTCCCAAGTTTAGTGTGTCACATCTGTATTTTTTCCATAAGACATAGTTAAACACAAACACTAAGATTACAGCTTGTGCATCATAATGCACATAATCTATCAGCCATAGAGATAAAAACCCGTGAAGCAGTGAGGACTGCCTTTTCTTGGCACTGTTTAAAGGAGGAAGTCACCCCTTAAAGGGTGTAATTATTGGAACTGATGCAAAAAGAGGTCAGCATCCTGATCCATCAGAGCTTTATGACAACTGTTCATTTGCCAGAGGGGGGATAAAGGAAGCACCATTAATACACTCCTGTTTTACAAGATAGGAAACGACTACTAGAAATTCACTAGGGAACATCAAGACACTTCAAAACAGTATTTCTGCAATGAATCACAGGTATTAACAACAAGCAATCTCTACTAATAGTGGCATTTCTCCATTTTCAGAACAAATGTGATAATAAATACTGAGGGCTGTCATTTTGTAGCTGCAGCAAGTTAGCAGTCGAGAAGTGCTTAACTCCAGGGATTCTCAACAGCTAATGCTTATCACATGCTTTTAACCATTAGCTCCAAAATTAAATATCTAGTCCTCTATCTCGTCTTCCTTCAGCTTAATGTTAAGAAATAGCTTTCAGGAATACAAGCCACAGAAAACATCTTTAGGTTGATGGTAAACCTATCTAGTTAAAACAAGAGACATTGAAGTGGTGGTAACCTTCGGCCTTAACAATGTCATTGAAACTGTGCTTTAATACACAATACAATCTTTAGGTTTAAATGCAGGAAACAGATTAGGATAATCTTCCCCACTGATTTACAGTGAGATTTGTGCAAACCACAGTAAACAACAATACTGACATGTATTTTTTCCTTTTATTAAATTGCATTAAAATCAGAGCAAGGCCTTTCAAACAACATTACAATTAATTCCTCGAATGGCCAAAGATCCAGTGAAGCAACAGTAAAACAGCCTTAGCTTTACTAAGTAAAACTACAAGTTTACAGTAAAATTGTACACTATGCACATTGTCCACGCCCTGAGAAGTCTCCATCTCAGACTGTGCTGTTCTGCAGCAAAGTACAATTCATGTCATCAACAAATTTCCCCTTCCCCTCCCAAAAATACTTCAAAAATTTCACAAAAAAAAATTTTTGTGAGGTTACAAAAAAGGACTAGAGACTCCATGCAAGATCTGACAACACAAAGGAAAAAAAAAGATATGAAAAGAAGGTCTGAAAGAATACCATTGCAGCCATACACTTAAATCTCCTTTGTGTGGATACACCCATGCTCACAGGAAAATAAGGGGCCCCAGAAGTGTCCAACACCACCATTTATTCTCTGGACGATCACTTTCTGAATCATAAGCCCTGTTCTGACCCAGAAGCACAAGCCCTTGTGGCAACCAGCACTGCAGAGCAGCCAGAGGCATCCACACTATTAGCATCTCTTCTGCTGCCCACCTTCAGTATGCAACTTCTCAAATGTTTCACATTCCTGAGCTCCCCTGGCTCCCCTGACCTACTATCCAGTACCAAGAATATGCCCAAACCCAAGCTTCACCTTAGCATTGCCAAAGCCACAGGACCACCTGGAGGCATTAGCCATTGCCCAGCCTCTTTGGTTGTTCATACATAAATGCAGCAAGCCCACATTGTCCTAAAAAATTGTACCCAACACTTCATCTCTTACTACCTTCTCATTTCCATCTAGTTGAGCATATTCTTCTCTCTATTTCTCAGGCCAAAGCAGAGAAGCATGTATGTTGTGACCAAAAAAACGGGAACACTTCCCCACTCTTTATCAGCACAGCTCAGTTTTTCCATCTTGAGTAACCCATCCTGCTATCACAGGAAAAGTCAAATGGAACCAAATTTTTTTAAACTTAATGTCACCTATAAAGACAAATAATTCTTGGCTTGGTTAATCTACTCTTACTAATGAAAACACACTGAAAAATGCACTGAGAAGCCCAAGTACTACACAAGAGTGGGAGTGATTTATACACAGTTAATCCCACTCTAAACAGAATCAGACATCAGAGATAGCAAGGGCCTTGGGTAACTTAGTACAATCCCTCTATCTGTTCACAAATCACAGGCAAGGATGTGCTGAACTGTACAAATTTAAGCATTTGAGCCCCAAAGTCAGAGCTCCATAGATATTGCATCACTGCAAATCTACAGCTATCGCTCGTCCCTCCAGAATGCTTTGCATTGACTCTCTACTCTTACACTTCCTTTTGATATTCAGAATTTGCAAGTGTTAAAACTTCATTTTTAATGGATTCAGCTGAAGTGGTACTGGCCTCCGTGGATGTTATACAACCAATACAAATCCAGGCAAGACTGTCGATGTGGGAATGTATGCAGTTTGTTAAACAGTGTTTTCAAAATCAGTTCTAGACAGCTAGGAGAAAGCTTGCATCAACAAGGCCTTAAACACAGTGAATTACAGGAGAAGATTAGAGAAAAATCAAAATGTGGCATTGCCCCGATTTGTTTACTTGGCATATTAGACAGCACTCCAGGCAAAAGCCTAGTTCAAGTGAAGTCCATGAAAATTTGTCATTCGCTCATTACATACAACTTTACTCTGTTCCTACTCCAGTTCTTTTGTCTGGAAGTGTCTGTCAACACACATCCAGCTCACTGAAGAGCACAGTAAAAGAGACAAGACTTGCTGCATGAACTGGGACATACCACTCGCTGTCTTTCTCTGCTTTCAATTTCCCCTTCTCTAAAACAAAAAGCCCCCCCCATTACGTGCGCCTCAAATCTGAGGCCATATTCTCCAGTTTAATCATACATAAGATACGTTGCAATCCTGAAGACTTTTCCATGTTCAATACTTAGTCCAACAGGGCTAGATAGAAATTGAAGCATCCAGCTACAACTAGAAATAGAGAAAAATGACGCAGAGTCCCATTTGTGAAATGCCAGCTCTTAAATGAGAAACCCACATGGATAACAACAGCTAGTACTTGTTTCTACTTATTCCCTTCCTAATATTCTGTATCAACCATTCAACCACATGCTCTTCAAAATTGTCAAACAGGACAATCTGTACAGATGCAACGTTAAATCTATAAAAAGACATATCCATGACCTTATGAATGAGTATTCTGAAATAGCCTAAGGCAGAAGAGTCACCTATTAGGGCAGGAGTTTGGAAGATGGGAAAACCAATTTTAAATTACTTAAGACACTTGCCAAGCCTCACTCCCATAAACCGTGCCTTTATACTTTTGAGAGATCTTGGAAGGGTATCCTACTGAAAACTCCTGTGGTCTAGAAATACCTTCAGAAACTATGCTGATAACACAACTCCCCTATTCAGCTTCCAAACTCTTGGGTGGGGAAAATATTTTAGCTGATGAAAATGCAGTATCTTTTTAAACATAACCCAAAAAGGGAAAGAGAGTTGGGTGTGCTTCCACCCCTTAAAAAAAAACGTACTAGGAATTTAGATATTTTCTATCCTGGAAGATTATCAGTGCTATAAACTAGCATAATATAAGCAAGATCAATACCTACATCTTAGCGATAATCAAGTGATTTTTATCTGATTTCATTCAGGTTGTTGAAACTTATATTCAATAGCAGCAGCCCTCAGTGCTGCACAAATATTGGAGAAGAAGATCTAGCACTTAAGATACTTCTCCCAGCCTTCAGAGACACTATGAATCTCCAGATCTCCCCTAGAGTAATCATGCTGGTGTCTCAGGCAAGTCCTTGTAAACAAGGTCCTCAGAAAGCACTCAAGTGTCAAACTCTCCAGAGACATTTCAGGGTGTCTCAGTGCCTTTGGGAATCCAGACGTCTGCAATAACCAACAGTAGCTCTCTGTCTCTCAGCGGTTATGAGGAAAGAAGTGGAACATCCTCAGCAACTGAAGTTACAGACCAGTGTACAAATTCTTTTTGTATTGTAATGACTGAATGAATTTGGCTCCTTGGCTCTCCACTTTACCCATCACCCCTACAGATTCAGGTGAAAAAAACCCACACATCTTGTCTTACAGTATTTTGAATACCAGCAATGCCTTCCAGGCACAAAACCAAGAGGGGGCTGTGGCAGCTTTAGAAAATATACTTAAGTTACTACAGCATTTATCCAAAATTTGTGATCTGCCTGCAGAGGAAACATTTGAGTCGAGATCTAACACTTCCCAGGCAAACGCACTAACCATCAGGCCAGAGGCTCTCTCCTCCACAGGTTGTCTCAGGTTCAGCACACCGACTACCACCATCACCTCCAGGCATTACTGGCCCTCCTGTTCTGGACCTCAACATGAGGGAAGGATGCTTTCTTTCACTGCTGTGTACTTCCACTCCAGCTGTCCTCGGCAAGTTCCTAGACTGGTATCTAGTCCTAAGTGCCAGGGGAGATCTTCAGTTGCTTCCACACTTACTAGACTCATATTTGTCTCTGGCCGTAACACAGTGATAAGCTCTGCTCTAATGTACTTCCGAAATACAGCTATTTGCACTACTTCCTCTATAACCTAAAAGTACATTATTAGATGGCCCTCAAAATGCAGGGACCGACAACTCTGAAAACAAGCACCAAGCTACCTCAAATGCAGAGCTATCACCTGTGTACATTCACAGGCACCAAGATAGCAATTCTGAGGAATGCAGGCAGGAGAACAGGCTTCTCAGACATGCAGGAAGCATGCACAAAGGAGAGCCAGTTACTCATATCTGTAACCCCAGTTAGGGATTTGCTGTGCTCCCACCTTGGGATTTTCAGTAGTTTACTATCTGACACTAAGCAAGGCACTACAGCTTTGAATTGACTTGTTATAGTTTTGCTTGGTTTTCCTCTGTAGTTATTTCAAGCATTACCCCTGTGCAAAAAGAACTAGCCCACAATCAGCTCTCAAAAGGAATGTGATTAGGGTATTGTTGCAGTAGGCTTTAGAAATTGCCAACATCTCACACAAGAATTTAGCTTTCATGTTTCTCCAGGCACTGCTTCTCCCTCAAAAGAGGCACAAACTCCTCATCAGAAAGGGGAAAAGAAAGATAGTGGGGAACATACAAAAAGCAAAAAAAAAAAAGAACCAATGAGGCAAGTGAGTGAACCCTCTTGTGAAATGCTTACATTGTTTTGTGAGATCAGCAGCTTCCCACCTAGTCTCTTCTCCACACTTGAAGTCACCCACCTCTGAGTTCAGGGGAGGGGAGGAGGTAGCATTTTATTTTTTTGCTAGCAGAAGCACTCTTGGAAGAAGGAAGAGAATAGCACAGGGCCAATATTTTTAGAGACTGGAACGACAGATGTCTGCTACTGCATAGTGACTTATTGGCACTGAGCTTAGCTTCAACTCAAGAGCTCATATCAAGCCTCGTTCTACTCAAATGCTCTTTCACTCTGTTCATATGTTTTTTATGCAATTCTTCTATTAGTAAATAAAATGTCATTGACAGCTTTTCACGAGCATCCCAAGACAGGAGCCAAGCAGGTCATTAGGTCATTGACAGATATTTACTAAATTCATTTACTCCTTGTTAATCTAGAACATCAGAAGGTCTTTCTAAAATGATATATGTGTGGGTTTTGGCATTTGATGTTTGTTTGTTTGTTTGTTTTCTAAATAACACACACTAACCTGCAACTCGCTGGGATGGAGGGGAAAAAAGAAAGAGAATACAGCTTCCACCAAAGTAGCACTCGTGCCACTAGACTACAAGCGTTTTACATCAGTTCTGTAACAAGCATGCCCGCACACAGTACAGAAACAAATGGGAGAATTTGTTAAGATCCCGCAATGCTGATAAAGCAGAATTTAACTAGTCTTTCCACAGGGAGAAACTTAAGAATGTCACAAGTGGCAACGCCAGGCTGCAGAAGGCTTGAGCTGCCAAGCGCTGTGCGAGAGAAAGCCGGATTTTTCGCGTGCTCTGTTGGAAGTTAAAGAGGCACAGGCTCCTGCTTAAACTCGATCCGATTCCTAAATCGTACTAATCTGAGGGTTCCTCACACCCCACACCCCCCGCCGGGGACGGGTATAACTCCTGTCAGGGCCCCCCCGGGAGAGGGGGCGATGAGACGGCACCGCTGCCCCCGGGGCTCAGCCGGGTCCGGGGCGGGNCCCCCCCCCACCTCCGAGCGGGTCGGCGGCCAGGTGGGCGCCGCACACAAAGCCCCCTCTTCCCAACGCCCGCTGCCGTGCCTCCCTCACACGCCCTGCCCTGCCCTCCCCTCACCTCACCTCACGGAGCTCAACCCGCCGTCCCCGCTAACGATCGTCGCCGGCAGCCGCGCACCCGACCGCGCCGCTGCTAAAGGGCGGAGCGGGCGCCGCCGCGCGCCCCGGGACACTCGGCCGCTCCGCGCGGATAGGGCGTGACATCACTCCGCGGCCACGTGACCGCGGGGCTCCGGCCCCCACGCGGGGAAAGGGAGGGGCGGGGAGGGGGCTTCGCCCCCCTCCCCGCCCCTCCCTTTCCCCGCGTGGGGGCCGGAGCCCCGCCCCCCGCGGAGGAGGGTCACGTGGCGGCGCGCGGGGCTCCCCCCCTGAGGAGCGGGCTGCTGAGGGGACGGGGCGGCGGGAGGGGGTTGTCGCCCCGGGATGAGGCTTCGAGGAGCCCACCGGTCCGGGGAGCGTGTGGGAAGGGTATGTGGGCGTCAGGGCCCTTCCGCTCTGTGCCTGGTCTCCTCAGGAGAAAGCTGGAGAGGGGTAAAAATCGCCTCGAGGAGCGCAAGGGCTTGGGTGCCTGAGGGGAGTGCTGCACGTCGGTTGTCTCCGAAGCTTCCCTGTGTGTGAAATTCCCCTTTCTGAGACCACTGGGCAGGAAGGACTGCTTCAGAAGAAGGAGAAGTGGGGCACTGCTTGTTTAATAACCAAATTAATGACCGCCATAGTGTTTGGTTACACAGGAGCTTAGAACATCACTACGTGGGCTTTATAGCTGTGCCAAGGTACCGCTTCACTGGACGTGCTCCAGAAGTCCCTTTTCCTAGGCCAGACCCCTCTTCTCAAAGTTCAACCTCCAGAGCGCCCTTTCTCAAGTCTTCTGACGAGCCGATGGCAAACCACCTCAATACCTCACCAAAAAGTTCATAGTTGCCTTCACCTGTGGAAGGGACTCTGGACACTTCATCTACAAATCGTCCTGTTAAGTGAGTTGGGGAGCCTCTGCCTACCGTCCCACCACGAGAGTTGCCAGAGTTGCTACTCACCTCCCCATCGCGTCATGCTCATCTACCGGTCCCACTCACCACGACCGCGTTCCCTTCCTGAGAAGGTCTCCTTTAATCTCTGTGATCGTTCTTACCTTCTTTGTTCTCAACCATGTCCACACCTTCTAACGTGGCAAACAGTACAGGGAGGAAATGAGCACTTCAAAACTTCAGGTTATTATTGTAATAGTGGCAAGTATTGTTATTAAACAAATACATTTGATTATCACCAGAAGCATACTTTCCTCTGCTAATCTGTAGTCCTTACCTTGGCCGATTTGTTTTGTGTGTGTTTTCCCAGCCATAGTCATGCCAGCACTGTTTCCTCTCTTTTTTTTCCTCATAAAAACCACGCACACCAAGGTTAATCTAATATAGTTAATGCTGAGAATTTAATTTGCACAAAAAAAGCAATAAAAATAGGAGAATTAAACTTCCTCAGCTATGCTAGCTCAGCAGCTACAAAACATATTGCAATTATTATGCAATTATTTCTGATCCCAGTTATTTTTAAAAGCCGAATACATGTGTACAATATGGTTAGAAAGTCTCCTGCCTGCTTCTTCCAACACCAGCAAAATTTCATGTAATCATGTGTGACTAACATGAAAATTATTTAATATGTGAGTACAATCTCTTACATGTTGAGTAGTTTGACCATGTTAAATTTTTATTTCCATTCTCAATGCCAGCATATCGTAAAGATGGCATTTGGGTATGTTTGCACGGGATGGTCACATATAATAACACATGAATAATAAATAGTACATTTTGGCTATGGTATTATGGAACAGTCATTTATTGAGAACTGGGAAACACGGTATTTACTAATTCCCAGGGAATTATTGTTCGTCTTCTCTTAAAGTGTGGCCCAGGATAAAGGCTTTGGGCTTTGTAGTGGCAGCTAGCTTAGACGCATTAAACCAAACTGATCTGTCTGACAGAACCTGACTGCCCTCTAGGTTAGCCACTCCATTCCATCGTACAACAGGCATGGGGTGAAGAGGGGAGAGAAAGAGGGTGTTCTCTTCTGCTCAGTCTCCTGGAAAAGCTGGGAGGGTTGCAGCCAGTTTTGACTTTGAGTGGCTGCCCATGTGATGAAACCACCCACACAGTCCTAGCTACTTCTCCAGAAGGGAGAGGCCTGAAGTGGCTTAACGATATCTTTAGTCACACCTTATCACTCTGTTGCCCTGTCCTGATAGCATCTGCTATTTAGCTTACTTGGCATTGTTAATTTTATTTTTTTTTTCTGCTTCTGGCTACTGCCTTCTGCAGAACACAAAGCGCTGGTCACATCTTCACTTAGAAATTATTTGCAAAGGAATTCACACTACTGAGCTGTTTGATTGCTTCCCTGCTATACTTCAAGCAGCTTAAACCTGTCTATGAGCTGTAAGTGCCACATTTTCTCTTCCCTCGTTGGACTTGTTCTGGTCTGATTATTTCCAATCTGAATATAGTTTGTTTTGCATTAGCTGTTATTTTTTGCTGAAGGATAATTTAAAGAGAGTTTGCTTTTAGATTTTGAGACATGATTCTGTTCCCAGGCTGTTCTTTGCTTATAGTAATGTATCTTTTTCACTCTTTGTGACAGATGTCCCCCATAAATGCAGGCATCTCTGTGGTAACAAGTGAGACAGCTAAAAAGTGTGGTTTGTATGTGCTCCCACCAAAATGCTTTCTTTTTTTAATAACTTGTTAGCACAGAAAGGAGGTACTTGATGCCTCTTCACAATATGGTATATTTCAGAAAACTTGGCTGGGAATTTTTCTCTTTTACTGTGCTGGTTGTGTAGCACCAGAAATGGGCCTGATGAGGTCAACACAGGAAAATACTAAGGACTGGAGAAAGTCACAACTGGAGCTGCTCTGATAGATCTTTTAGCTGAGGCAAAATCTTGAGAGGGAGGAAACCCTGACTAGGGACTACTTTTCCTTTGAAGTGATCTTTCAAAGGCTGAAGGAAAAACCCAGAAATAGTTGCAGGGAGTTTTCTATAATATTTAAACTTGCACTTGCTAAATGGATATTTCTTCTGCTTTTGCCAACCTTCCTTCTTCCTCATGGTTATTACATCTGCACTCTCCTCTTTGCACCTTTCTGCATGGAATCACATTCTATGATTTGTTTGACCTCTTCACGGTTCCAGGTGACATTTCTAGGAAAGCCCCAGAGAAATTCAGTTGTTTTGCCCTTGAGATTCTTCCTGCGCCACAGGGCACTGCTTTGCCATGGCCGTAATAGGCACCTTGAGGCTGGGCTGCCCTCAACGGGGCCCCATAAATCTGAATGTTCCTCCTCTTCCATAGGAGCAGAAACCAGAAGCAGGTGGAGGAGGCCAGGCTGCCTGTGTCACTGTTGCTAAATCCTTCAGGGGTTTTGCAGCAGAGATCAGCTGGACCTTGGGGAGCCGGCCTTAAACAGCAGCCTTACCTGCGTGGGACCGAATGGATCAGTTCCTGTTAGGAAAGAGAACAGTCCTCCAGAAATGTAGCTTACTCTTCTCTCCCTGCAAGAGGAAGGACATTATCTGCCTCTGGATATATTTTTCATTTTAGTTTGTAGCCACTGGGATATACAAAAGCAATTAATGCAATCTTTCTTAACTACAAAGAGTAAAAATCCTCTTTTTTCCTTTCACTTTCTCACATTATTATGGAAATCTGTGCTTGCATGTTAGTGTCTTTTATATGAATGTGCTTTCTGTAGGTTCAACTAGGAGAAAAATAATTTCTTGGTCTTTTCACTAACATCCAGTGTAAAATAGGTTTATCTTGTACATCTTTCCTGTGGGGACCACAGCTTGGAGCTTCAACAAGTGGCTTGATAATCTAATGCAGTTTTCTCACAGAGACTCATGCTCAGAATTATTCCATAACATATTTCATTCTTAAATTATTTTAAAAGCACAAGTCCATTGAAACAACAAAAGAGGATTACGCACTCCTTACACAAACAGATTGTGCCTGAAATGGCAATGCATCTATATGAATAATTTAAAAAGGAAAAAGTGCTTCATTTCTTCGTGTAGAAAAGCTCAGCAAGCAGAAAGGCAACTGTCCAAATCGGCAACAAGACCTTTGGAGGTAAAGAACAAAGCTTTGTTAAAAGCCTTCCCCAGAATCAACAAGGTGTATATCAGGTCTCTATACCATGAATCAGCTGGGTTTGTGTATCATCCTCCACTTTGTTTTTTCTAACAAGAGTGCCTCATTCTCACCTGCACAGCTGCTCCTGCATGGGGCCATGGGAATTCTGTGCATTTCAGCTTGCTCAACCTTCCCCCGTTTTTCCACAATTAAAAAAAAAAAGATTTTCTTTCTGTTTGGCCCCACAGATACAACTAGGGACCAAGAGCACTCAGGAGAAAATCCCTTGCTTCCCAGCCCCTGCACAACCTAGAGGCTTCCCTGCAAGCTTGAGGGTTGAGACTTCTCAAAAGCCTGGTGGGAACGTCTGTGTGAAGCCACCAGACTACCAGAGGCCAGGCAGAGCACACCTTGCAGACAGCTGGCTTCCACCCCTCCGCAAATATAAAGGGCTCTTTGAAGGCATGCTACTGAAAGTCCTGAAAGGCCAGTTGCCCAAGAACAACCAAGAAGAAGATTATACTAATCTGAGCATCACTAAAGAGTAAAATCCCTAGTATTCAATTACACCAGAGAGCACCTTGATTATGTTTTAATAGCACAAAAGACAAAGTAGTTCCCACAGAAAGAGGCATTTACATGCCATATTTACTCCAGACCATGCAGGGAGTTGCTTTGTCTCTACTCTTGCTCTAAGGTTTCTATTCCATTCAGAATTTGTAAATCAATTTCCTCTTCCCATTCAAACCAAAGAAATCCACATTCCTGCATATTTTATATGACTATTTGCATTACAGAGAAACCAAGCACCTTGCAAATGGCATTTCAAACTGCTTATTTTTTTTTTCCTTTGGTCGTTACAAGATTCCTTAATGTACTTGGCTTCTGCAAGCTGAAACTGTGATTCTGTCCCACGCTGTATTCCCATGACACAATTCTGCCACTGATTTTGTTGTGGAGGTGCAAAATTGCATATGCATTCTATCTTTGTTGTCACTCTTCCAGCTTCTGAAAAAGAAGTTTCCTTACATCTCCAGAAGAACCAACTCTTACTATGATGTCAGTCATCTGTTTTGTTTTTTAAAATGCTTCCTCTGATACAAAGACTTTCAGACCATATTTTTTCTTCTATGACTCTTCATTTATTTTGAGGCTTTAGGATCTTTCTTTTGTATGTATAAATCAAAACTTGTTAAAAGAAAAGAAAGGAAAATGCAAGATTTCTTTCCCCTGCATCACTATAATCAAAGTAACAGTTTGTTTGGGTCTGATTCTTATTTGCATGCAAAGCCCCCTGCCTCTGCTGGTGTTGGTGTAAATGACCGTCAGACCTTCCTTTTTACTTCTCAGAGATGGTTATACCATTTATCCTGGACCACAAGAAAAAAATATCAAAGGGTTGGAAAGTGGGATGGGATCCAAGGTTAAGACTCTGCGATTTGGTGTGGAGACCTTGGAGATTTCTGCACTTTGCACAAGGACAGATATAAATCTTATGTAATCCTGCTCCAGTGGATAGGCTTTGCATAAGGACTTCTACAAATGAAGCACCTAATTACCACCAAATATGTAGCAAACAGAGGAGTGAGAGTAAATCTTTGATATGCTGTACCAGCTCTTAGAGATTGTGACAAACCACAACATCACAGAGAATGTGATTCAGAGTACGTAGAAGATTATAAATATGGATCCAAGGGCAGAGTTTCATGAAGTGATGAGATCTGGGTTTGGCATTATCAAGGTTAAACAAAGCCAAAGCCACATTCTCCAGAGGGGTGAACGATTCCACTCTATAGAAATCATTCATACCTTTTTGAAGTGATTTCTTTAAAGTGATTTCTTCTGTCTAGTAGAATTTTTTCCCACATGGAATATTGTGTATCTGTACAGTGCTATGGCTGAAATGTCCTCCATTCTCACAGTTTTAAACTGTGCACTTGCTCTTTTGCTTGAATGTTCAATGTCAGACATTTTGTTGCCTTCTGCCAAATCCATCTGTTTAGCAGGTTCCTCTCACCACAGGTTTTCTAGGAACCATTAGGACTTGCTCCTCTGCCACACCTCCCCTTCCAGGTGGAGAGCTGGGGTAGACAGATAGGTTTGGCTATCACCAACACGGTTCCACCAAATAGACTCTGTCTGGTAAGGAGGAGAGGAGGGTTTTGTCTCCCAGGACTTGGTATGTGAACAACTTTTATTCTCTCGCTTAGGGTGCTGGCACCTGGGAATGAAGACACTCAAGCAGGAATAATTTTCTTCACAGTTGGTGAGAATTTGGGAGCTGAAAGAATGTGAAAGGACTTAACAAAGTGAATGGTCATGACAGTGGGAAGGGGCCAGCAGCCCCACTACAGGCTTGGAGACTTTCCGGAATGCTTTAGCCAGCTAAGTGGATACCCATAAGGGGTACCCAGCAATGCCCTCCGTGTGCAGATCAGTGTAAACACCATGTGGTAGCTGTGCTGATCTGATGCCAGGTTAGATGTGCTCAGATTTAAGGTAGATCATGTCCCTACTGAGAGGTGCCTAGCCACGCACAAATCCACTGGTAATTACCTTGAAACCATGGGCTGCTATAACTGATGGTATGCAGAGTTCCTAGAAGTAAGACTCTTCTCTCCAACTTCTGTTTGGGATCAGCAACATCTTGGAGTTTCAGTAAGCAGAAAGAACAGATTTCAATTCACTCACACCAATTCTTTCAGTTTCAAACTTTTCCTGAGTTTGAACTGCTGTCCAAGAAATGACAATAGAGCACTTTTTCCGCAAGAGTGCCAACTTATGGAGAAAAGTCTGATCTTACAAAGGGGTCTGGTGGTACAGACCTCTGAGGAAATACGGACCTTGACTCTGGAACCTGTTAGCTTTTGCCCTGGGGAGCCTGTTCTTGCAGGCCATGACAGCAAGAGCCTGGCCGACAGTCTGGTGCTGCTTCCATTTCCTTTAGCTTTCAGGTTGAATAAACATCATTAAATATAAAAAAAAAATTAACATTTGTTTCTAGTCAGTTGCTAGTTATTTCCTTCTGTTGCCCTGGAAGGAAAAATACAACTACTGAGAGGTATGGATACACTTTATTAATCAACTTCTAAGTGCATTTAAAAATAAAAGCCAAGAAAATATAGCCTCAGGTTGAAATTATTACTGCAAGGAATGGAACCACTTACAATAAAATGTAATAATAAAGTGGAGAAAGTAATTAAGATAGAATTGTTTACTTGGGTACTTGCTTGCCATTTTATTTTACTTTGCAATTTTAAAACACAAATCTGTTTTGTAAATAAACAGTGTATAGTATTTGCAGTAAGGATGTTGTCAATTCCATTTTAAGTAGTTGAATAACAAAAGTATAGCTGCAATTGGATACCAAAGAGTGGAGACAGATGGATACAGCAAACATTTTTTCTATGAACATTAGATAGTTGGTGCTTGTTGGACTGAAGTAAATACCAAGTACCTTAAAATAATTTTTATTGCCTTTTCTCAGCATTTGTTTCTGCAACCATTTGTGAAACCAAAAGGTCTTTGTTTAGAAAGTTCAAAGAAAGGGAGAGTCTTGAGAATATTTGTGCATATGAAGACTCACAGAATAGCTTGTAAACCGTAATTTTCTGTCATTTTCTCAAAAAGGACTAGGTTGCCTTCCCCCTTTTATCAAATGAGCCAAATTTTGCCTTCCAAACTCTACAACAGCATAACTTTCTCTATGGAGCTATCCCTGAGGATAGCCCCATAATTGAACCAGATTGCTAAATGGTATATTAAAGTTATTAAGCATAAATATTTTAAATGAAGATGCTAAAATGTTTCCATTTGCACATATTTGCATTTTCTGTCATTAGCTGGGCCCATATCTCTTCTCTATCCAGAATTTTATTCCTGCTGGGCAAAAGTCTTGGCCTCTGCTATTCAGACTTTTGGAACAAGTTTCATATACCTCTTTTTGTCTCATTAAATCTCCAACAAGTTTCAATTCAGCTCAAAACACATCACTTACAATTTCATTTAATCACTCTAAAATTCAGCGTTGGTATTTATTCCAGAATCCTGCATATGGTTTGCACTGCTGCTCTGGATGTTATAAATCCAGTTTGCATATGAAGTAGTATGCAGAATGAAATTGCGGTGACGTTCACAATGATTATATCTGGAAAATGTATTCTTCAAAGGTTGCAATGAGATGGTAGCTGGTTGCAACGAGATACTGACTGGTGAAGAAGACAGTCTCTGGTAGTGACTGCATCCTTCAACATTTTCTGTGCTTTGAGAGATTTGTTTGCAGCACTGAATTTCCTGAAGAAAGCAAATAGGTCCATTTGCTTTGAGAGTCTTTATTAATGTAATTCATGGAATGAGAAATTCCCTTGGGAACGGCGGTCTTGCCTTTGGATTTCATTTTCATTTGTATTTCTGACAGAGCTTTCATGCAGCTTTTGAATTCACCTTTCTTTGTCAGCATCATTCCTTCCCAAGACTCTGCTGTCAGTTCCAGGAACCTGACCATCCCACCTGCCGTCCTTCAGAATATATCAAATCAGACCTTTTTTCCTCGGTGAGGAACAAATATCATACAAGTGAATAGAAGGGCTCACTGAGAGACATCTTCCAAGCCAGGATGACAACAGCCTGTGCCTGCTCCATTTGGAGCTTAAGTCCCCATGTTTACACTACATGCAATTGGGAGTTTTTCCTTCAGACAATGCTCAGTCATGTCTCCTGAGCAGTTTCCCCAACACAGGTTATTGAAAGACATCCAAAGTGAAAATCATTGATTTAGACCCATGTACCCACCCCAACCCCACCCTCCTGCCCCACAAGGAGTTGGAGCATGTTTAATGGGCGTCTGGGATGGAACAACTTCGGAGTCTAATTCAGACGCACCAAAGTTGCTTTGCAAGTCAAACCATGATGGCACATTCATTCTCAAGCCAAACCAAAACAAAATGTTAATATAGACACAGTCAAAGCTTCCTGACTTATTTTTAATTTATTTACTTAAACTTGATTTAGGAACCAAACCAGAACAGTCCCTTTGTCTTGCCACACAACAGCAAATGCCTGTCCAAATCCCCTCTCTGCCTGTGAGGAGGTAGGACTGTATGATACTTATCAGTCTATGAAAGCTATACCAAATTAAATTAAATCTATGCCATGCCAATAGGCCTTTAAGTCTCAGTTCAATTCATGATGGAGTGAGATTGCCATCAGTATTTAGCAGAATTTAATCTACAAAGTAGCGTGTATTGCCTTATACAACTGGTATCCAAAGAAGCGTTTGTCCATTAGGAATGGCCTCATGCTTCACTAGTACAGAAGGTTAGCAAAGAATGTGATGTTCCTCATAAAAGGCGTAATTGAGGTAAAGGGATCATTAGTTTAAAAAGATCCTTAACTTTGTTGTGATTAATACCTGAAATTGGTAAGAAAAATGATACAACTTATTACTCTTTATGTTTTAGGGTGGGGTTTTTTTGCACCTTTTTCCTCTCCTGTGTGGTTAGAGAACAGTCTTTTTCCTTCAGTTGATTGTCAATTTGTGCTCAGTCTCAGGGTAAGAACATTAGCACAGAGTTCTGTTTTGCAGGCTTCATGCTGTACGTGGGAATTGCATTTATTAACATCAACTTTTTTATTTCATGAGCATGCTTATTATTTGAGAACTTTGTGAAAAATTACAAATCTTAGTTTTGTGCCAATTTAATCTAATAGAATAGATCGCATTCTCTTTTATGTTTTTAAAGCTGGCTTATGTTATTTATTGCATGTAAAGTTCCTTTAAAGAGGATCCCATTACATTTTCAATGTTTGACTTGCCTTAGTGTAAATAAGAACCTATCCATATGCTCTATTCTTTCCTTCAGCTAATATTAAGTGGTTATCTGGTCCTGGAGCCAGATCTGCTTTCATTTACATGGTTACAGCTCCAAGTAACATTAAATGAGTATAGAGATTGGATCCTCAGGTATTATCTCATTATTAAAACTAATTATGAGAGAGTTAACAAAAGCTGAGTAAGCACTGAATCATAAGATCATGACTGTATCCTTTACCAGCATTCCAGCCATACCAGTATAGATGGCAGATTGGACTGCTACTTTTCATTGGTTGCAGGTTTTTAATTCTCCTTACTTACCAACTACACAATACAGGCTTGGAATTTACAGTCTCTAAAACAAAATAAAATTAAATGGAAACCCTATTAATCCAAAATCAGGATGTACCATTAACACAGAGCTACTTATCTGATTATGTACTTGCTCATTGGGTTAGGTTGCATCACAAAAGACCAGCTCAAAACTGGTTAAGCACACAGCTAAGCCAGCCACATCTTTGCACAGAAATGTTATAATACTTGTTAGCAAAAGGAAATTACGCTTATAAATTGTACTGTCAAAAAGAATTCCTTTTACTGCATATTCCATCAACTAATAATCGTTGGAGTATTCAGTCTGGAGCTGCAGAAGAGGTTTATTGCTACTTCCTGGTCCTTTAAATTCTCAAAGGGCAAGCATTCATTTACAGAATTAAAATGAAAAAACACAGATGGCCAGTGTTGATAACCATACTAAAAGCAGTTAGGGGCCAATCCTGGAAACATTTACTTACTCAGAGACCTTCTTCTCACGCAAATAGTTCTATTAAAATAAAACAGATTACAGATATAAGAAAGGGACAAAATGCATAAATGTCTGAAAAATAGCCAAAACCTCTAGCTGTATGTATATTATGTCAATTTGAAAGCATTCACACACATAGTCATATTCTTCAATCTTTTTATTTCATGAAAATGTATCAGTCTAAGCTTTTCCTTTCCCTGCTACAAATGTGATCTGAAGATATGCAAAAGACAGCAATTGTGTCTCATAAAATCTCCAGGTAGTGGCAGGCTGAGACTTTACAGATCTGCTAGTCAATAAGATCAATTTATATTTAATTTAAATTTTAATTGGTAGGAACATATCCTAAGATTTTACTGCTCTGAGATGAGATGAAATCCATTAAAAAAGAATATATGAAGAACATGAAATACTTCTATTGAATATTGGGGCAGTGTCTATTAAACCGGAAATTCAGTGCATAAGATTCTTTCATAGACTATCTCCTTGGGGCTATAAATCAAGTGTGTGGGAAATCCTTACTAGTGTCAAGACCAGCCATGAAACATCATTTACACTGACATTTCCCTTCACTGATCAGAGGACAATTTGGGTTTCATAGCCACGCATATAAAGAAATGCCCTGCATTCAAAAGCTTCCTGTGGTACATGTGGAAACCCTGCATCCATCAGGTATTTTAAGACGTTTCCATTAGTAATGACAGTAATTGATGAAATAGGTTCCTCTAATTCCTTCTCACCCTTTGCCCTCCCCCACAGCTTTTGTCTTTCAGTCTCCGGCCCTTTGCTCTCTCTTTGTCTGGATTTTTTCCCTTACGCCTCCCCTTCATCCCTTTGCCCTCTTCCATGACCTGTGTTTTCTTTTCCCTGCGTGGTTCGATCCCCTCTGTTTGCCTCTGTTTCTCCTGCTCTTGTTTTGACACTATGTCTCTCTCCTCCTCCATTCTCTCTCCCTCCACCCATCCTTTCTTCCCGGGTACTGTGTCAGAGAGGGTAGCCTAAGTGAAGAGATTCAGCTGTTCTAAGGCTGCCGATCATGGACTTATCTTTTTAAAGACAACATTTTAATTAATGTGTCTAGATTTATACCCAAGCCTGAGTACCTTTACAATGAGAACAGTTATACTGTACAGCAGACAACCAGAAAAAATAAAGCTTCTGTCTATCAATTAATCTGACTAATTATCCAAGCTATCACTGCTAAAAAATGTACTACCTTCCTGGAGCCCAGATCTCCCTGCTTCCCCCCATTAATTACCTAGGAAAGCAGAAGGGCACTTGAGCATGCCCTGAAGGCCAAATGAATGGGAACAAAATCCTAAAGCTGATGACAAATTCTCACTATCTATCAGGCCACAGTGATCACAATTTCAAGGGATGAACAGAACACAGTTTGCCCCTGGGCTTCCCCACCAGCTCATCAGGTAGCTATAGCTGACCTCATGTATACTTGCAATTTTAGTTATTTATGCATTTGGAACTCAGTTGCATTCATATTAAACCTTCTTTACATTGCTCTGCCGATGAAAGGGGACCTCTGAGTAGCAGTAAATTATATCAATATCTCAGAGTGATGCGATGGGGTGTTAGAGCAAAGTGGTTGCTGGCACCTGGAATTCAGCACAAATTCAGGAAGGAATTTTCAAGAGCACATGGATGCCTTTCCAGGAGATGAGCTTTAGCTGCTGCAAGTTACTGGACTGGGTAAAGTTTAACTGAGTGGAATTCCGTGATGCAGGCTACACGTGTGATGAGATTGAATGTTCAGAGTGGTCGCTTATAACCATAAAAATCCATCCATCTTTACTTTTTTTTTCTGTAGATCTTTATCTTTTTGTTTGTTTTCTTGCAAACAACTCCAAAAGACACAGCATTTTTGCAACAGTAGGAGAATAAGGATACAGTGATGTTCTTTGTGTGGTTTGCTTGTTACCTTTGAACAGGATTTATATGGAAAATCATGAATAAGCTTTTTAATAGGAGGAAAAATTGTGTGAGGGACTGTCAAACTGAGCATGATAGCCTTGTTTTGTATTTATAAACTCTGATGTTTCCAAAGCAGATTTTGAACAGAAACTTCATGTTTATACCCAGGTCACTGATAAAAATCATTGCTATTCAAGTGCTCTGATTAATTTAGTTCTGTGAGGTACAACTCCTTGTCCTTGCCTCTGTCCCTGCACCCCAGCTTCCTCTGTCTCTGAGGAGTAATGATCTGGGAGATGGGAGTACTTGATAACTGTGTGATTATGGTCTGAATGCTCTATAAATGTTTTTAAAAGCAATAATGAAAATGTGCGAGTAACAACAGATAACCCTGGAAAACCTCTCTTACTGCTATAAAGACGTCGCTCAAATGTGGTTTATTTTTCTGTCAAGAAAAAGAAGTTCCTTAGGAACTTAGGTCTAGACTGGGATTTCCTAAGGTTTTTGTCCTGGGTAGATAAGCAGAATGAGTATGATATTAGCTAGGGGCTGCATCAGAAAATTCTCCTGCACAGCCTCAAATAAAAGATCCCTCGATGGCTGTTAGAAGGTTTTGGAGACTGCTTGTGCCTTGGAAGGAGGAGAAGGGGTTGGGAGAGCATGTTTGGAAACCTTAAGCTAATGATAACCCTGGTCTGGATCAGTTATAAAAACACAAAGGTCGTACTCCAGTAAAACTTCCACGTTGGACTGAAAAAGCAATCTGCATTTGAAAAGCAGGGATAATTTTACCTAGATGATTTTCATAATTACTTCAAAAATGTGTACAGTGTGGCCTCCCGAGCAGTTGTATCTGTTCAGCTGGGGAAGCTGTGAGCTGTGAGCCCACATCCCAGAGTGGAGTGTGCAATGGGCACTCTCTACGCTGACCTTGCCACTGAGGAAAAATAGGAAAGATGTGTAACTAAAAATTGAGCTGTGGGTGCATTTTTGAGCTGTGTGTATGTTCAGTTTATGAACAAAGCATAATCAACCTGAACTTGAAATGAAAGCTTGTAGCACAAATCTCAGAGCAAGGAATAGGGTGGGGAAGAAGTTTGAAAATGTATAGTTTGTGTTAATACTTTTTAACCTCCTTAACATTTAAGCAGGTCAGCAAAATCAGAAAATTTACAGCAAATATTTTTCTTTTGTGAGTATAACTGTATCCAGCTAACACTGAGAGTAAGTTATAAAGTGGGTGTTGGAGATTGTTTTCTGGGTGTGAAAAAACAAATAATACTCTTTTGAATAGAAATGACAGTTCGTAAGTATGCACTGAGCACAGACTCAGCATTTATTATCTCTTTTGTTGTTGTTGTTCTGCTTTCCAAATGGGCCCTTTCAAAATTTTTCTTCTTTTTCTCCCTAATCATGGTTCATGGCTTTTCTCTGTGGCTCCTTGTCCCGTCTTTGTATATTTTTCTTACACACTGTCCAATTTCCTCCTTTTCCGCCTCTGATTTCTCTCATTACCTCTTGCTAGAGATGTTCTTCTTAAAATAATAATACAACTACAGAAAAAAAAAGGTTAGTCAGAGGCACATAACCATACATTCCTACCATTTTTACACATCCTTCACTTTCTTCCATTCCCTTGGGCTGTCTGTGACTTTACAGAGCACCCTATAGTCACTGCATGTGTATCAGCGAGCTGTGCCCAAAACAGCTCACGGTCAAGCTTCCTGGTAGGTGTGGGTGGCTGGTCGGTGCTGACACCTGTGTAACGGTGAACACAGTCTGCCATAGGCCTCTGTTAACATGCTGGAGCTGTGAAAACACTGAAGCAGAATGAAAAATTTTGGTCCAGCGCTCAGGTCTGTGCTTTGGCCATGGTGAGTTTTCTAATGCAAATATCCCACATTGCAGGATCCCAGAGGGAGTTGTTTTCAAGGTGCAGTTAATACCCATTGCTGTTTTTCCCCACTGATCCTTATATCCAGAGTGGATGCAAAGTGTGTGCAAGAGATTCTCCCAGAAGTTAGATTGTCAGGGACGTCTCCATCTTCTGGATGGAAATCTGTAACCTCATTACAGATTTTCACACAAACTAGTTTCTGCGCTGTTTTAATTTGTTCTTTTCTTAAACGTACTCCTGCAATGTATACTTCATGAAATCAAAAGATTTTAGTGCTTTTTTACCAATAAGTGTTTCTTGGTGTTCGATAATTGCTTGAGAAAATAAACCTTGGCCACAGCCCGTAACTGTACAGAGTCCCATATTAACTAGTGAGCTGGAGCTGATTTGTTACCTATAGTCAGCATTAAGACAAAGGGGATGTGGGCATAATAAGTGTGCAGAATTGGCAAATGGAAAGGAGAAAATGGATCTTAAAGATTGAATAAAACAGTAGATGTGGCATTTCTACTGAACACAGTGCCATAAAAGGGGAAAGTATTATATGACAAAAGCATAAGAAAGAAGAGAAGGTTGTTCTTCTGTGTTTCATGGGTGCTGATGCACGTTCCCAGCACCCACTGTGAAGCAGTTCTCCACAGGCTGGCTTCTAGAGCTCACCTATGAGTGCTTTGAAAGAGGCTGATGATAAATTCATATATCCTCATTGCGCATATTAGTTTTTAAAAGTCCTTTCTTGGTGGTCTGGAAAAGCAATTTATAAAAGCTTCTCTGTTCATTCAATGCAATCACAGGCTCCATAGACAGAAATTCTTGACGCGTTGAAATCAATCTGCCTGTGATACACCTCCCCCATCATAAACAGCACAGTAAATCCTGATTTGTTTCCAGAGACCTGCCATGGACAACTGCTTTTAGAGTCCTTACAAGTTCCAGTGTCCTCATATTACGAGAAATATAAAACGCAGTGACACCATCAGTCTGCATCTCCCACCAGACCATGGGGGAGGTGGGTGAAAAGGGAGTTCCCTGTCTGCAATTTCCAGCAAAATCAGGTATTTGTGTGTCTGTCTAATTACAGCAGGGAATTGCTGACCTTCAGCTACAGACCTTCCCCTTTGTCAGTCCTGTTTTCCTTTTCCTACAGCTCCTGAGGGTCCACATCTTGTTAGGCCTACCCAGAAGGTGATCAATAATGTATTGGCCTTACGTTGATTCAGTTCAGCCTCACCACAGATTACAGCAGCATTGATAGAGGAGGAGGCAGCTTTGGAAGCAGAATAACTGTTTTCAGCCCATCACCCTCAGCTGGGAAATACACATGTTTTTTGAGTTATGAAAGCCTGGACCCAGCTGCTAGGGGGTATTTAAAAGCTGCATATCTTGACACTTGGGAGGAAAACCAGAAAGAAGCTAAATGACACACCACATCTTCTGATCACTTACAATCAAGAGTGCTTGACCTGTGAAAATCATACGGTTTTTGCTTCACCTTTACTCTGAACAGACAGGCACACACAACCCATAAATGGTGCGCTGGAGGACTCCCAAATTCTTAAGGCAATAAGCAAGTTGGTCCCGAGCAAAGTCAGATTAATCTGGCCCAAATGAAATAGAAATGAAAGCCACAGAGCTTGACTGCATTTTCAAAGGGATTTTTAGCTGCCAGCCATGTAATTATGTTTACGTGTTTCTCTGCCCAAAATGCAAGTCATGGTACACTGGTGAAGCAGGAAACTTTCACATTCCACAGGGTCCAGACATCACAGAAACAACCGTGAAAAGTTCACACGGCAGGTCAGCGCATCCTGCGTTTCTTCAGTGAGGCACCGTGCCTTTGTGAACTGGGAAACTCATCGTCAGTGCGGCCCCGGCAGGACTGCAGACAGGCCAGAAAGTGTGCCAAAACACTTCTTAGGGCTATGTGGGTGTGCAAGTGAGTTGCTGTTTAAAACCATTAGCTGCCTAATTTGAATATATTCACTATTAACTGAGAATATTACGGTTAGATAATCCCTGCTTAAGGTGATTTTCAGTTGTCAGATATCCTGTATTAGAGATACAGTACCATTCGCGGCTTGTCCCATTTCCTTCACACAGCAGTACTTAGAAATGACAGAAGTCAATCTAAATTCCTATATGATGAATATAAATTCTTCACAGTAAAAAAAAAAATTCTTTTGCTTTCCAGGCATGACCACAGGCCCGTTTAGCCTTCAGCCTTTGTTATTCCAAGTAAATTCATCAAATGGAGGGTTTAAATTAGAGAGAAGCCAGAATCAGAAACCTGGATCCTCACCAACACTTTGACCTTGGGCATGTTTCAATTATTTTCAAAGCATTTCAGCTGGGGCACTTTCTATAAAAAAGATCAGACCTAAACCCTGGACCTGGACATGCTGAAACTGCAAAGGGATTCAGTTTCAGGTCCAAACGACATAGCTTGAGCTTGTAAAGAGCTGAAACCAAGTCTATTGTTATAAAATAGTGACTTTGGGTGGCTCCATTTTGGGGGTGTTGGATATGAGATAAAATTAAGGATCTTGATTTTTTAAATGTGGGTGCCTGAAACATTTTGAACATCCAGTTATTTTAGAGATCATTTATCATTGTTTAAATTCTTTTTCCTCCATAGAGCTGTTTAACGGTGGCCAGGACCTACTTGGATTTCATTGTTTCACATTTAACTAATGGATTTAATAACAAAAGAATGGCGATTCCGTATATATATTAACTCATCTGGCACACTGTAAAGTATTTGGAAATCTAATTCAATGTGTACAACTCTGTGCTTCTGCTTTACAACTTTGCCAGCAATACAATCTGTGTAATTCACTCAGAGATGTCCACTGAGGTTTTACACTTCAATATGCACTAAGTAAATCCTATAAGCATGTAGCTGTCCCCACATTTTGGCACCACAATTAGATATATCCTGAGCCTTTGGCTTGTAATCCAGAGGTTGTCCTAGAAAAAACAAGCCATCTACCATTTTGGATAAAATGTTCCTTTAGCCTGCAACAGCCTCTGGCAAGCTGGGTAAGGCGAAAGTGATGTCCCTCTGCAGAGCTCGCTGGTCAAATGGTATTGCAACAATTAAGCATGGCCAAAGAAAATTTTTGTTCTGATTTGTGCCTTCTGAATTACAACTCTGATGACAAGGAAATTACCTTGTGTAAATGGCAACAGAATTCAAGCCCAAAGTGACATCCTTCTTAAAGTTAAACCAGTTTCAGTACTTATTTTATATTGATTATGCTGTCCATTACATTTCAAGCTAAATGTCTTGTCCATAAAATTCTGTTACAGTCTTTCAGCAGAGCAGTCTATTCTAATTGTCCTTAAAATAGCACCGCACCAAGACTTTTGCTGTAACACTCTTACTGTTTACTGGCCTTTCTCTCTTAATGGCTGTGCTTTTTATATGAACACAAAACATACGTTTTTCATTTCCGTAGAATAGTAAGAAAGCTTTTTACAGAAACTGCTGCCTAAGCAAATTACAAGTCTATAATATTTCCATTAAGAGATCTTACTTTCCCAATATCAAGTGCTTTTGGTGGTGTGTTATGAAGTCCAACAACATGGAGTGAAAATTGTTCTTGTGACCACAGAAGCATTTTAGATTTTTCCGGTGAGGCCCATAGCCAGGTCGTTTAAATATATGTTTGCTTTATGCTTCCTTTTTCGCTTCGTAAGTTAGAGGGATATAGAAGACATATAGATTTCTTTCTGAAGAATGTTGTCTAAATGGGAGTTGAATAACTTTTAAAGGACTTGTTACACTTTGCCTTGTTGGGGAGAAATAGGCACATCTGGATGGTAGCTGCATCGGCAGCCCACAACTACCTCAGTGTCTTTATGGGGATCATTGCTGGCCAGTATGGGCTAAAGCCAACATTGGTTTCTCAGGACCTGGTGGGGTAAGAAGCAGGGAAAGTGAAGAGAAATGCAAACACTTGTTCACCAAAGTGATTAATCTCACTGTTGCTCCACACAAAGGTCCTTCTTTTTGGAATGAAATAACTCTGTTGGGTCCAACATAATTAAGCGAAATGTCAAAATTTTAAAACTGTCTGTAAGTAAATCCTGTATTACAGACTCAAATGCGTGGCCTGAGAGCCTGATTTACATATGCATGCAGCTTAGGAAGTTGTTGGGTTTTTTTATACATGTATTGTAGGCCTATGTCAAACTGAACATCACATTTACTAGTCAGGTTTTTAGTAACTACAGGTGCAACTTCACATAGTCATGTAACCACGAAATGACGTTTGCAGGTATTGCAGTTGTGTGTCTATGTCCAAGCAACTTTGTAGACTACCTGGTTGTGTGCCTGTGGACTGATAAGGACCAGCTCCCAGTGCACGAGGCCTCTGACTGAGTATGTCTGTCTATATGCAGTCATGGTTTTCTCTAACTTGTTTGCCATGACGTCTACTTCCCATTTCACTCAGCTTGAAGGAATCAAGGGAGGGTCTTTGTATTTTATGAAGCTAACCAGATGTCGTAGTGCAAACACCCAAGACAGGGATGGTACACAGCGCTTTGTTTGCATTAGTTATCTCAAAGAAAAAAAGCCACTGAATCCAAGAGTCCCACTTGGACCGCCTCCAGCTGCGGCGGAATGTAAGGATAAAAAGAGAGTAAGAGTTTACCCAGGAAGAAACAGGATCTAGCTTTGCATTATAAGGGTGGAAACGAGGTTACAATAAGTAAACAAAAGAGAAAATCTCCTTCCCTGCTTCGCTTGCCTCTCCTTTACCTGTAACTCTTCTGGCCGGCTCTGTACTGCAGATGCCGAGGCATACGTGCCTGGTGTCCCCTGCCTCAGCAACCAGATGATCTGAGGAGACCCAGGTTTCCCTTCTGTCCCCCCAGTTACAGCTCTCTAGCTATACTGGCCCTTTCATGCCCATGGAAAAACTCCACGCCTTTATCAGGACCATGATATTCAACTGTTGTAGGGATCTTGGCTCCCGTCCTGCCTGTCCTTCCACGTTAGAAAGGCCACTGTCTTACATTTTTCTCCAACTCCTTCTTCTCCAGGCAGCATAATATACATGGGAAAATGCTTCTCAGCTCAGCCGTGATCACAGTCTGCTATGTATTCACTGTATAACACTTCTATTTTGTTTAGTGGTTTTGGTTTGCTACTGGAGATCTCACACCCATGAGGCAGGTCAGGCACTGGGTGCGTTGTCTAAGCAGTCTCTGTCCCAGCTTGCTGTGAGCTGCAGGACTTCCCTGCATCACAGGTGAAGAGGTCACTGCAAAGGACCCAGTTAGCACTGGGTCTGGAAGGAGAAAACAGGAAAGGGCTAAGGCAGGAGCTGTGTGATTAGACTTGGGCGGAAGGCATCTCTGCATTAGGGTCTGGATGGGCTAATGAACAAAGGTGGGTAATGGTGGAGCTGGGAAACTCAAGGTCTCAGACCTCAACTGGGTTTGACACTAGTTGCGAAGGGAAGGGGAAAGTCCGATCAAGCTGATTAGGCTGGGATGGGACTCATCCCAAGAGATTGCAAAGGGTTTGGGCTGATGCTAGCAGGGACAGGCGGGGTGCCTGGATGCTGAGACTGTGTCAGGGGTGGGATTAATCCCAGGAGAGTTCAGAGATAATGTCTTGCTTGTCAGGAGATGATGAATTGGGCTGTGATTCAGAGGTGGTGCTGAGCTGGGGGAAGCGAGTAACTCAGCTGTGTTTCAGTCTGACTCTGCACACGTGGCCTGTGAGTCCTTTTGTTTAACCTTCTTGCTTGCCACGAATCAGTGGCCAGATGGTCACTCAGATTTCCTATATCTCTTGGTCTCCTGGCTGGCTGTGATTACCTCTTCATCCCGACTGCAAGTCATAGGAAAAGAGAGGATTTGGAGGGGAAAAGGGATGGTGGAAATACTGTGTGTGCAGGGAGCAGGGGTGCAAGCTTGAGCATCCATAAAGATTTTGAGCCAGTGTTGGATTTTTTACCCGTGCATCCATTCAGGTGAGTTAGGCACAGCTGCTCAATGTATTTCACTGTGTCTTACAGACCTGGTCCTTGAAAATGCTTGACTCATGCTGTGACAGCAAACAACCTCTCATTTGGTAGGCTGGATAAAAGTAATGATGATGCACAAATCAATCACTTCTGCCTCAGAAGCAGAATCCGTAACTTCATCTCAAACTTGTCGCTTCCAGAACTGTCTGACGTGCCATCAATCTGGCTTCTGATCTTTCCACTCCACACTCCTCAAAATGCTGTTCTCCCTCAGTTTCACTGCTCCATCCTCTCCTGGCACTCCTCAGGCCTCCCTGATTTTCCACTCTTGTCCTGTGGGTTCCTTTCTTTGCCCTCTCCACCGTATCTGGCTGATCTTCACATTATTACCCCTTCTGTCTTTCCCCCGCCTACCTGCAGATCAACCTCTCCATTTCTGAGCCAAACTTTGTAGATGCTTTTCCCAACAGCTACACCTGCCTAACCAGTTCCTACCCACGCTCCTGGTTGTGTCATCTTCACGCCTCCCTGTTACTCATGCTAAAATAACTGTTTGTGGTGCCACATGTGATGTTACATGTCGGAGCAAGTCAATGAACTCCTCTATGCCAGAAGCATATGCAGAGAAGGAGAAAAAGGCATTGCCCACTGCAATTTGCTTCGGTGCTCCTCAGGCTGCTGCATGGGAATGGCACGGGGGCAGCGATGGGGGAGGAACGACTGCTGGGAGTGCTTGAAAACCACAGGCTTAACTTGGCTTCCTTCAGACAGGCCTATTGCTCTGGGCATCTGCCTGTGCAGTGTATGGTGAGTGGAAACAGTCTCGCCTTGCCTGCGCTCGGGGCTGCCTGGAAGCTGTGCGACTGGGTTTGTGTGGCCCAGAATCCAAACTAATGAGCTCCGTTAAAGACAGGTTATACCGAACCAGCCGCAAACCACCCTCCCCTGCGCTTCATCTGCTCTTCTCACCACTGACATGGACAGAACAGAATTCCTCACTCTCCAGCTTTCTTCCTCGCACAGCACCACAGGGGCTCCAAATCAACTGTGTCCAGCACATTTTTCCCGTGATTTTGTGTGCATTCCTTGGATGTCAGCCTCATGGACTTAACGCAGTATCTGCATGCTGATGTCTACATTGGTACTACCTAGCAGATCCTGCTAGCTGCTTTGCTTCTTCTTCTATGGAAAAGCATTTAGCATTTAATAGGGATGAAAAGAATAGTATTATATAGAAACAAAGTTGGAAATGGCTGGGATATACCAAACAAATGAAAATTCAGTACTGAACAAGATTCTTCGAGGCGAACTTTTAGCCCTGCCTAAGGAATTTAATAGAAAATTCTATGCATATAAAATGCTATAGACATGTTTAAATATTTTGTACAAAGGCACTAACGTTCTGTGAAATTAACTTGGCCCTTTCCATAATGTTTCTCATCTGCATCTGTTTAATATTCTCATTCTGGTGGACAGCATTTTCTGAAGATGCTTATTCGAGATTACACTTTCCGTCCACTGATCTAATGGCAAAATTAAACAGAAATCTTAAAAATATCAACTGATTGGCATATTGGTGAGAAAACACCCAGAGTTAAAGACTAAAAGGTTGCTTTGCTACGAGAACTGGAATTCTTTGGCGTGCCAACAAAGTTGCCAGCTGGCTATAATAGAAGAAAAATGAGCAGAGCATCTGCAAGATATTTACAGTAAGGGTAGAGGGAGGAGGGGAGCAGTCTTCAGAGTTTATCAGTGGTATGCAGAGGTCAAAACGTTTATCAAACCAATTTGATGTGAAAAACCCTAATGAGAAAGGGATTTTGAATATTCTGAGCAAGTCCCAGGCCGACGAGTTGCGTCTTCCTAAGTGCACTTTGTTTCCCTCGGGAACTGGACAGAGGGGAAGGGAAGGGGCAGTGGGAGGAAGGGGAGGAGGCTGAAGGAAACCGATTCCTGGGTGTAAGGGTGTATGGCAATGGTGTGGGACCGCTGGGCTGTTGCTGGTGCACAGCCACGGCCTTGGCTTGGGCTGTTTGTGCTGCCTTACCCGCCATCCCCATTCCCCCTGCCCTGAATGGATTTCATTATCCCTGTCTGGAATGCAAAGACATTTCTTCCAGCCAGTAATGTACGTATATAAACAAAGTGAAAAGGCAGAGGAAGCAGATGCTGGTCCCCCCCCACCCTCTCAACTGACCCCTGGTAACTCCTGTCCCACACAGGAGGCTGGGGGAGGATGGAAAAATCCCCTCAGTCACCCTCATTTTCCTGGATTATTCCCCACTGAAAAAACCCAGACTCCTCTCCACCACCGTCTCCTACTGTCCTTCACCATTCTGCAGCTCCCGGTCCCGTTGTTTTGCAGCCCCTGCTGCTCTGCCCTGCTGCCTCCAATGCCCTTGGCAGCCCCTGCCCAACTCCACAGCCTGGTTGGGCTTTCCCGGAGTGTAACCCTGGTCATTTCTGACCCAACTCCCCAGCTCAGGGCTGCTGGAGTTGATGGGGGATTTCCAGGAATGGGGAAGATTTCCAGCCTTTGCTATCACTGCTGGATCACAAGGGGCTTTCCAACACACAGGCTCTGATTTCCGACACTGACTCAGAAGGAAGGCTAAAGGGGATGGCTGTTTTAGCTAACTGTACCTCAAAAGGTGAAATGTGAGCTTTAAATCCCCAGTATTAGATTAATTCAGGTCCTTGGGCATGAAGGGTATCAAAGATGATACAAAGCAAGTTTTGTCTTTCCACTTTTCTGCTTTCATTTCTTACATTAAAGCAGATCAGTTCAGGGTCTCAGCCCTCCACACCACGGGAAGTGTGCAGCTCCTGATGGCCACTTCTTCCCCAGGACAGAGAGTTAGGACTCTCCTGGAGAGGAAATCACAAATTTCATTGCCAGGAGAGTTCACCCCACCCTTTTCCCTCTCACCTCTCTGACCACTCTTCATCCAGCATCCCAGTGATACTTAACCAGTTCAGCCAGAGGGGAGGTGCTCAGGCTGGCCAGGATGGGTGGGAAGGATCAGTGTGAGAAACAACGATGTTTGCGCAGTTACAGGGTGATATAAAGAAGTGCGCTCCTTGTGTAGCTCCTCAGCTGAGCCTTGTTCAGCCCACCCTCCGGGCGAGCTGTGAGGCAGCAGGACTGTGCAGCAGCAATCTCCCACCGCAGCCATTCCTGGGGGATTAGTCACTGACTTCCCAGGAAACAGGGATGCAGTCCAGAGGGTCTAAAACTTTGTTCCCTGGTTTGTGCATGACGGTTGGGGTGACTCCTCTGAAACAAATGCAAGCACAGAGCTGGTTTAAGCAAGAGCCTTTGGTTTTTTTCCTCCACGCCCTGCCCAAGGACATTTCTTAGCTGCCGGTGGCAGTTGTTCAGAGGGAGATGAGTGAAAGCACACTCTAGACATTAGCCGGGAGCAATGGCAACTGGTTTAAGGCATGTGACTACCAAGGAGTAGTGGCAACTCCTTCTTCTCTCTGTGCCTACACTGCTTGCAGCTGCAGTGTGAGTTAGGGCTGGTTTTTTGGCTGCTGTCAATGAAGTTAATTAATCCAAAGAGACCAAAACCACAGCAGGACCAGACTGTGTACAGTCTGGTTTCCCTCCTCTCCCTGCCCACTTTTCCTTGACAAACTGCCCTGCCCTGAGGCTGACCTGAAGCTCAGGTAGCTGAGACTGCCCTGACCCCCCTGTCTTTAGCTGTTTGAAAATACCTATGTAAAAAACTGTAGTAAAATGCTTGAGTTAAATGCGTATGATCAAGTTTGTCAAAATGCGCAGGCCACGTACCTGACCTCCTGTAAAAATTAATGAGCTTATTCACAGCATCCTGCTGGTAATTTCCGTCCTGCAAAACTAAAACCAAATAGAGGTTGTGAGGTGGTTGTTTCGATTATAAAGCTACCGGCTGCTCAGTGTGTGGCAGGCCTGGGTAAGTGAAAGACGGAGAAGAACAGAACAAGATCCTTCACTGCTCCTCAAGCACCCCACGCTAAGTTTTCTTGGCATTTACAAGTCACTGTACTGCCCACCTAATAACCCAAAATGTGTGTTTCAAGACAGGAGGGACTATTGAAGGTTTTGGAGCGGGCAGCCGCGGCTGGTGTGTGCAAGGCATTGTGGAGCTTTGAGGACTGGTATGCAGGACACTTGCAGCCCCTTTTCTCCACCTCTGGTTGTGGAGGTTTTGATGGGGAATTTAGTCTGAGAAAACAGTGACAAATGACCAGTCTGTGGAGAAGGGATTAGGAAGAAGGGGAGAGGAGAGAAAAGAGAAGATAATAGGGAAGGAATGTTGATCTTGGAAGAACATTTTAAAGAGGAAGCAGATCATGTAACAGCCATGGGCAACACCACTTGAATCTTTCATAAAAACAAGGGAAACCAGCACTATGATTCACCTCATAGCTTGATACCACCAGTCTCGGACAAAGAGGCAGTGAGGGTCAGGGCTGGCTCTGTATCTGTGTCTCTTGGATGGTCACAAGTCTTCTGTTCCCCTTGTGATTTGACCTACCTAGGAAATGAAGACATATCCCCGAGACGATCACTCCACAGTGCGGCTTACCATGTAAGATGGCTTTTTTCCTACGTCCATCTTGAAAACAGGGTGTAAACCCACCCTGAGGCTCCATAGCATGCAGGCAGCCCTGCTCCGCTGTAGCTCTCTGCAGGGGAGCGGAACGAGCGCTGCCAGCCCGGAGCACACGGTGGCCAGGCACGACTCCAGCTCCGAGGTAGCGGCAGCACAATGAGACGATGCAGAAAATGGCTGTGTCAGGCCATATAATGCCACAGTATGGTGCATAAAGCTGGTATCAGCGTCACTTTGCTATTCCTGGGTTTCATTGCATTTGGAACTGCAATTACTACCCCATTATATGTTGTTCCTGCATCTGGGACTCCTGCCTGTGCCTGTAACTTATTTAACTACCCCTGTTTCATCTTTGGAGAAAACAAATTACCTCCAAAAGCGCTGAGCCCTTCAGTGCCTTCTCCCATGCCTCTTTTCATACCTATCATTGTATTGCCATTGATACTCTCCACGAAAACCTTCTATGTCCACTGAAAGGAGCCTCAGCTCTGATCTGTGGCTGGCACGCAGGAGCCAGGCAAACCTTGCCATTTCCTCCAAGGTCGGTGCCTCCTGCTCTGTAACGTGGTTCCTCAGGGCACAGTGTTGCTTCAAAGTACAAATTCCATCTGGAAGGGATCTGATAGCTCGTTGTCTGGCAGGAGTCATTTCCTTTAGGTAAAATGCCTTTTTTTACACTTGGCAGGGACGACAGTTTCCGAAACAACTCTCTGCATGGAAGTGTTAGCACAGAGTGTTTTTCTGTTGCTTTGCCTCTGGACTCTCAGTAGGAGACATATGGAGAGACTGTTCAGATGGAGACCTCTCGACAGAGAGCGCGGTCTCCCGTGAGCAGCTCTGCAGGGTGTGACTCTGCCGGGCTCGTCAGTGCCTCCACACAGAGCAGCAAAGTCTGTGCCACTGCCCTTGTCCTTATGGCATGAGAAAAACACTGTCAAATATAGATTGGAAGGCACACCCAGCACTGCTGGAAAGGGAGCTCCAAGAGCTATTAACTCACTCATTTCATTATTCTGCTGGTTTTTTTCATGGGTCCTGTATTCCTGTTCCATGAGGTTTTTCAGTGACCTATTTTCTTGGCAAGGCACAGACTCCAGGGATGGGAAGGTAAATACAGAACAACCTAGCATGGACAAGCCCATCTCCCTCAGATGTGGGCTGCTGGAGGACGTCGCATCCCAGCACAGCTGCGACAAGAGCAGGCAGCTGAACGGCCACTGCCAAACTTGAGCAAGAAGTACTTGAGCAGCCTCACCGCACTGGTCTCTTTCCTCACCACAAAGGGTGGCCTGAATCTCTCCCAGAGGTCCACATACCGCAGCCTGCTTTTCCTTCAAGGCAACCACAGAAAGATTTATTTGTCTAAAGAAAGGGGAAGCAAGGATTTTAACTCCTTACTGCTGCAACTGGTCAGTGGATTGCTCCCTTATGTAGCTACCTACCAGGTGGTCTAAGCCTCCCAAGTCAGGGAGCTCTGAGACTGTGGGATGCTGTTATTTAACTCTTCCGTTTCTCAGGAGTGGTGGAGACCTCCCTCATCACAGGAGGTAACACCTTAAATCACTACAGCTGTTCCAGAAATGATGGGTCCCTGGCAGCTGTTAGAGATTCTAGCTGTATGGTCTCCCCAGTTTCAATACAGCTGTGCTGAAATAGCTTTGCTTTGGTTTGTGCTCTGGACACTCCCGAGCAGCAGCTCACCCTTGTTTCTTGGGGTCTAAGTCTATACCTACACTGTGTCCCCTGCAGTACTAATCACAGGCCTTTTGCTTACGCTGCGATGTTTTGATTTCCATTGCAGGCTCCAGAGAAATTGCCACTGTCCGTAGGCTTTATCCTTCCGCTGCTCTGCCACCTTGGCACACGTCACATGGAAAATGCAACCAAAGCAAATACTGATGCTGCAGGAAATGTGCTCGGCAGGGCAAAGACATTGTTCTGCTCTCTGCCTCGGTCCAGGAGCTCTGCTCACTCCCTCCATCCCATTGCCCCTGTCTTTTCTGGGCCGTGACATTTTGCCCTTGTAATCGTCCTGCTCCATACCTTACCCAGCAAAGCTGACTTCGCTTGTTTTTAGCAGCTTTGCCCTGAGCTATAAAATGCGCCATTGTTTATTATTCTGTAAAACGTCTTGAAGCTTTAAGAAGGTACATGGCTACATTTCTACTCCACTGCGGCAAACCTTGTTTGTCTTCTCTGTCAGGAGGTCAGAGATTTCTTGACACGTGCACTGTTTTCAGGGGGAGAGAGAGAAGGAGAGGGAGAGGGACAGCAGGGAGGGCTCGGGTGAAGACTTTACGCAAAAAGCCTGCAGAGGAAGGCCTGGTCTCAGGCATCTTCTCATTTTCCAGCATTTCAGTTAGGTTCCTTGTTCAGTGTTTGCAGAAAGTGTCTCATGACGTATCTGACCATAACAGCAAGTGGTGCTGGGGGACCAAAAAATGCGTTTTTCTAATAATAAATATTCCTCATTCTGTTAAGTGACTATGGAGCCCACATAACTTAGCCTGGATTTTCTTTGGATCCAGCTGACTGGAGCCCTATTTATCCTCTTTTGGAATTTCTGCTAATTGTTCTGAGAGCTGAGATGTCTGTTTGGACTACACTTTTCCAAATACACAAGAACACTTGGTATCATTTTATCTCAAGTGCAAGATGGAAGGACTTGTATCTCTTAGCAAAATCATTGGGCCAGGAAACCTAAAGATCTTTGTGATTACAGAGTGGGATACCACTCATTTAATTTTAGCCATCTAAAGGCCATGGCATCTCACCTAAGCTATTTGTCTGGTGTCTCTCTATAATCAGTGGAAGGAGATAAGCCTGTCTGGGGATGACTCATTCCATCTATTTTAGGGTGGGGTGAATCACCCCTTTGCAGCTGCCTTTCTCTATCTGTTGACTACAGAAGGAATCAAAACAAATCCCTTAGACCAGAGATACCTAATCTGAAGTAGCTAGAGTTACAGCTAGCATCACCCGCTCTCAGTAATCCTGAGAAGCACAGTCAAAGAACCCTTTCTGCTGCCTGGAGGTTGTCCTGTGTGGTGAAAGGATTGTGTGGTAATAAAAATAAAAGTGATGCATCTTCATCTCATTTCTACACACTGCTATGCAGGACCCAGCAGTTCCTTCTAACCTATTGCATTTTCACCTTCTGTATCTTCCTTGGATGCCAGAGGAGTTCTTTAGCAGTTAAACAGGTTGACCGGGTGCAGCAATGCCAGCTGTCCCAACCCGTGTCCCACAGCCATGGAGAGGCCCCCCACAAGCCACACAGGGGGACAGGTGGAGGAACTAAAGGCCATTTCCTCGGCAACTTAGTCCTGGATTGCTGGCTGGCTGCAGCAGCAGGAAGAACATAATGTATGATATAACATATAGAGTAACTATAAATACAATTAAGCATCATAGAGCCTTTCCTATGACTTTGACCTAGAGCTGCCTCCGCTCTGTATTCCATTTTGTGCATGAGAGCTCACTTTGACCTTACTCACCACAGCTGCACACCAACATATTCCCAACTTAAATACTAGTCCAAGTGAGATGTGAACCTAGCCCAGCTCCTCGTTATGCTCCTGTTGCCTCCTGTTTCAGTAAGAGTGGCCATGGGGTAAGGTACCTGGCCTGGGTCAGGTGGCCCGGTTTTCACTATGGTTGGCTGGCTGCACCTCCAGGTGAGAAGGTCTGTGAGGGGGCATTGGATATATGTTGGGCGACTAGCAGATCCTCCCAGGGGCCATGTGACCAGGATTGGCCCTGTGGGAATGTCATGTGAAAATGAAGTGGGGTGGTGTGCAGCAAAAGGAAAAAATTAAAGAAAAACAGTCTGGAGGGAGGGAGAGGCAAGAGGTTGTTTTTTTAACAGGCGTGTAACACCACTCTGTAATTGCTGTCTTTATGTCTGTGTACGTGCTTGTATGGTCTTATTAGTCTTATACTTCTATCACTGACTAAAATTATTTAAGCAGTATGTAAACTACAATTAAAAAGTATCCATGCTAGCTTGTCCTAGAGATTGATTTTGTTACTGAGAAGTACCTGGTCCCAGGCCAAGGTCTTTTCCGCAGGATGCCAATGTGCTACGTGGCAAGAGCTTCTGTTTCAGAGTTTTCCATCCGGGCTTTTGAATCCTAGGCACTTGCCAAGCCGCCTGCCAGGCCGGTTAAGAGATCGCTCAGGGTAGCAGCCCAGAGTCTGTGTAACTAACATTTTCCTACAGTTACATAAGGAGGATGTAGAATACTAGTTAGGGAGGAAAATTTAAGCTTGTCTCTAAAAGGCGAAGTGAATTTCCCCCGTCTCATCGTCTATATCTGACCTCACCTTCCGCTCTTGTACCACCAGCTCAATGTCAATCGATAGCTGTTTTCATATTCTATGATCGTGATGTTGTGGAAAACTCTTGTAAGAGCTCATTCCCTGGCCAAGAATATTTGCTTATTGAGTATCTCTTTATCAGTCCTCACTGATTTGTGGTGTCGCGGTTTGCAGCTTCTTCTTTGGCTCCCTTTCCAGTATGTCCAAACTGGTGGCATCTTCTGCACTGGTTTTGCACTATGTCTAGTTCCTCCTCAAATCCATTCCCCGGGCTGCAGCTGCGCAGTCCCATCTCAGCCCGGCAATGCAAATTCAAATCCTCTCCGGCCATTTGTTCAAATATTGCTGTTAAAAGAGCAATGATGTGAGTGCTGGGATACCTGGGAAAATTCCAGATGGAAAATCTTGCTTAAAAGAACTTCCTTTGGTAGTGACTACAGGAAATGTTATTCTTCCCTCTCTGTCCTACAAAAAACGGGTGCGATCTTGCTGCTGTCATCCCATCCTTGGCTGAATTTCAATAGGAGGCTGCAAAATGGTTTCACGACAGATTTATACGAAGCTGTCCTCAAATAATTAATAGGAGAATCAGTCTAGGGAAAAACTGTTATTAGCAATTCACATGTGGGTGTTAAGTGTCAAACCCCCAAAACTGCTTCCATGAGTCACCTTAGAGTACCCTGGTGCCTTGAGAGAATGAAAAAGTATATCTGCAAAAGAGTTGTCATGGAAACATAAAAATAGCTCTGGAAGGGATGTTGAAGGGCCAGCTAGTCCCTTCCCCTGTTACAAGATAAGATCAAATATAATTTAACCATTTCCGACAGGCGTTCTCTAACCTATTCTTAGAAACCTTCTCAGCTTCCCAAGGCAACCTGCTCCATTACTTCAATTTTTCTGGAAAGATAGCACTGCTAGACAGCTGATCATTCTTACTGGCATCCTTATTCCTCTTGGTCTACATCTTTCTGAACAACATTTCCCCAAAACAGACTTAGATTCTGCAGGTAAAGCTTTACTAGTGCTGATTTGAGCTGCATTATTACTTAATGCATCTTATTTATTAAATCTTAATGTAATCTCCTGTGCGTCAGGATGGCACTGCTGGCACATGGCAGGATGGTAATCTGCCAGAGCTCCCAGAAAACTTATTCCTTCTCCAAAAGACAGAGAATGAACTGTGAATGTTCTAGTGGCATATTACCAAGGGGACCTTCCCTTTCCACAGCTTTGAAAACCTTATGTAGCAAACTAATTTGGGTAGCAGGAGTCATGGTGAAACTCATATGCTTCTGTTTGGACTGACATGGTTTCCGCTGGGACAAATACCACATCCCTATGGATGAGTTCAGAGTTCACTGCCTGAGGCCGCAGATGCGCTCTGAGGACCGGGTCTGCGGTGGTTTGTCCTGCGCAGTCAGAGGTGACTCCTTCTGAGAAGCCAGTCTTTGTGTCATGCGTTTATGACTGAGCAGGGCTATGGGCAAGTTTCATGTGCAAGATTATCCGTTAGTTTGTGCTAGGAAAGCTGAACCACCCATAGCCCTCAAACTGTTTTGCTCCCTGTGGGCAATGTGTCTGCTGGGGATGGTGTGGTTTCTCATGCTGTCTTAGCCAGTTTTTACTTCTTTGTATTATTTTTAACAAAATAATTTGCTAAAACTAGTTAAATTGTTTTATTTAAACTGTTTTACCATAGAAAAATATGGGTTTTCAGTGCATGTGTTTTCTGGGAAAAAAAAAAAAAAAGGTGGGTTTTTTTAAATTTTTCTTTAATTCATACACTGAAATTATTTACTTTGAACATTGCATTTGAGTTTTCTGGGAAAAGGTGCAATCGGGATTTTTTATACCTCCGTACTTTTCCGTACTCAGGCTTCTCCGCTGAAGTATATCTCCTGTGATATGATTCCTGCAACATAACTGTCTCCCTTTATCATGATGGATGATGATGGTATTTACAGTTTGATAAGCTTCTATTTAGGAAACATCTGAATTCCAGCTTCTAGGTTTTATGGCGAATATTTCAAGGTTCAACTTATCCACCAGTGAAAAGCTATATTTTTAGAATCATAGAATAGTTTGGGTTGGAAGGGACCTTTAAAGGTCATCTAGTCCAACCTCCCCTGCAATGAGCAGGGACATCTTCAACTAGATCAGGTTGCTCAGAGCCTTGTCCAACCTGACCTTGAATATTTCCAGGGATGGAACATCTACCACCTCTCTGGGAAATCTGTGCCAGTATCTCACCACCTTCAGCATAAAAAATTTCTTCTATCTAGTCTAAATCTCCCCTCTTTTAGTTTAAAGCCATTACCCCTTGTCCTATTGCAACAGGCCCTTCTAAAAAAGTTTGTCCCCATCTTTCCTGTAGGACCCCTTTAAGTACTGAAAGGTTGCAACAAGGTGTCCCTGGAGCCTTCTCTTCTCCAGGCTGAACAACCCCAACTCTCTCAGCCTGTCCTCATAGGAGAGGTGCTCCAGCCCTCTGATCATCTTTGTGGCCCTCCTCTGGACCCACTCCAAGAGGTCCATGTCTTTCCTGTGCTAAGGGCTCCAGAGCTGGACGCAGTACTCCAGGTGGGGTCTCATGAGAGCAGGGTAGAGGGGCAGAATCACCTCCGTCAACCTGCTGGCCACGCTTCTTTTGATGCAGCCCAGGATGCAGTTGGCTTCCTGGGCTGTGAGGGCACATTGCTGGCTCATGTCCAGCTTTTCATCCACCAGCACCCCAAGTCCTTCTCGGCAGGGCTGCTCTCAATCACTTCATCCCCAGCCTGTATTGATCCCAGGAGATGCCCTGGCCCAGATGCATGACCCTACATTTGTCCTTGTTGAACCTCATGAGGTTCACATAGGTCCACTTCTCAAGCCTGTCAAGGTTCCTCTGGATGGCATCCCATCCCTCAGGCATGTCAACTGCCCTCAGCGTGGTTCATATGCAAACTTGCTGAGGGTGCACTTGATCCCACTGCCTACGTCATTGATGAAGATATTGAACAGTACTGGTCCCAATATGGGCCCCTGAAGGACACCACTTGTCACCAATCTCCATCTGGACATTGAGTCGTTGACCACTGCCCTCTGGATGCAACCATCCAACCAATTCTTCATCCACCAAACAGTCTGCCCATCAAATCTATATGTCTCCAGTTTAGAGAGAAGGATGTTGTGGGGGGGTCATGTCAAAGGCCATACTGAAGTCCAGATAGATGACATCCATACCTCTTCCCTTGTATACTGATGTAGTCACTGCATCATAGAAGACCACTATGTTGGTCAGGCAGGACTTGCCCTTGGTGAAGCCTGTCTTGAACCACCTCCCTGTCCTCCATGTGCCTTTTTTTCCCTCCAGACAAAATTAAATTATACTGTTCTGCTGAAAAAAATGTTGGTGCCTTGAGCAGCTCTTGGTCTTGCTGTGGCCTTGAGAAACGTCCATTTGCTTTGGACTTTGAGAAATGTCCAATGCCCAGGTGGCATGCCCTGTGGTGATGGCATTTGCCTCTTATCAAGGAAACCCTCTTAAATATGCTACTTGAGGACATCCCCAGGTACCGTTTCTTGGAGGCACCCTCCCTTCACAGGAATGGAGGCCTTGGACCTACGCTTGGATGTGGGAGTGATTTTGTGTCCAGGAGAGAGCAAAACCCCGTGTCCTCTACCAGGTCTTTCTACTGACCTGGACGCAGTGCCTTAAGTACAACATTGCCACCTTGCTCCTCCTTCCTCTCAGTAGCTGCATTCTCCCAGCAGGTGCCTGCCAGGCTCACAGTTGTGCTGTAATTAATTGGCAATACTGCTCATCAAGCTTGAAAGGGATGCAGAGATTTCACATGGCAGAGGGGAGAGAGGCAAGCGTGCTGCCAGCCTTCGTTTGCCACGAGCAAAGAGTTAAAGTTCCTTGGCCTGTGCATAACAGCGATAGGCATGTAACCAGTAATTTCAACCTACTTGCTAACAGGTAAATGAAAACTCTGCAAGGACATTGTTGTTTTAGTGCTTGAACAGGCATTTGACATCTAGTGAAGTGGCAGGTGAGTGTTGCTGAGGTGGAGATCTAGATATCGTTCGAGGGAAAATGTGCCTGGCAGGAAAGGAGAGGAAATCTGTAGTGAAAGCAGCTCGCAGTGACCTGAGAGCATCCGTTCACACCATGGTGAAGGGCACAGAGGGCCACTGCAAGCAGCCCTGGCCAATTTGTTGCTCACCTTAAGGCAGGAGAGGACTTTGTGTAAGGGGGACTGTGCATCCAGGACACATCTGCCTGTGCCAACTACGAGGGCCAGGGCAAGGGCTCGCACAGCCTTTCCCTGCTGTTTAATCATGAACTCCCATCTCACTCTCTCAAGGACAACAGCAGGGTCAGTGGGTAGCATGAATCAGGGACAGTTTTTGCTAGGCCAGGCACGTGGGACAATAACTGAACACATGCTTGTTCATGTGCTTGTTGCATGAATGCGTGCTTGTTGCATGAATGCGTGCTTGTTGCATGAACATATACGTGTTGCTCCCAGGACACCAACATTTCCTCCCTGAAGAAAATGGGGATCAAACAAAAGTGTGGGATTCAGAAGACACAGCAGCCAGCCTCAGAGCTACGATGGCTACACAGCCACTGCGTGTGTTTGAGGGACACATGCTGTGTCCTCTCCTTCAGCATCTCGTCAGATGTGCTCCAAAGAAGGACTAGCTCATCTATGAGTCTGTTGCATGTCCCCTTGGACAGCTGGATGGGTGTCTACCACATCCAGTCTGGGTCACAGGACCAAGTGTCAAATCAACAACCTGACAGGCTATCAGAGGAGAAGGGACTCATGTCTGTGGCCACACAGTTGCACTTCTGGGGGACTGAGGAAAGGGGGCTGCTGCCAGCACAGTTCAAATGGGTCCTGGGGAAAGATGGTAGAAGACCTGGACGAGTGAAAAATTTTTCTATGACTTACCTTTGAGATGGCCAAAGGAGGGCACTCTTGCTGCTTATGTCAGCATCTGCTGTTAGTTAGAAGAGGCTTAGCTGAAAATTAAAATTACTGAAAAGAAAATTGGTTCGGTTTTACCTCAAACCAGGACACTGTGTCTCCCCCAAGACTCTGTCCTGATCTGTTTTAGCACCAGTTCTCCCACGCCAGCACATTTCCATGATATCCTTTCTAGTTTCTGCTAGGTAAAAATATACCAGTGAAAATGTTTTCCCCTTTTCTAAAGAAAAGACAATTATGAGGATAAATCTGATCTCTTTTCCACTCACTAGTAAAGACTGACTTTTGCGCAATAAAGTTATGAATAGCCAAGTGAAAGGGGGACAACATAATATGCACTAGGTTAGAGGCAAGATTTCTTAACCTTAACCTAGCAATGTGACTTAGTTATTTGAATACCTGCATTTCTACACAATGTAAAGGAACAGTGCTCATCACCTTCCTTCCTACAGATGGTACAGCCAAGACTTTTGAAACTGTCTGCCTAAAGTTGTGTCCCCAGGCCCACTGTTCAGCCATCTGAATAAGCTGTCTGATTTTCAGACATTCTGAGCCTTTTACAATTCCCACGTGATTCTGCTAACAGAAAATCTTGGCCTCCGAGCCTTGCTGTTAAATTAAGCAGCGCCAGGTCTGGCTGTGATTATTAGAGCTGAGAAAAACCTCCATTTGTGTTTCACCACATGCCAGGCAGAGCTGGCTGGTGTCCCGAGCAGACCTGTGCTAGGTTGCCTTTTCAAGCAGATTTGCACAGCTGTGCTCAAAACAACCCCCCAGAAATGTGGCCCCACATATAAAAATGCTGTGATAGGACTCCTGTAACTCCAGTATTGATGTAAAGCAGCTCTGAAACTGGTGTAAGTACCAGCAGTGGAAGTGGTGAAACGAGCAGCAGTGGAAAAGGCTGCTAGGTTATGCCCATCTGAGGAATTTGAGATGTTCTGAGAAGTGGAATTGAATTTGCTGAGGTTTCAACTCACGAGACGAAAGAAAAAGTCCCATTTCAACATATGTTTCTAGTTTATATACTAAACTGCTTTCACTTCAGTATTTTTGAATATTCAAACATTTTTAAACTGTGTGTTATACAGTAAAATACAAAATACAAACACACCCATTTTGTCAGAATGAAATCTTTGTAGGCTTGAGACAAGGTTTCTCTTCATAAAATAAATTCAGAAGGTTTGTTCCAGCTTGAAATGAATCAACCAGGAAAATCTTTAAATCTTCCACAGAACAGAATTTTCTTCCTCCAGACATATGTCAGCAGCTGCTGCAGCTGGTGTGTCTGCCTGGATCAAAGGGATCGGGAAGGGGCGGTGGATGGCATAGCGTTCATCCAGCATGTGACAGCGAGCGCAAAGGTTAGTGCCTGGAATCATGATGTCATCGTATGAATTACAGAAAGTCAGCGGAGTCAAGGGAGACTTTGGTGTCCCCTTCCTGGTTTGGAGAATATTTATTTTGCAAACTGGCTGTGGAAATATTTAAGTACAAGTTATGGTCAGTCAGACCTTTACATTTCAATGGGAGTTTTGTATTGATCGGGAATAAAGGGTTTGAAAGTTAGACTGATATTTCTGCAGATCTGCTCTACTTGTATATAGAGACTTGAGTATTTAAGTCACTAAATGTGATACTTGGCAACAACAGTGGCTTTTAGGACGATGCTGTTCTTCTGTTCTGTTTTTTGAAGGAATATTATGCTGTCAAGGTTAATTCAAAGTCATGCAGAATATCCCACCTCCCAGGTGGCTTAGCTTGAACACAGCCAGTGAGTTCATGTGACTTTGAACTTGCATTGCTCTCCTCCCTCAGCTTTAGTTCTTTAATGATGTCTTTTTGTTGATTCATTGCCTGTGAGTGCAGAGATAACCCCTCCTTTTCCTTGTGGCTCAAATCATCCGTGAGCTCAATACAGCCGGTATGATTCAGCTCTCTGATTATCAGAGCTCCCTGAGTTTGGAAATGAAGCTTTCCGTGTCCATCAATTTCCAGATAATCAATGAGAGAAGCAGTTCACAAATTACAAATTACAGCCCTAGTGCGTGAAAGAGAACCAAAATTGGTGCTGGTTTACCTTAACATGCCAGGTTATAGTTTATGGCAGTTGGGGAGCGTATAAAGAGACAGTTAGCCGTGCCTACAGCTGAGGTGGGAACCTCCAAGAGAGGACAGGACAGAGAGAGGGGGCAGACGGTCAGGTCAGCTCTCGCAGACTCATCATAAGCCCGTTGGTGAGTCAGAGCCCTCACCCCAGCTGAAGTCATTAAAGCTTTTGCGTGTCTCTGGCAATCAGACACACGATGCAAATGTGGGTGTCAACCGCCAATGTTGCAAACCGCACTTCCTTGAACAGGCATGGTGAACCACATGGGGGGAACCACAGCCACTGATTTTTGTGAAGCAACTTAAAGAGCTTTGCTTCAGGACCCATGTATCAATTGGGTTTATGTATGTAACTGCCCAATGCTTTGCAAAATGTCTTTTATTAGGAAAATATAATTTTAAACAAAATGCAGTAATTTTGATAGCAAAACTCTGTAGGTGTAATAATCCTCTGGGAGTGGGTTCTTTGCAAGGTGAAGGGAATGTTATCTAATTATCTAATGTTATCTAATGAGTTATCTAATGGGAGGGTATGACTGAGTCAGGTAACTCACCTCAAAGGTGCATGGTGGTAGGACAAGAGGCAACAGACATAAGCTGGAGCACTAGATAAAAAGAAAACTTTTTCATTTTGTGCGTGAACAAATCTTGAAGCAAGGGCCAAAGATATAGGGAATCTCCATACTTGGAGATCTTCAACACATGGCCAGAAAAGCGTGTGAGCAACATGATCTCACCTGCTTGGAGCAGGATGTTGGACTGGGCGACCTCCACTTGCGTGTCCCTTCCACAATGATTATTTTCAATGATTGTATGAATGTAACCAGCTGACACCCTCAAGAAAAGCAGATTCCTAAGGGAAAACATGAAGTAGGTGAGTTAGAAGGTGAAGTTAGAAGTAACATCTAACATTTGCCACCAAGAGCAGGAGCAGTGCTGCACCCCTTGCTCACTTCTCTGCTCCCAGGCATGTCTTGCCTTCTCCCTCATATTTGTTCTAGTGCTTGTTGGGCCTTTTGTGGGGCCACCCTGACCCCCAGCCTGGCAGAGCGCCATGAGGGGTGGCGCAGGCTCAGGGCAAATCAGGTCCAGCAGAGCTGGGGTGGTCACAGCACTTGGAGCAGGTGGGATGTGGCAGAGAAGAAGCCTTCTCCTTCTTTTCAGCCATGGTGACCTGTTTGATTAGTTCGAGCTGATGCATACAACTGCACCCTGGTGAAGTGTCCACGATGCAGACCATTCAAAACAGAAAAAGCACAGCACTTTCAATTACAGCAGCATACATCACATGGCAATGCAACTTCACATTTATGGGACTATTATCCCTAAGCAACTCACAGCAAATATTAGGAGCACTAAATACCAGTGTGCTCACGATACAGGCACTAAAATATGTTTTACTCATTTTTCCAGAGAGCTAAACCAGAGGAACTTTGCAGGGATCATGGCCATCATAGACCTGTGATTGCCATCTAGCGGGCTCTGCTCTTCATGCAAGCTCAAGCGAGGTCAGTGCCTCCTGGAGCATCTTGCTGGAAATGGCTGTGCCTTGTGTCCTTTCCTGCGTTTGCAGGATGGTAGATCCTGTCCCATCTCCTCAGCGCTGTGTGCTCCTCCTTGCTCAGACCCACCAGCGTTTCCAGCTGCAGCAGCTGCTGCCATCCCACTGCTCACAGTCCCGTGGCCAGTAATCAGCTGAGTCCCAGGGCACAACAGGGCCTGTTCAGAGGAGCCCCGGAGGATGGTCACTCACCCCTTGTGCCAGGATGTGTGACCAAGGTGTCCGCTCATTGCATGACCCAAGACATTGTATTTATCCTGTGCCACATGATGCCATCCAGAGAGAGCAGGTTTGGGAGGTCTCTTGCACATGTAGGGTGATCCAGGGTGTTTTCTGAGCAGTGCCTCCACCACAGAGGCCAGATACACTCCCCTGGGGCACAAGACCTTTTTGCAAGCTCCTGCTTTCTCGCTTTGCAAGATGGTTGTCTCTAGAGGAGACAGAGGACCACAAAGGTTGGACAGAGGACCACTCTTGTCTGGCAGCAGCAGGATGGCGTAAGCCCTAACATGGCCTCTGCTAGATTGCGCTGCCTGAGAGACTGCAACTCACCCATACAATGGCTTCCCACAGCAATAAATGATGTATTTAGCTTGAACCAGAGCTCTGTCCTGGAGATAGAGACAGGAGCCACTGGTCAGGTGTGAGACTTGGGCTTCCCACCATGTGCTGGGGGAGAGAAAAGCCTATCTGGGCATGGACACAGGGACTGGGTTCATGTGTCACTGTGTAATCCCTTGGGCGGTATGTCTGTGGTGTGGCCTGAGGATGAACCTGCTTTATTTCAGTCTGACCTGTACCATAAATTGGGCCTGCTTGTCCTTCCCGCAGCTTCAGTGGCTGAGGTCTTCCCTTTGGTGGAGGACTCAGGGGTCAGAAGCTGCTGAGGGAAGTTGTGGAGGGGGGAGAGGTCCCCAGAGGGGTGAGCCCCTCCCAGGGCTCGACCGTAAGGCATGAGCCACACTCGAACACCAGCCATGGTCCAGCCGGAGCTGTGCCACCTGCCTGCCCTCTCCCAGGCATCACTAGAGGGAGACGGAGCACTGTCTTGTGGCATTGCCCAGAAGCAGCTCCTTAAGCCCCATTTTCCACTCCTTTTCTTTCTGCTTGAGATTATTGCTGGAAATACGACATGGCGGAGTACGCCGGACTCGCTGGGCGCTCGGCATCTTCTCCTGGGATCCTGTGGGGCTGCCCCTGCCGACACCAGGGGCACGGAGCCCTGTGACAGCAGCCTCGTGCACCAACATGAGCATACCCCGTCTGCAAAGCAGCTAAGAGGCAATGCCTATATTAGGGTCTATACTGAACGTGTAGGAGGACATGAGAAAGAAGAGTTGGCTGTGGAGGGCTTGGGCCACCGAAAGGGAAAAGCAGCAAGAGGTCCCACCAAGCAGAAGTGTAAGTGACAATGAGGGGAACACGAGGAGCCGAGAATAGCAGAAAAAAGGCAGGGTTTGCAGAAATAAATCTGTTCTAACTAAGCAATGTTTATATAAACACAGCCAGGAACAACCACTCCTCAGACAGCCTAGACTTCAGGTTAAAGCAGTTGGTGGCTGGGAGCTGAGTGAAGCCAGAGGAAGGACAGCAGGGTGGCTGCCTGGTCACCTCACATCAAAAGGGACCATCAGGCAAAGCTGGGACTCATCTCGCTGAACTTTGTCTGAAAGTTAAGTGTCTAGAAGAAGCTGTCTCATCTCCCAGTCCAAACAAGACACCCCCAAGAGCCAACTCACCTCCTCCTGGGACTGACATAAATGGCGTGGTTCATTCTCTTGATTTACTATCTTTATTGGCTACAGAAGGAGCCTCTAGACTTCACCTAGAAGAGCTGCCTCATTGCTGGCTTGTGCTGGACAGGCCAAGCATAACTTTTAATTGGATCCGCCATGCATCTTTGCCCATTCCACACCAACCTGTTTCTCCTCCATCAAGCATAAACAAACGTATCTTCCAGCAGGACACCTGCCAAGCATATCAAGGACTGAGCCATGCACTACTTGCACAGCTTTTCTAATTTCTGATTTTAATTCACCTGGGTTTAGGTTCTAGCAATGTTCTTGTAATGTTCACAAGTTCTTGCAATTTGCTTCTCTCTTGGTAAGCGTTTTCTCCCCATTAATTTATTTAGTCACTATATTCAAATGTCTTTTCAATTTACATTTTGATAAAGAGATGAAAGAAGAGATTCTTAAAGGCATTTTGAATCATTATATTACTCTTATCTTCTCCAAATTTTTTTAAATCTTAAAAAAACACTGCCAGCAGAACAGTTGGCCTGGTTCCGGAGCTGGACTCATCAAGGCTACGTACAGGATCAAAATTACCTCCCTGATCACATGTGTTTGTCCCTTGGGAACAAATTCAATGTTGTCACATCACACTGGGAGCTTTTGCTGAGGTGTTGAACTGCTATAATTGTTGTGTTGTTTCACTGCCAAAGGTTCCTAGGAGAGACTCCACAGCATATGCCCAATATTTTTGTCTACAGTTTTGTAAATTTGCTTTAGTTGTGCGAGAAATACATTTTTACAGGATGATTCGAAGATATATACAGTTGTATTGGAAATTTTGCCACAGATTTTTTCTATTTGATGAAATAAGGGCTTTTGGAAAAGGTTAATTTTGTGTCCTCTCTATTTCACCTTCCATGTCTCCTTTATTTCTGCATTATATGCACCTCCTCTTCCTGCCTTTCCTCAGGAATGACGTGCAGATACAGATGAATCCGCATCTCTCAAACATTTGTTTCCTAGTTTCTGTCATGGATTGTATTACCAGTTCAAAACTTAAGCAAGTCAGAGTGTTTGCATTCTGAAATATGTACGACACATTATATGAGAAGATTATAGCAAACAGCATGAAATCCAGCTATCATGCTGTTCACAGCAGTTATTTTTCTCTGGTACATTATACTTTCAAATTTATGTCACTGCTGGTCTAATGCTATCTTATGTATAAAATGGCTGCAAATTCTGTTTGAGACACTCTCGTGTTTCCTTCAAGCTTTGTTGTAGAGAAAATAAGAAATGGCAGTCCCAGGACTGGAAGTGGGAGATGGGGGGGACTGGGGACTGGGGAATAGGTTATAGTGCTGTTTTTTAGCAGTGGGTAAATCAGTTCTCCTTTCTCTATTTGATTTATCCACTTGTCAAATAACAATGACTGAAGGGCCATACTGCCAATAGCTTATGCAACTATGGACAGAAAATACATTTATAAGCAGGGACTTATGAATAGAAAGAAACAATTATATCAGCTATGAATGTGCATATAAAACATTGGCAAAATGCAAGCAGCTCTCCTCATATTGCCATCACAGTCTTGGGGAAAAAAGTCCCTTTCTGCAGTGGGGCAGTGGTGAATGAAGAGGAGTGTTAGTGTCTGGGAAACAGCCAGCTCTGCTCCAAGGACCGCACTGACTAGGGATGCTCCAGATCAGCTGGCAGCAGGAGAGAGCGACCTTCCTTCAGCTGCAAGGCTGTGTAACCTGGCCAGAGAAACCCCATGCTCTCCTCTGAGAGTGTCACTTCTGCCCCTTTGGGTCCACCAAACTTTTCACAGTCTCCCCCTAAAGTGGGGCTTGGCCACCTGCCCTGCTGGGCTGCGCGAGCTCTCTGTGGAGCTGGCAGCGTCCTTCCTGCTGTCAAACAAAACATCTCATCATTAGGAATCCCTGCCGCCCCAGGGACCTGAAAAACCACCTCCCAGCTTTCCCAGGGACCATTTGAAAGGCTGGGACACTACAAGTCTGCCTTCTTCCAGCTCCAGGCAGCCGACTTGGCCAAGCAGAGCCCCCCATCCCTCCCTGCGAGTGGGAGAGCTGCACCGGGTGCCGCAGCCCACCAGAGCCCTCTGCCAAGTAGCTGGTGCTGCTCTGCGTGGTGTCATCCACCTGCTCCTTCCTGAGACAGCCTGATTACCATCTCCGTTAGATCTTTAAACAAATNCATTTCGGGGTAAGCTGTGTCCTTTGTAGTGTCTGTGCTCCTCCAACAGTGGAAGCTAAGCAGAGGCTGACCGGGGTTATTTTCCACATGCACAGCTTTGCTTGTGGTGCCAGGATGCATATATAAACTGTGGGGAGAAAGGAGAGGGAGGAAAGGAAAGAAAGATTACAGTCACAGCCCCCTCCCAGTGCACACTGTCTGAATGCTTGGTGGTGGTGTGGTGAGCCCTTTAGAAAATGCTGCAATTCCCCTTCTCCCTTTTTCTAAGAAGTAAATGAAGATGAGCAAATTCATGCAACCATCGTATTTCATTTAATCTTCTCCAAATCCTGGTGCAACACTCCTGAAAAAAAGTCTAGCTAATATGGGATCTGTGCCTCAGAGCACAGAGCTGAGGAGCAGAGAGCTACAGGTCTTGCATGAACGCCCACGACTGAATGTGACTTTTGGAGCAACATAAAACATTTAAAATCTGACAAGCAGGAATGCTCCTGCCGAGAGTCCTCAGATGATGCTCCATGTAGCACAGGCCGTTGTATTTCACAGGCACAGCCAGGTCGCTTCTAAGCTTGTACATTCAAGCTCCTCCCCAGCTGCTTAAAATCCCTGAGAGGCAACAAGCTGTGGGTGCTCCTACATGTGGGTCAGGCCCATAACCTGCTCCTTTGGCTCCCATCTGTTCACCCCCAGACTCGTGGAGAGTAACTCTGGCATCCGCTTTTATTTCTGGGACGCCTGTGACCGCTCTGTTCCCTGCCTTGTGTCAGGGCCAATGCGGGGACACCCTGTCATGCTCTGCTGGTGGCACTGCTCTCCTCCATGTGTGCCCCCCATTCCCGCCTCTGCCCCATTCTAGAGGCTCTTCATGCCCCTCATTTTTTCTCCTACAGCTCCAGTTCTCCCCTTCCCGCCCCTCACTGTGTCCCTTGCTGCATTTACCCTCTGCTCTGGGGCCAGGGGCCATCCTGTATCCTTCAGGCCTTTTTCCACATTTAGGCCCCTGCCTGTCAGGACTGCATGCCACAGAAATCCAGCCCAGGTCATGCTTTAAGACCCTCTGAAATTTAAAGATGTTTGTATCCAGGGATCTGGCAGCTAAAGATACAGCGCATTAGTGAATCTGAGGTCCTATCTGCAATTTCAGACGTGTCCAAATTTAGAGAACGTTCAGACATTTTTTTTATGTCTGACAGGCTTATGCCTGTCTTGACTTAAGATCCTTGACAAATAGCTATGTGAGTGTGTGGTCATGCTGGCACACTCGGAGAGATGTCAGCGAGTCACTGACCACCAGCAAACGCTGCCCTTGCCAGAGGGGCCTGAAGCACTGGCCAGGATGAAACAAGGGGGCCACAGTGGAGACAACCAAAGTTGTTCCTCCTTCTGCTTGTTCCAGCTGCTTGCAGGAACACGGGACTGAGGGCATGTTACATGTTAATAAACTGTAGTAGACTGGAAAGATAGCTGAATCATATAGTCAGGCTTTTCCTCCCAATGGAAACAAGGACCCGAGTATCACTAATCAACCTAATTGCAGGCAGTAATGTGACAGATCCAAGAAGAAGAAATAAATGCCTCTTTCCCAGGAGGAATCTCCATGGAGATGAGAGGGTATGGGACACATCTGGCCCCAAATACCCAGGATTGATACATGCATTATGGATAGCAGCAGCCAGTGTGTGCACTCCCATCTCCTCCACAATAACAGCCTGCCACCACCATTTTTATACCTGCCACAGTGTAATTTTGTCCCCCAGGGGTGATGTCTGCTCAGCCTGCAAATCAAAACAGGGGGACCATGACTGCAAGTCATTGCGTTTGTCACCAAACCTGCTTACCTTCAGCAGTATCTGGCTATGCAGCTTCAAATACTTGCCAGAGGATATGGAGCATGGGTGGACAAGTTGCCATCACATGAGAGAGCTGCAGGAGGCTTTCCTCAGGTTAGACCAAGCCCCAGATGAGGCTCTTCTCCAGACATCTCTGAAGCATGACAGCATCTCATCCTGGGCAATAGCAGGGCTTGTTGGCTGAGGTCCTCATGAACTTCCTCGCTGCACTTGCAGCAATGAGTCACCCATACAGCTCCTTCCCATAGAGCTGGGTGCACAGCTGGTGCTCCCCAAAAGCCCTAGGACATCTGCTTCACCCCTGCTGACCTCCCCAGTGCTCCCAATTCAGATGAACGCCAGCCCTTTCCATGGGCATTGGCTGAAGGTGGCCTGCTTGGCCCTTTTTCTGTTGTGTGCAGTGTTCGCGTTACCCCTTTGCCCCACCACACACAGTGTTTCAGATGTTTTCACGGACCGCAGCATCTTCTGCTTGTTTCTCCCACCAGAAATCCAAGTCATGCCCCAACCTGGCAGCCCTCGTGGCCTACCCAACACTGACCCTTACAACCTATTAATCACAAGATTAACCCATGGGTTAATAACCCATACAGTAAGATACCTACCTGCACTGAGTATAAACTGGGCCTATGGTGTGAAAAGTGATGTCTTCTTTTAGCAGTTAATGTATATGAAGGGCATCATGTGCCCCGTTTTTGAATGGATTTGCTTCTATTATTTTCAACACGTATGCAAATAGCCAGTCTTGGCTCCATGCCTGCTAATTAGGGAGGCCTTATGATTCACCGTCATTACATTTAGCAGATCTCCGTGAACTGAAGTTAAAATATCAAGATTCCAGGGCACAAAAGCTCTTTTATAACCTTCATTCACAATTAGGCTTGTGCTGCATTCTTGCCATTTTGAAATGACCCTTGTTTTGAACACTGCATCTTGTGATGCGCAAATTGACTACAGGAAAAGGTTTCTAAACTAACGTAACTCATTGATAATACAATAGTTGTATGTTTTATCTACAGATCTCTGACCTAGGGAGTCATTATTTCTTAGAGCCTTTGCCGTAGCAAGGGAGAAACAGTGCAGAGTATTATTGAGAATTATTGTGTATGAACAGCACATTATTTTACAATATTTTCATAACATAAGCCTGTTCCAAGTACCAACTGGAATATCCAGAAGAGCACTCTTAACTGATGGCTCCAAATTCCCCATTGGCACTATGTTTCACAGTGGCAGCTATAACCTTCCCAGTCCTCGCACATGTTTCTCATCTCATCTGAAATGCATGTATTTATACAGATCCTGGTGTGACTCCAAGGAACCTGTTGTGATTTATCAAGGGAATATTGTGCATTTGGAAATTGTCTGCATACTTACCTACACAATGGGCTCCTCTGCTACATGAACCCCCTTGAGACAGCTCCTTCCCCCGTCCCCCCCCAGCCGCTCCTCCTGTTTGCTTGTTTATTCTCCTGCACATTGGCATTTCTGGCCATGCATCTCCGTGTTCCCACACAACTTTTTGGGAACAGCAGGTCACACTGTCTGGTGAACCATTCACCCCTCGTTGTGTACATGCATGGTGCTAGAGAAGTTCAACAAGGCCAAGTGCAAGGTCCTGCACGTGTGGCAGGGCAATCCCATGCACAAATACATGCTGGGCAGAGAATGGATTGAGGAGAGGATCTCCCCTGAGGAGAGGACTTGGGGGTGTTGGTTGATGAGAAACTCAACATCAGCCAGCATGCGCCCTGACTGCCATTGAAGCAGCCATGTCAGCTGAGCCTGGGCAAAGGAAGGTCTGTGGTGGGAACCTGAGAGACATGGAAGAGAGGAGAAGGATTTGTAGAAGAGGCTTTCAGTGAAGAAATGAAACTTGTGGTTTTTTAAAACAAAAACTCAGCCTCTCAGCTATTTGTAAGGTCAGCAGCTGCAGTGGGGCTCTGGTTTGGGAGGTAACAGCAATTAGGCTTACAATTAGTAACGATAAATGAGCATTTTTACAGCTGTGCAATCTCACTGCCCCACTCTGTGTATCCCAAAGTTGTTCGTGCAGCCCTATCAAGAAGGTACATCTGTTCTTGCTTGTATTGAGCTCATGTTTTCCCGCTTCTCTTCACAGCTGTGAGGGGCTATTTTCTCAAAACAGAATCTCAGAGATGAGCCTGTAGGTAACAACTTTATCTAAAAAGCTGGGCTGCATGCATAAGCCTAAAGCATTTGTCTATACGGATATATAGGATAGACATCGGCGGTGCTCTCAGCCAGCCTGTCATGTGAATCCCAGTCTATATTTCACTATGAGGGTAGCACCAAAGTCTTCTATGTTGTACTTTGTGTTTCTTGACCATGGCACTGAGATGTTTAGCACTCTTTCATGGAGCTGCTCCATGGGCTTGTAGCTCCTTCTGAGCTTGTCTCTGCTGTTGAGACAGCTGTTGAGAGTTACTGTGTTGACAGCTGGTGGAAATGGGTCTTGCAGAGGTCTAAAGGTCAGTTTGAACCAGCACAGTGGTTATCTGCAGCACCCAGACTGCTGCAGGGAGAGAGATGGTTTTTCACCAGCCATTCTTCATGACTACTCAAACTTCTCAAGACTATTTCATCAAACCTTTTTGACACTGATTTTCTGCTGTGATTGTGTGTGAAAGCTGTTGGGGAAGTGCCTTTGTGTCATCACAGAGACACATGAGGTGAAGAACAGCTCTTGCTAACAATTAACCTTCCCCTCAGGAGTGTGGATGAAAGGCTGTTGTAGCATGAAAAGTATACGACGTCAAAGGACCAAAAATATAGCAGACAAGAACTTGCAGACAACTTCTCTTTCAGCCAAATTTTTCTCTCAGTTCCTTCCTATACTACTTCAGGCAGTGCAGTCCCATCAGCTTGAGTATTACTCCTTTTGTTTGTTTGTTTGCATGAAGGCCTTTGACTTTGGTATGAAACTGTAGATTTCATCACACCAGGACATAGAACATACATGTAAGAAACAAGTAGCCAGTGGCCTGGACTCTACGGTACAGGAAAACACTTGAACATGAAACTCAAGAATATATTTTTTTTCCCCTTAAGAAGGTATTTCTATCACTTTGTAGAACCATTTTTATATTTCTTTTCAGGACGTAAAGAATATGTTAGCCCTGCATGTACACGGTGAAGTGTGTGCATCCAAATTTAAGTAATGAAAAGGATGGTGCTTGGACTAGCATGACAGATGTCTCTCCATCAGCAACCATCCTAGATATTTTCAGAGATACAGGTGCTTTGGAGAGTGTGCTGGAGCTTGAGATCATAGTATTTGGGCAGGATGACTGGAGCTGCCCTAGCTGGCAAGAGGAACAAGGTTGGCTCAGGTTTATCTGCAGCTGTGGCTGGTCTCTGTGGGACTCCTTGAAGCTAGGTTATGGTTTCCCTTGCTGGCAGCTATACTGGTGTGGAGGCGAATAGTGCTGCGTGACTGGAGAGTAAGGGGTGTTGGCTCATATTGTATAGAAAAAGACTTGGAAACAAGCAGACAGTGCTGATAAGTGTCCTGACAGCTACAAGCAATCAAACAACTCGCCATCTACCTTCGTTTCTTTGCTTTGAGGGTTATTTTGAAACAGATTTCTTCTGTGAGATCTAACCAACATTTCCCACAGGGCTGGGCAAAGTGGAAGGTAAATGGCAGAGAGAAGGCTGGCATGAGTATCACCAGGCAAATTGCAAACAATGCCCAAAGAAAGAAACCAGACACAAGGGTGGAAGATTTCCTCAGACTGCTCTTTCTCCCACTTCTCACCCTTGGCTCAGAAGATCCTGAATACATGGTGGCAGGTCCCTGAGGTGTGCCATGCTTGCCAGCAAGCCCTGGTTGTGTTGAAGTGGGGTGGAGGTGATGAAGCCCACCTACTGCTGCTCTTCAGGCTCCTGTGTTCAGACCAAAACAAGGTAAAGTTCAGCTGTTACCACACTTAGTTAAAATAATGGGTTTCTTTGGGATTATGCAAGTGTCACATGGTACCCAAAGCTGAAAGGCGCCTGTGTGATGGGGTGTTGCACTCAGATTTTTGCAATCTTCTGCCTCCTACGTATACAATATTACCCGGGTGTTTCTGCCAGTGTATGCACTCAGAAGTGCTCTCCCCAGCAGTGATGTGATCTCTGCTTTATTCAGCATGTAAGATTCCACCTTGGTGGCCTTGCTGGTGAGAAATTATTCTGATCGCAACACCACCTTGTTGCACCCAGGGCGCCTACACGGAGCTTCCTGTGCTCTTCCCCAGTCTGGTGCCTCCTTCAGTCTCGCTTGAATTTGTTGTTCAATAGATGTTTCCTGCCATGGCAGAGCATCTCCAGCTGTAGCCTCCCATAGTGTGGAGCTGATGCCACACCACTGGAGTCTGGAGGATTTCTTTGTAACCTTTTTGTCTTTCTCTGAGCTATTCCCTTTATTTTAAGCCGACCATAAACCCCAGAATAGACAAAAGTGTATGTACGTTATGAAATTCAACAAGAACAAGTGTAGGGTACTACACCTGGGGAGGAATAACCCCATGCATCAGTACAGGTTGGGGGCTGACCTCCTGGAGAACAGCTCTGGGGAAAGGGACCTGGGAGTCCTAGTGGACAACAGGATGACCATGAGGCAGCAATGTGCCCTGGTGGGCAAGAAGGCCAATGGCATCCTGGGGTGCATCAAGAAGAGTGTGGCCAGCAGGTCGAGGGAGGTCATCCTCCCCCTCTACTCTGCCCTGGTGAGGCTGCATCTGGAGTATTGTGTCCTGTTCTGGGCTCTCCGGTTCAAGAAAGACAGGGATCTGCTGGAGAGGGTCCATCAGAGGGCTACAAAGATGATCGAGGGATTGGAGCATCTCTCTTATGGGAAAGACTGAGGGACCTGGGTCTTTTTAGTCTAGAGAAAAGAAGATTGAGGGGGGATCTTATTAACACTTACAAATACTTAAAGGGAGGGTGCCAGGGGGATGGCAACAGTCTTTTTTCAGTGGTGCCCAGTGATAGGACAAGAGGGAACGGGCACAAACTTGAACATAGGAAGTTCCATCTTAACATGAGGAGGAACTTCTTTCCTTTGAGGGTGACAGAGCACTGGCACAGGCTGCCCAGAGAGGTTGTGGGGTCTCCCACTCTGGAGACATTAAAAACCTGCCTGGATGCCATCCTGTGCAACCTGCTGTAGGTGACCCTGCTCAGGCAGGGGGGTTGGACTAGATGATCTCCAGAGGTCCCTTCCAACCCTGACCATTCTGTGATTCTGTGATTCTGTGATTCTGTATATTTACTTTCTGCAGTTTCCCAGATCCGACAGAGGAAGCACCAGTGCTCCTCTGTTATGCACGTTTGACTGGAGTTCAGTGATATCTTAACTTTGCATTTACTGTTTCTTCCTCTAGCAGCAGCTGCTTCCCTGATCTTGGTGGGGATAATTTAGGAGAGTGTTATTCAGCTCTGGCTGTGCTCTGTGCACTGCAGTGGCCAGCATGAATGAGGGGAAGCCCCACCTGCATCTAGCTTTGCTGCAGAGCATAATTCATGCACCAAGAGGTCTGATAAGGGAAGGAGAGCACAGTCGGAGGAGATGATAAATTCCTCAACTTTCACCACTGAGTTTAATGCAAGTGGCTAGAAAATGTACCCACCTCCAGCTTCTTATGCTAGCCTGTGCTCATCAAGTAGTATGGACGTTTTAAATAGTTATTGCCAATTTCAGACAGCTCCTGCATGTTCTGTCTGCATGGAAAGAAATCCTCAAACAGTTTTGACAAATATTTTTCCATCAAAGTCTTTAATGTAATTGATGTTGAAACCTTTTGTAAAATAGCTTTGATTTTTCACAAAAATCTCAGCATGAAAAGAGCAAATTAAGTAATCTAGTGTAGTTCTGAAAAACAGCTGAAGAACAAAGAAATTTTTAGTTTCACTGTGCTCTTTAGTTTACTCTGTTTCTGCTTTTTTAAAACTCCACTTTTCCCCTCTTTTTTTAATACCATCTCTCTTTTTCAGTGGGATGACAAGAGAAACCATTCCAAAAGAGAAAAAAGCAAACCCATGTTTTTTTTCTTTTTCTTCACATTTTAAAACTTGAAGTGAAAACTGGGACTTGATGTGAAACAAATGCCAGTTTTAGTTTGATATTTTATGTCAAGAAACCAAACACTTGAGTGCCGGGAAAAAGGAGGGGAGGGGAAGAAGTCACATTTTCCATCAGGCACCTTTAAGGTATCTCGACCATAACGCCCACATCCAATTTTCCGAACAAAACTTTGAAGTAAAGGAGAACAGCAGCCACCGGTCTCCTCTGACTCGTTCAGCACCCTCCTTCGATCGCTCAGAACAGAGTAATTTGTTTTCCTCACCTCATTTTCAAAATTCAAACAAAGGAGATTTTTGGCTCTCAGCCTGTGCAAGGCAATAGGCAAGGGCTGCAGGGGATGGGGGGGTGTGCAGGTCCCAGTAGCTCTCCTCTGATCTGTGACAGGGACCTGTCATCTGTGTCACTAAGCACTAAGGCTGGGCACTCGGGAGCACAGGACCGATGCAGCACTTTTGCCCTAAGCGACGTCCTGAGCGTTACTGCTCTGCCCTGCAGACATGTGGACAGCCAGAACGTTAGCAATAACATTACTCCACTGCTTGCGCATTCCTTGCCAGGCAAATAACAATAAAACCTGAAGATTATAACTGCCAAATGTTTTTTTCTGAATAACTTAGACTGTAAGACCCTCTTTACAGCGGACCAGCTGAAATAAAAGGTCCTCTCTCCCAGACCTGGAGTGTGCAGAGCTTGCCCAGCTCACCTTGTCTCCAGCCATTGGCACCATCTGGACTCCCCAGAGGAAGCTCTCACACCTAAGGGAGAGTTGCAAAACCTAGACAAACAGCAGCGACTGCCTCCCAAGCTGTGGACAAGGATCTCCACCTCCAAGGAGGTACTGTGACATGGTGAGTGGCACAAGCGTAATGGCCCAAGAGCTCCCTGTCCAGATTTCTGCCATGGTTTGACCATGTCTGCTGCTTAGCCCAGACGCTCTTTCATATATTGGCTCACACTGCACTGAGGAAAACAGAGAGACATTTTCCACCGTTGCTATCAGGGTTCAGCCGCAGCAATGTGAGAGTCCTACTGTGAGACAGCTTCCAGCTGGTAGCAGGGCTTTCAGCACGGTGTCATCTAACCCTTCTGGGAGCAAGTGTCGGGAAAGCAGTCTGGAGAAATGCAGTGCCTCAACCAATCAAATAATAACGGGTGGTGCTACTTGGATAAGATGCATCCTGAGAAATACACTTGAGCTGACATTTAGGGATCAGACTAAACCTAGAAAGAATTTTCCATCCCTAGTGGTTATAATTTTATGAGGGTCATTCCTACACTGAAAGACTGCTAGAGAAATGCAAAATCAGCACCGCTTTTACCAGGTTTTTTAAAAGCCTCATCGATTGGGCATTGTTTTTGTAAAATGAAAAAGCAGCTGTGATTCAGCCCTGCACGTCCAATGGATCAGGTTAAATTATTCCAGTCTAAGCCCACCTTGAAAATAAACATTTTCCTCCTCATTTAATTTCTCTTGCATATGGTTCATTTCTCATCATCATCATCTGGGCAGAGAAAAAGCTGCTGTGATTGACAGCTCAGAGAGCAACAGATGGTGCTGTTTCTGTTCAAGTGAGACCTAGAGAAATAAGCCTATTCAGTGGCATTACTCTATCTCCTCAAAGTCATTTTTTTGTGATGAACTCTGTCAATACCTTCTACGTTGAGCACTCAGATACACACCAACTTTAAATTAAAAAAAAACCAACAAAACCCAAAACCAAACAACAAAACATTTCTAGGTTTGCGTGCTTTACCAACATTTCTCACAAGTTTAAAAGCAGATGGTTTGTCACACAAGCATCAGTATGGCTGCTGCAGTACAGAGCAACATATTCACAATGCAAAATTCCCTAGTCATCGCTAGGATTGATGGTACTACTCACTATGCAGCTACCATGTAGCACATATGGGAGGCTAAAAAGCATAGCAAGTTCCACAAGAGCAAAATAAGTTAGTTGCTTGAGTGTGTATCCAGAGTATATAACCAGAGTATCCAGAGTATAGATATTATCCAGAGTACAGATATTACTTTGAAATGAAGTGGCATAAGTGGGAATGCCGTGTCTGGGTAATTTAGACAAAGAGTGCTCAGCAAGTTCCTACTTTGCATTTCCCAGAGAATGAATTTTCTACACCCCATTTTTTTCTGCACAGTCAAAACACAGCAGGGCTGGCAAACAGAGCCCCATTAATCCTGACGTGGAGGAAATCTCCCATGTAAAGTAGAATTTCAAGCTATTCATCTATGGTTTTGGTCGTCTAGACTTGTTATCTCTCTGTGTTTTCTAAACTTGGTCTTTCCCTCTCAGAAGCATATCTGACCAACATGGTTGCTCGGACACATTCTCCTCTTTTGGGCCGCAGGCAGTTTCTGAATGACCTTCACAAGCAGCTCTGAGATGCGGCTTAGTGTCGAATACCCAAATTCTCCCTGGCCTGTGGGGCCAGCCGCAGCTTCTTCAGCCCCTCCAGCATCCTACCTGCTGCCCACAGAGTGAGGGCTCCTGACGTAGCCCCAGACCAGTAAAGCAACATAAATGCTTTGCCAGGTTGAGGTAGATGAAAACACAGGTTTAAGGTCTTTCATTAACTGGGACCAGAAGTTTGGTGCTAACCCTGAGTGGCAGGGTTTGCTTAGCACTTGAGAGGCTTCAGTCATTATTTTGACAAGGTATATTTTTAAAAAATGGGTCTTTAAAAAAACTGAGAAAAACTAACTTTGCCTTAAGTGACCCTAATATTAAAACACTTATTGATCAGTAATTGAAATGAATTCTTCCCTACCCACCCAAGTGGGTGAAGTGGTTGGAGATATTCTGGTGTGTGACATTATTTCCCAGGGAAGGGGTGGAGGTGTCAGCGCAGAAATGAAGTTTTTCTATTCCAGAAGCCTTCTTTGGCTACGGGAGCTGAAGGTGGTGAAAGCCAAGCACCCAGTGCAGGGAGCACTGCCACAACCATCACCCACTTCACTATGCTGCAGGTATCATTCCCCCAAGGCCCTGTGCACTCAAGGGCTCTCTCTTATATCAAAAGCCATTTACATTGCTCTGGTCACAGGAGGGGGCTCTGCTGTCTGCATGTGTGTGAGAGAGACAAGTACTTCAGTCTGCTTGAGCTTTGCATGTTTTTCATCACAAAGCTATAAATGAGTTAATTAATGGGTTGATCTACAGGACACCAGGCATGCTGGCAACAGGTAGGGAAAGCCTAACCCGAAGGGGAAGAAAGATCCTGGGACAAGAATTAGCAGGGCTTTAAACTAGGTTTGAAGGGGGATGGGGATGAAACCAGGATTACAAAAGTGGAGCCTGGGAGCAGCATACCAGCGCTTCTGGGTAAAAGTGTTAGCAAGGTCTTGCAGTCTGTCTCAGTGATGGTGGGGGATGGTGATCCATGTGGTAGTGAAGACATGAGGGGTAGTGATAGGTTGGTAACTACAAAAGTGTCTGAGCACAATCAGATGGGAATTAGGGCTTGTCCCCCCAAAAAGTGGCAGGACAATTAGCCCAGCTGAAGTGCATCTACACTAATGCACGCAGCATGGGGAACGAACAGGAGGAGCTGGAGGCCATTGTACAGCAAGGATACTATGATATAGCTGCCATCACAGAAATGTGGCGGGAAGACTCACACAACTGGTGTGCTGTGATCAATGGCTACCAACTTTTCAGAAGGGATAGGCAAGGAAGGTGGTGAGATGGCCCTCTATGTTAGGGGCAGTTTTGAATGTCCAGAACTTAACAGTGTGAATGACAGTGTCAAGTGTTTATGGATAAGAATCAAGGGGAAGGACAATAAGGCAGACATCGTGATGGGAGTTTGTTATAGACCCCCCAATCAGAATATAGAGGCTGATGAAATATTCTATAAGCAGCTGGCAGAGGTCTCGTGATTGCTTGCCCTTGTTCTCGTGGGGGACTTCAACTTCCCAGATGTCTGCTGGAAATATAACACAGCAGAGAGGGAACAATTCCAGAGGTTCCTGGAGTGTGTGGAAGGCAACTTCCTAACACAGCTGGTGAGGGAGCCAAATAGGGAAAGCGCCCTACTGGACCTACTGTTTGTTAACAGAGAAGGTCTTGTGGGGGATGTAAAGGTTGGAGGTTGTCTTGGGCAGAGTGACCACGAAATGGTAGAGTTCTCAGTTCTTGGAGAAGCAAGGTGGGGAGCCAGCAGAACTGCCACCCTGGACTTCCAAAGGGCAGACTTTAGCCTGTTTAGGAGCATGGTCAAGAGTGTCCCTTGAGAGACAGTCCTGAAGTGCAAAGGTCCTCAGGAAGGCTGGTCATACTTCAAGCAGGAGCTCTTAAAAGCACAGGAGAAGACCATACCCATGTCCCAAAAAATGAGCCGATGACGAAGAAGACCAGTCTGGCTAAATAGAAAGCTTTGGCTGGACCTCAGGCACAAAAGGAAAGTTTACATTCTTTGGAAAAGGGGGTGGCAACTTATGAGGAATACCAAGATGTAGTGAAGCTTTGCAGGGGGGAAATTAGAAAGGCCAAAGCTCAAGCAGAACTCAGCTTGGCCACTGTGGTTAAAGGTAACAAGAAGAGGTTCTTTCAGTATATCAATAGAAAAAGGAAGACTAGGGAAAATGTAGGCCCACTGATGAATGAGACAGGCGCCCTAGTGGTGGAAGACACAAAGAAGGCAGAATTACTGAATGCCTTCTTTTCTTTGGTCTTCACTGCTAAAGCTGTCCATCATGAATCCCAGACCCTGGAGGCAAGGGGGGTCTGGAGAGAGGAAGATTTTCGCTCAGTTGAGGAGGACCAGGTTAGAGACCACTTGGCCAAGCTGGACATCCATAAGTCCATGGGCCCTGACGGGATGCACCCGCGAGTGCTGAGAGAGCTGGCAATGTTATTGCTAGACCACTCTCCATCACCTTTGAAAGGTCATGGGGAACAGGAGAGGTGCCAGAGGACTGGAGGAAGGCTGACATCACTCCAATCTTCAAAAAAGGCAAGAAGGAGGACCCAGGGAACTACAGGCCGGTTAGTCTCACCTCTGTTCCTGGGAATGTAATGGAGCGACTCGTTCTGGATGTCATCTCCAAACACGTTGAAGAACAGGAAGTTATTGGAAGTGGTCAACACGGATTTACCAAGGGTAAATCATGCTTGATCAATCTGATAGCCTTCTATGACATAACGTGCTCTAGGCAATCCTGCTTTAGCAGAGGAGTTGGACTAGATGATCTCTAGAGGTCCCTTCCAACTCTGAAAATTCTGTGATTCCGTGAAATTTTGACAAAAACTTGGTGTTCAGGTCTGTGAACTTGCATTAAACCATGAGCATTTGGCTTGTGGCAGTAGAACAAGACAAGTAAGTTTTGCAGTGATCTTTCCAGCCCTATTTCACACCAGGGCTTAGACCAACGTGTAAACCAGCAATGGTCTGTAAATGTTCAAAGGTTGTCCAGCTTCCACAGGAATGGCTGTGACCTGTATTACAAAGCAATGGAGACAGTCATACAAAACCTACATCCTTGCTGGATGTAGAGTCTGTTCTTAACTTTAATGTATGAAGAAGAGATAAAATTCAAATCCATGAGAGCCACAGCATGAACCATGAGCAAGACACTTGATCTACAGCTTTCAACATGGATCTCTGAATTAAGATATTAAAGCCATGGGTGGATGGATGTGCGGGTGGATGAATGGCAAGAACTGCTCTTGCTGTGTTTACAGGGTACTGACTACAGAGATCCGACAGACGAGATATGAATTAGAGGCTTCACATAAGGTTTCTGAATCTGAATGCTAGTTTTCTGCCCTTCAGGGGTGGAATGAGGGTTATTCAGCAGATAAACGTGTTACTCCCCTGATCCCATTCCTTCAAACACATGCAGTCTGATGTTTGGAAGGCACTCCAGAGTATCAGGTGGCTCATCCAGAAGCAACATTCTGTTCCCATGCTATCAAAACTGGGTTTGTCCCTAACTTCAATACATTCGATCCCTCCCCTGGTATTATTGTTAATCCCACTGCCATGAATAGGCGTACAGCGTTGTAGCTTTTGCTCCAGCCAGCTTCTTTCAAGCTAGAAAGGAAGAACACTCAGGAAGATACTGGAGATAACTCATCCACACCCACTGCTGAGACGCGCCGTGGAGCCGGTGCAGGGAGAGCAGCTGCCTGGCAGCTGCCTGCGGTGCTCGCCAGCAGCACGCTCCAGCTGGCGCAAGCGGCTCGCCGCTCCCCGGCGACATCCTCCTGCAGATCCCATTGCCCTGTCTGACGCCAGGTTCAGTTCCAGTTTTTCCTCAATTAAAAGGGATGTGTGGCACCGGGGCAGGATCCGTCTCCTTCGTCAGCAAGCTGCACGCACGCTATGTGCTCTGGGCACGGAGACAAGCTGGGCTGCCTCCTCTCTCTGTTGATGGAACTTACACCAGAAATGAATGGTTTAGATACCTGAGTCTGGCCTCAGCTGAAATGTTCCTTTCCCCTTTTTCACTTTCCTTTCCCTCCCTCCACTGTCCCCAGAGCGTCACTCCACTGCAGGGGGTCCACACTTGGCAGTGCTGGGCAAGACTGATCCGGTGGCAGCTCCTGCTGCTCTGCTCACTGCAACTGTAGCATCCTACTTGCTTTGATAGTAAAGTAAGGTCAGACCACTAGCAATTCTGGTCCTTTTGGGGTTTCCCCTCCCCAAAAGCAAACATTTCCCCTTTGTGGTGCCCATCATAGCAGGACCCCACATCACATTGCAGGTTCCTGCAGGGTGCGAACCTCAGTTTGGATGCAAAAATGAATCTACAGCAAGATCCCAGACCGAGCCAGGCAGAAAAGCATGTTATAAATTACATTTGGACATGCGATAGGCAGTCTCAGGCTGACATTGCACACACTGAGGACGGTTCAGGCATGCAACTAGGAAGGAGGCAGATGAGGTCCCTTTCCCCTATGGTTGCTGTGCTGCAGGGGTCTGGGAGAGCTGTGCAAACCCTGTTTGACAGAAGCTGTGACCCTAGCAAAGTGGTTGTGGTCAGCTAGACTTAAAACTTTAGCAGGTCACTTCAGACCCTCCCAGCTCCAGCCACATACACTGCTGTGGAATGGTAAATCTGTTTCTGAGTTGCACAAGCACTNGGTCCCTTTCCCCTATGGTTGCTGTGCTGCAGGGGTCTGGGAGAGCTGTGCAAACCCTGTTTGACAGAAGCTGTGACCCTAGCAAAGTGGTTGTGGTCAGCTAGACTTAAAACTTTAGCAGGTCACTTCAGACCCTCCCAGCTCCAGCCACATACACTGCTGTGGAATGGTAAATCTGTGTTTCTGAGTTGCACAAGCACTTCTCCCCTGCCAGGTTGGGTGGACACCTTTAGCTTCTGTCTCTGTGGCTCATCTTTGCTCTACCTGTGTAACCTCCTGCCATACTTCTGCCAGTGGGGATTGATTTTGCCTGGTTTTCAGGAAAAGACTTGCTTGCCTGTTGCCTGGGACACAGGTAACCTGTGCAGCGTGGTGTTTCAGGAGGCAGGGGGAAATGAGGTAAGGACTCACAGCAGAAAATCTCATCAGCTGAAACAATGGTAATGATACCATTCTGAAGACTTTCAGAAGTTACCTGAAAGGATTTAATTTCATTTCTCAGAGGCACCCTGAGAAGCACAGTTTTTCTCTGAAAAATAAAATAAATTACTTAAAAAGGAGCGCCTGTGGCAAGTCTGAATCAATTTTATCAGCAGACAGGTGAAACCAAGTATCCAAGAGGAGGTGAGAGCTGCTGCCTGGGGAGAGGGGGCAAAACGAAGATTTGCCCCAGCTCCACTCCCCCAGCTCTCCCTCAGCCAGTGGGGAAGGAGAGGTCTGACCTTGGCCAGCCCCATCCTGGCTCCCTGCTGCCGTGTAGGGGTTGTGGTCTGCCAGCTTCCCCCTGGGCTGGCAGGTCCTGCCGCCTTTGCTGCTGCCGCAGCAGATATATCACCAAAGGCTGCCGCGCGGTGCAGAGTTTTTCTCTCTTGCACATCTCTGCGACGCTGCTGCCATCTTTCCAGCTGCAACCTGGCAGCTGCCTGCTTCACCCGTGCCTCCGGCTGGCCACAGGGTGCTGCAAAATAAAGGTGCTGATTGCAATGGTAGCATTGCTTTTCCTACATGCCACCCTTATAACTCAGCCCAGAGGTGGAGGTGTAGGCTGGGCTTGCTGCCTTGTGCGTCGGGAGTGTCTCTGCTCAGAGGTTTGCTAACAATGCTGTGGCTGAGCCTTTCATAATAATACTTAGGTTTCTTTCCCACCAAAAACTGAATTTGACACTACTGATGAGGTTAATAGAAATTACAGGTGTAGGGGGAAACTTGTTGAGCCAAGTGTGTCCCACTGCAGAAGATCTCTTGGCCATCATTCAATGTCCCATCTGTTTTTCTTATGAACGAATGAGCAACATTAAAATCAGATCAGTAAATTTAATGTCTGCTTTAGCAGCTTCTGTGTTCTGAGGTTTCTAAGGCTTTTCTAAAGATGTGTGAGAGAAATAAGGTATCTTTATTTCTTTCCAAAGCCTGTGTTGGCTGAATGAATCTGAGCTCTATATGAAAAAATTACACTTTCTATGAACCCATCCAGACTTCTGCACTTGTTAGCTTTGAATTGCCAAAGCTGCCAAGATGATGGACTTCTCTAAAGAAAATAATATTAAAGCCACTTTTTCTCCTAAATAGAAACAGTAATGAGTCAACAAGAAACCAAATTAATTTATACACCTAAGGGGTAATTGATTTAGGAAACAAGCCTTACCTCTGTCAGTTTTTCCTTGGTAAGGCTTGTAGAAAGGTTTTCTTTCCAGAAAGCATATTAAAAATGAAAAGCAACGTATCTTTCCATAACGTGTTTCTAACAAAGTAAATAGACATAGCAGTGCTGTGGGTGGCCATAACACAGCAATTACAGGCTGAGAGGGAAGGTGGTTTTGAAACTGAACGTTCTGGCACGAGATGATAGCAAAGATACTAGCTCAGTGCCCATCCACTTTTTAAGTGAGTCTAATATTTTTTACTTATTATTTGGAGTCAGTCTCCCAAAATAAAACTTCAGGACATGTACATAAGCCTGCACCTTTGATAGGGTCAGTGTCACCTGAAACAGGTGATGGGGCACCTCGGAAAGCCTCTCACTACCCTGCCTCTGAGTACGTTTGGTGTGTGCAACTTACACCATATTGTAGAGGATGAATTGCTTATACAAGGCCCTCAGCTGCTCGTGTGACTTTTAGTTTCATGTCATAGAAAAAGAAGCCTTTTTTAGCCATCCCTTTGCTGACATAAGTCCTGCAGGATCCATACGTGGTAAGAGCAAAGTAAGGGATCCCGCTGTCCTCAGTGGCAGGGTACAGAGCAATTAGTGGAGTAACTGGCACTGTGTGGATCATGTCACTGCAGACTATAAGCAGTAACAAGCTAACCCTTGTCAAAAGCAATAAGCCAGACAGGGAAAGAGGGATGGAAGCAGAGTGAAAGAAATTGTCCAGTTCAAAGGATTTCACAGCTTTCCCCACCTATGAAAGCTCAGGGAAAGACAAAACTGCTCTGCAAAGGAATTATCCATGATCCTACAACTCCACAGCCATCTCAGATGGAAACATCACCATCTGCGGCTGGGCCACCACCAAAAAGGCTATTCCAACCCATTTTGGGTTATCCCAGAGCATCAGCCTTACCAAGAAAATGGCAAGACACTACTCCAGTGCTGCTACCAGAAAGAATTCGAGGAAATCCTTCAGCGTTTGCAGGCCTAAAGGGCAAAAACCTTAGGCAGCATTGCTTTCCTGGTTATTTTTTACACTGTCTGCTGAACCAGTCTTCATTTGATTTACACCATGACAGAACATTTTATTCATCTTGCCAGTGTGCGTGGTTGTGTTCACGGAAATCGACTCACATGATGCATCTTCCCTCCAGGGCAGCACACCATGGGCTGGAGACACTGCCTCACTGTGCCTGGCCTGCTTACACTAGCAGGAGAAGGGACTTCTCCAAAGTTGAAGGACACCCTTCACAGCACCTGGCTAATGTTGAAATGACATCGTAGCTCTCAGAGGCACCCCCAGCTCTGTACAGCACCTATTCCTACCTCCCCTGTCTCCTGAAGAGACTATACTGATAGATTGGGCAGATTACAACATCACTCTCTTGATATAGAGCCATAAATAGTTGCTCAGGTCCTTAATTGCAGCACGGAGCCCTGGAGCTGAAAGGCTGCTCTTTTGTCTTTGATAGAGTGAAAACTTCACATAGCATGAATGCTTGAAACTGCAGAAGGAGGTATGCCTGTAGCGCTGCTAGAGAACTGAGGTGTCCAGCCAAAACATTTAGGTCTAGCTTGCTTTTATTTCCACTTCACTCACTGTGAATCAGTCCAACAGCTGTCATAAGGGCATGAACATTTGGTGACAAATGTGACGGCCGAAAACTGGACACACTCCTGGAAGTCCTGCAAAAGCCATCCCTTCAACCAGAAGGAGTCATTGCTGACAGTCTCAAGACCGAAGGCCTGGACGTGGTTGGTAACAGGTCTAGGAACAGCCTGTAAGCGTGTGGAGCATTGTAGGAATATCCATCCTTTCCTATGGATGAATAAGGAATTCCTCAAGTGTATAAAGCCATAATCTATTGCAAACGCCATAAAAGAACCACCATGGTGATATAATTTCCTTTTCAAACTTTTTTTTTCTTCTCTCTGTGAAAGCAAATATTTAGAAACCAAATTAGGAAGACAAACACAGCTTTTCCTTGCAGGAAGCTCATTCTTTTCTGTCATAAACGGCGCTAGCTGGCTGGGCCTTTACCCAGCACGGGCTGCCAGCTCTGTAAGAGAGGTTACTGGTCTCCAATCCATGTGGCTCTTTCCCAGTTATTATTACAGCATATATTTTAAAAAATATTTTTAGCTCAAACAGGCAGGCAATGAATGAAAGCGAATGTGCCAGATGACCCTCTCAATTCTGTCCAGTCTATCCATTTTCTGCCTCTTCTAGGGTAAACAGATGCCTGTGGATGGGGTATTTATCAGAAACCTTTTACAAAGGGAAGCAAAGGGAAGTAAAAAGCTAGGCCTGCAGCACACCGCAGCTGCTGGCTTTATATGCTCAGTTGGCCTGGGTTCTGATAAGCCCAATCATTTTTCCTCTTTCTAGAGCTGCTTTCTAGAGCTCCTTGCAAGATGGCTTGTTCAGGGTATGCATTGTTGGCAGGAGATGCTGGTAATTTATCAAAATCAGATGGTGATGGACACCCCTCCTCTTACCACAGAGTGATTTATTTTATCTGTTTCATGACCTTTGGATCCCAAGCATGGTGACACAAGTTTTCCCATTTTGGCAGGAGCCTGGACACAGTGCGTTCACAGCAAGCACTTGGACCTGGATCCTGATGATCTCTGTGGTGCTCACCAGAAAGTTGTAATCCTAAATTATAGTGTGGCCTTTTTCCTAACAGCCCCACTATTGATCAATGGCATCTCAATACACACATAAAACAAAGACTTTAATAATCCAATATGAACAGTCAACAGCTATTGCAGTAACCAGATCTTACTGGGTTAAGAGATTATGGATCAGACGCAGTTCATTTTCATCCAGTGCCCAAGCAGGGTGGGGAGAACTCCTGGAAGAGTTTGACCATTTATATAAGCCCTGTTTTTCACTTGATGGCACACTTTCCCAAAGACGTAACGTCTTTGATACATCTTAGGAATCTGAGAAACTCCATTAAATCTGGGCCCTTAAAAATTATTTATGTGACATCAGGTCATGTAAATTCTGGATTTCTGCTTACAGTCCCCAGACAAATGTTTTACAGCTCATTCTTGAACTTTCCTGGATATGAGAGCACACTGAGAGCGTTTTGCCTTCATGCCTTTCATGGTGCAGGGCAGAAGAACAGTCTTGGGTATCGGTGGGCCTGAAACCGTGTCTCAGCTTCCCACCCAAAACGAGCACACCTTCTCTGAACTACACACATCTCCTGCATGTGCAAAGCTTGAGCTGGGGATGCAGTCAGAACAGGATTTCTCTCACAAGACGTTCTTTATTGCTTGTTGGGTGGATAAAATAATGAGCAGTTGTTTCTGTGGTATTTTAGCCGTTACACTTTTGGTCCTGGCCAGAACAGAGGAATTGCAGAGAAGACCATATTTCAAGTAATAAATTTAAACATTTTGAAACTTGAGGAAAAAAAGGTGAATTAAGATGGAGCCAAAGATTCAGGTTAGACCTTGTTTAATCCAAACCAGGATATCCATCCTTGACAAAAATGTTGACCGCGGCTATTTTATTGGCACTGTGTCTGTTCTCTCCCCACCCTGCTTTCTTGGAAGTCACTGTGCTCTGGCTCTTCAATTAGAGACGGATAATTGATGCACTGCAGACTGGAAAAAGCTTATCATGCTGCATTATTTGTTCCACCACCGGAGCACTATCACCACTGTGAAATCTATTTCTGCAAGTTTGAAAGAAACGTGGATAAACCACCTGGCTATCCCGTCTGGAACTGTCAACAGCCTGATCCAGGCAGTTTGTCACGGGCCCTTGAAAATTGCATTGACAGAGCGAAGGGGTCTGTCTCTCCAGTGAGCATGTTGGAGCGAGGGTTTGTGCAGACAAGCTGGCGGAGGCTGCACTGTGTTTTGGAGGATCACCCGGACTCTGCAGCTCTGCTGGTAGCAGGGAGCTCAGGCCCAAATTTCTGCCCACTGCTGATCCTTTCATTTAGGGGATCCCATAGTTCAGACATATGGAGGTGGGAAAGATGCTTTTTAGGCTGTAAAAAGTGGAGAGATGAGGTAGCAGTGGCAGTCCAGGTCTGCTGGAGCACATCACTGCAGTGTACCTCCCTAAGCAAACCATGAGGACACAAGGGGTGGTGGAGGGTGGCAGAGAGGCAGGACCTCAGCCCCAGCTCTCATATTATATTTGAAAGAAAATGCCAGTGTCAAGCAAGGCAAGAGGATTTCCTGATTGATGGAAAAGTAAAAGTTAGGGAGGATCCAGACCCTTCTGGAGATTCATCTGCTTTGGGTGAGGGCAGAAGCCGTGCAATGGAGCTGGATCTTCCCTATTCTCCTCCTATGTTGGTAACAGCTTCCTATAACCAGTGAGGAAAACACCTACAAAACACACCTGGTTGCTATATACCTCTAGGAACTGCTGTAACTAAACACTACACACAGCTTGGCTGTCATGAAACAAACTGCCCAAACCACTCACTGCACCATCTCCATCCACAGAGCTCCATGGCAGCAGGTTGCAGGTGAAGAAAATGTTCAGCCATGGAGAAGATGTCGCACAGACTGTGAGTGTAAACCCCTTCTTGGTGCACAACACTTGGAAAGCCCCATGAACCTGCCTTCCCCTTGGTAGTCCATCTCTGCAGGCTCCCTCGGGGAGGATGGTGGTGTGTTTTGCCTGAATCTGTATGACTGACTAAAACTCCTGCAGAAACAAGGAGCAGATTGCAGAAGCCTTCAATGAAAATACCTCACTTGTTCCTGTGGGTTTGCAGTGGTCAGCACGGAGGCGGGAAAAGGCTTCAAAGCCATTTTCTCCCTGCAGCCACACTGAGTATGGCTCAGGGGAGATCGCTTGAGAAATAGCAGGTGCAGATTATCTCTGTGTCTGGTGTGGAGGAGTTATCACTGCAAACAGAATTATTTCTAAGTGAAGGAACTGTAAATGTTTAATTACAGATAGAATCCTGCCTCAGCCACAGCAGGCTTTTTTTTTTTTTTAATTTTAATCATTTTGTTTTGTTGCCTCTTGAAATAGTGGCCTGCAGTTTTACGTAATAGCCTCACTAATAACCCACTTTCCCAATAGCAATATGAAATAACACAGTAATAAGAGTCTCCTTTCTCACAGAGCAGAGTTTTTGCTTGCAGAGAAAGTGGGAAGCTGCTTTCACCCAGCAGTTATTGCATTTTAGCTGGTATCTCATTATCTGACATAAACAGACCCATGTGCTTCACTTCATCTTAAACTGTTGATTACTGGATAGAGGCAAATCCTGCTGCCAGAGACCGACAGGGGAAAGGTAATTGCGGCTGTGCTTGAGCTCAGCTAGCAAAGGCTGGAAGGGTGATGCTTGGTGTGCAAAGACACAGCAAAGAGGTAGGGAGGGTGTCAGATTTTCTTTTCTCTGTCAGCACTCCTCCAGCGCACACCGGCCCTGCAACTAAAAGCAAACCAAAACTTTTTAGGTCAGTCCTTTTATCATCTCCAGATCAGTAGGATCTGTTCTTCTCAGCATCGAGCATTTTCAGTGTTTTATTCCAGTACAAAGCTAATTCAAAGCACCGCTATTTTGATGTCCTCTTATTTTAGATTCAGTTCACATGTTTGGATAAGTGTAGTTGACCATTTGGGGATCAAGAACAGAGAATCAGAATCAGTTCCTCCATTGCTTTTTACATCTGACTCCCAAATTTCTGCCTGGCAACAATGATTTTGTGGGCCAGCTATCCCCTGATGAAGGCACAGAAAAGAATGATGGGCAGCAAAGACTTCTGCAGATGGGATTCTGTTCAAAAGATTGGAAATAAAAGAGCAAAGTCTAAACTTTATTATTAATTTGGACCAAAAATGTGTGTAGCATCAAACCACCAGAGCAGTGATGGGTAGGAACCAGGTGGACTCTATTAGAAAGCGAGTAAGGGAATCTTTCTTCTTTCTAATAGCTGCCAAGAAACATGCTTGTTTCAGCTTTTGCATGAAATGATAGATGGGAGCTTTGAAGCCCAAATCTCTTTGGTTTTATTCCTCCTCCCTTTGGTACATGGGTGCTGTGGATGTTCATTACTCACAGTGGAAACATTTGCCACAGGAAGCTCCTGGAACGGAGTTTGGAAAGCCATGAAAGCCCTAATGGCAGCTGAAAACATCAGTACTGTCCCAGCACTTTGCTGAATCAAATTATTAAGTGCCAAGATAAATTAATGTTTGTTTCTGAGTCATTCCCAATTTTACAGAGTCCAGGGTTTTGAAACTCCCTTCCTACCAAGAAAATCCTCTCTCTTTGAAAAAGAAACCCCATTTTGGTGGCAGGAGCTTCGAAAATCTAGAACTGTGTTTTCACAAGTCTTGCTTCACTCTCCAGTAAATTCCTTTCCATCTCTCCTTGCCCAGTGAAATACCTGGAATATTTGCATTTTTAAAAAATCAGGATTTTCATTAGTCATAAAGCATAGGCTAATGAGCCTCTTCTGCAAGGCTATTTAGTTAATTAATATTTATACACTGAAGCAAGGCTCAAGAGCTAATCTATGAAGTGTTATTCAATGATCCTGACCACCTTGCTTGAGAATCCAAGATGTCACTGAAATTGAATCAAGGTTCCTGCCATTAGGGTTTCAAAATAAAGGAGATGAACACAACAAAAGCATGAAGCAAGGAGGCACAGCTCTGTCTGGCAGGCCTGTGGGCTGAGATAACCAGCCCTCTTCCCAGGGCTGTTGCTGAGACAACGGGGGTACCGCAGGCAGTGGGCCGTGTTTATCCTCGGGGCAAAACACTGAGCCCACAGCAGCTGAGGTCTCTGCTTCTACACCATGCTTGGCTGGTGGAGAAGGAGAAAAAGGGAAGACCTGCCCGTGGCTGCCTTCACTCCCTGTAGCCCCGAGCACTGTCCCTGCGCTGGCTCAGCCTGGACCCTGCGTGTCCGTGGGAAGTGGCACTGCCTTTCTGGGGGGCTGGCGCAGCCCCACACTCCTCTCTGTGGGCTGTTATATAGGAAATAACTGAGGAAAGTGGCTGGGTACAGGCTGACACTGACACGCTGCCCAGCGCTTGTGCCACCAGCAGACATACCCTGACTGAGCACTGCTCACCCCTCTCCACTGCATCTCCAGCCAGCACCCTCTCCCATGAGGTGACTTGCCCTGCTGTCCCCCACAGAAAGGAGCTGAATATAAAACAGAGAGTGCTTTCTCACCATGGTTCAAGCGTTTTCTCACCATCATTCAGCAGCCATCAATTGTCCACCCCTTCCAGCATCTACAAGGGTCTGAATGAAAAGCCTTCACATGACAGATCTCCCTTCTGGGCTCATCTTCTGTTTAGACAGAAGAGTCACAGTTTGTTTCAAAATCCTTGCTGCTTGAGCCTTATGCTCCTTACTTGGGGTAAAAAAGAGGGTTTCCTATGATTTCACAAGGAAGATTAGGCTTTGTTTTTTCAGATATTCCACACCTCATTGCCATCTCAGTAATACGCCAGGCAGTGAAGACACAGGGAGATTTTTGACTGTGCTCTGGAGATTTTCAAGACCCGCCTGGATGCAGTCCTGAGTAATGTGCTCTAGGCAATCCTGCTTTAGCAGGGGAGTTGGACTAGATGATCTCTAGAGGTCCCTTCCAACTCTGAAAATTCTGTGATTCCATGACTCCGTGAGAGGGGATCTCATCAATGCTTATCAATATCTAAAGGGCGGGTGTCAATAGGATGGGGCTAGACTTTTCAGTGGCGCCCAGCGACAGGACAAGGGGCAACGGGCACAAACTAGAACACAGGAAATTACCTCTCAACATGAGGAAAAACTTTACTTTGAGGGTGGCAGAGCACTGGCACAGGCTGTCCAGAAAGGCTGTGGAGTCTCCTTCTCTGGAGATATTCAAAACCTGCCTGGATGCATTCCTGTCCAACCTGCTCTCGGTGAACCTACTTTGGCAGGGGGGTTGATTAGATGATCTCCAAAGGTCCCTTCCAACCCCTGCCAATCTGTGATTCTGTGATACTGGCTGCCTCTTGCAGCTGCAGTCAATGAAGCCTGGGCATTTTAGCAGATGTAACTCATTTCCCCTGTTTAGCAGTGCCTGTGGTGTTATGCTTTGCTGCCGTAGCATGTTGGTATGCTTAAGGCTTTTTACATTATTGAATAACTTAGCACCTCATTTCACTGGTGGATCTTGGCCTTCTGGGTAATCACATCCTGGTTTGTTCCCAGCATCTCTTTTGGAGTGCACTATTTTCACCCTCAAAATTAAGCTTGGGTGGTATCTGTGGATCATTAGCTTCAGAGACTGCCTTCTGGATGGATGAAACATTCATCGCTATCCCAACAGGCCTCTGGTGCTCATGCAACCTTAGCCTCATGCTCTAAAAACAACCACTGCACCAAAGGCCTCACATTTTGTCAGGCAACTGAATGGGAAGAGAAAGAAAACTGAAAAATGTGGGATAATTTAGGGCCACAGAGCGCCCCAGAGGTCACAGAGGAGCCGCAGCCAAACGCTAAGCAGGCTGGTCAGCCTTGAACAACTTCAATATGAGCCAGTCCATCACGTTGCGGGGCCAGGGATCACTCCCTGGGCTGATCCCTTCAGTAATGTTGTTGCAGCCAACTGTAGTACTGGTGAAGTGTTTCTGACAGACCAAGGAGATACTTGCTCTTGGGAAGGCTGGGGGTGTGTGTGTATGTGGATGCATTTACAGAACTGCATTCTGCAGTTGTGGCTTTCTAGAGGATACTAGTGGGTGGTTCAAAAAATATAATATGGATATTATTATACATATATAATTTGATTTTTTTTAGTCTGAAATAAGCCCCCAGTACATTTATATTTACTTGGCAGCGAGGATATAAAACTTGGTTTGGCAGCTGCATGTAGCAAAACACTTGGAACTCAAGGGAAAAAATACCGCCTGGCTGAGTAGGTTGAACTAATGCTGAGAAACGGGGCTCTGTGAATCTGAATTCAACCCAGTTTTTCAGAACTACTTACTCAGTCTCCTTCTACCATTGGCCAACTGACAGAAATTCAATATTTTTCTTTTAGTGAATGAAAAGCATAGTCAGAAACAGCCATTGGGTCAGGATCATATGCAAAAGCTCCTCTTGTGCTTTTGTTTCCTAATTGCTCTTGGAAGGATTTTTCGGACTGGGCTGACGCAGTTGTGTGTGAATTTCCTGGCAAATAAGGAAGGTGACTGTGTCCAAAAGACATTTAAGAGTGTGAATTCACAGCCTTTCCATGTCTAATCAAGGAGCATAAACCATTAGCCACATGTTCTCCATTTCCATCACATTTTTTCACACTTAAACAAAAACATGCCAAAGAAAAGGTGCTACATTTTTTAATGCCCCCAAATAGGAACCACGGGAGTCCGTTAAATGCTGTGGTCATTTCCAGCATACAAATCAATTTTCCTTGTGGTGGTGAAGTGGTGAATAATGCCTGGTTTGTTTAAAGGAGCATGACTGATTTTGGATGAAGGATCCTGTCACTTTGGCATTTTTAGTTTTATTTATTGCACGCAACCATATAAAACCTGGTACCGGTCTCAGTGCCAGGCTTACTCGTGGAAAAGCTGAAAGGACCACATAACTCCTGGTGCAGCAAAGAGGTTCTCCTGCAAGGCATTTGCTGGACTGCTGAAAAACTATTTTGAATAACATGGCAGAGAAGGATTTCATCATTTGGCATCTACTGGCTTTATTTTTTCTTCCATTTTGCCTGTGTCAAGATGAATACATGGAGGTGAGCAGAAGATCTTATAATCCAGTGGCCAAAGTATTGCAAAGTCACCACCAGACTGGCCATAAAGGTTCCAGAAGCAGGGAAATATTGAAACAGCGGAGTCAACTTATAGAGTGGACTGTTGATAATAGCACTTCTACAGACCAAAAAGTCCTGAGACCAGAGGTAGATGATGTAGAACTGACTACCTCAGATAGAGTCCAGGTACTCTGAATTAATCTTCTAAAGATATCTTTAAAGCTNTTTTTAGTGATATATTTATGAAATTATTCTTATTAAAGCTGTGTATTGGTCTGTATCCTGCTGGGTTGCTTTATAGAATCTTTTAATGAGCTGGTAGAACCAGCAGTGGTTGGGAACACTGGTTTCAATGCAGACAGCAGCCCTTTGTTTTGCTGAAACTGTGATGCTGTGCAATCATATATTCTGATAATACAGTCTCTTAATTATTTCAAGGTAATATTTATTTAATATATGAAAGTTTTAGATTCTGTTAACTCATTTGGATGTGAAGGAAAATTACAGAGTGTATAGTGGCATTTGGAAAGATTCAATTAGCAGAGAATACTTATTAATGTATATAAAGTATATTCTTTTGAGCTTGAGACAAACAATGAAATTCTGAGTGTTCAAAAGTTTTATTCTAAGGAATAGCATGAAAAAAACAGATACTAATGTAATGAGTAGATTCAATAATATATATCAACTTGACAGTTACAGAGGAAAAAAGACTCAGAATGAACTTGAATCATCTGTAGTATCTTCCTTTTAAATTGGGAATCTTTTTATACCTTTTATATGGCATCTTAGATACTATAGTCATTAGCTCCCAGCAAAGGGAAAATGGCATAATTTGATTATACACAAAATGTTGCAGTCCAAATTTAAAAGGAAAAATCTGAACAGCAGAAGATGAAGCTTTTTCTAGCACTAGGCAAAACAAAATTCCACTCAAATGAAGTTTTTGTTGATTGATGTTTTCTAGAAACAACAAGAACATGAGTGTTTTTTTCCTATTGCTGATACACATGTTTGAGTCCTGTATAGTTCACCTTTCATCATTTGTTTTTTAAAACTCTTTCAGATCAAATCATGGTATTTTGAATTCCAAAAATCATGTGCATGCAGACAAGTGTTGAATAATAACCTACTTCAGTATAAGCAGAGAGGAGATTTGATTTTAATCCTGTCCTAGGCTTGAAGAACTGAAACACATCCAAGTATGGGAATAGGTTTAATGCACCTCTATATTCCTTGTATTTAAATTTTACAGTGCTTTGCATTTCATATTTCTTGGGCAGGATTTATATGTTCCTCCAGTGCACTCAGCAAAGTAGATATTTAACTGTAGGGATGTTAAATTGCACTCGCAGTATATAAACAGTGTAAACCATCAGCTATACAGTCCAATGAGCCAGCTAGTGTGTGTTTATCTCTTTATTGCAGATAGAATTTTGCAGCTCCATACCACAGACCATATATTATTGGTACTTAAAGAAGATTCCCCTTTAACTCAACATAATTTCAGATAATGCAGCATTTAATACAAAATTACATTTTTTGTAGGGTCAGATGTCCCTCACAGAAGTGTCACTGTGCTTGGGGTGCATGTGTCTCTCATCAGAGACTTTAATGCAACATGTTTGGGAGTTGCCTGCTGGGAAAAGAGCCTGTGACATTTAAACTGAGCCCAGTGAGTCCAAGTACGGCTGATGGCAGTCATCTACCTGCCAGACCCTCTCTCAGAAGCAATCTTTGCTGGGGAAATGATGCAATTTTTGGCTTACTGAAATGAAATGGAGCACTAGCAGATGCATGACAGGAATAATCCATCACAGAGGGGCTGACGCAATAGGTATTTTCCATCTCTAGACTCCAGGGTTTTCCAGGCAGAGGAGGAACAAAGGTGGCACGGGCATGTTTTAATTCATGTCAAACTTCTCTCTTTCCCTTGAATTATCTGAAAGCTGTTTCACCCCTAGGTCCCTACTTTCTTAGCTGCCTTAGCTCTGGCTGGATAATTTCACCCTCCTACAAAAGTGTTTTAACAGTCCCATTCCCTGTTATGGAATAGAGACAATAGCATTGGTCTTCGCTGCATTGGGTACAAGGACAGTTTTCATGCTGTTGCTAACTTACGTAAAATATAACGTGCATTTCTCAAGCACAAGAACTCCTAGTGACTGGGGAGAGTCATGCCAGACACATTCTTCCTTTTCAGGTTGCTCTTTGAAAACCTCCAGGTACCCTTCAACCTACTGGTGTTTTACCCTGATTTTGGTGATTTCGGTTTGTTGAATTCTTTGCTAGAGAAGGGACACAGAAGGCCTTAGTGCCCACAGTCATGCTATTTTGTGTTCAGAACTGGAGCCAAGAATGGTGGATGTACAACACTCGTCTTCTGCACTAAGACAATATAACAGAAACCCATAAATTTAATTAGGAAGTGAAAAAGGGCTGGATCTCTAATTATGATTCATTCACAGCTTTAAGTTAAGGGAATTTTATAGACCATCTGTTGCCTAGAACTGTCTCCTACATACTAAATCATAGGAAATTCAGCAAATAGCCTCAGAAATATTTCCAGTTTTCCGTCTATATTAGGATATCAATGTGACAGATGCATTTCACAAGCTCCTAAATCATATTCTTGTTCTGAGAGCAATGCCAAAGATTCATTGTGTGATAAAATTTATGTGCAAACGGCTGCATAGGACACCTTTGGCAAGCAGGTTGGAATTAATCTCTTTGTCTCATTTGAGTGTAATTTTACTTTAGGAACAGGTTTTTCCTTTAAATGTACTCTTCATGAAGTTCTCTGTTTTTAGAGATTAAGAGTTATCCTGAATATTCATTGCTTTTGGCAGCTGACTGTGAACATTTTTTTCCTCCTAGTCAAAGGATCAGTAAAGATAATAAGTCAATACTACTTTATGACTTACATAAGTAGTTATTTTGAAGTCAGTGGAACTGTACTCATGCAACCAGGCTGGCAGGACTTGCCTCATTTCACATGTAAAAACCTGCTGAGCTTTTCGAGAGGTAAATGCCCAACAGCATTCGGTTATGACCAGCAATAGTATCTATTTTATGATAACATAGCTGCTTAGCTAATAAAGTAGTTCAGGATTTTAGTGCATTGGGTAAAAAACCAAATCTTACCTGCACAGAGAGAGTCTCACATGCAGTCCAGTTTGCTGGACTCATGCCTTCCTTTACCTATAATCCACAGTTCTGTGTCTCTGGATATTCCTAGGCTCATATGACGTGTTTGCTCTCTCTCTATATATATACAGGTATGTATATAGTTTGCCTTCTCATTTAACATTAATATGAAGCACTATCAAAAAAGAGGTGGAGATTTTATTCTCAGTGCAACACTGAACATTATCATTTCAGGTGGTGCAAAATGCTTGCGCCGTTCCAGCCCTCTTGTACTTGGCTCCCCTTCAAGGAGTGAAAATGAGCTGAAAGCAGGGCTACTTCTTGTCTCATATTAGGAAAGCTTTAAACAGTGTGTCTGGTGATCGTCAGTTATGTTCTTCCTAACAACTGGGAGAGATAAAACAGCAAGAAAGATACAAACAGGTTCTGCAGGAACAGACAGTCCAACAGGCAGAACTCTTTTTTCTCATATAATATAGACCTTATCCAGAATTAAGGTAAAAAGCATAGTATTGACCAAAACCTCATAAATATGAAGTCGTTCTGCCCATTGGCAAGTCTTAATATTTCCATAACTCTATGAATATGAAGCATAATTGTTGAGCTGTCAGGTCAGCCTTTATTCCCATGGTAGATCCACCACTGGAGGTTCCAGCTGGAGAGGGCGTGTGCCTGTCCCATTGGAGGAGTTGCAGTATTTTGGTGGCATGAAAAGGGTTTTCTGTATCCATAAACATAAACTCCCAAGCCTCTCAAAATTAATGAATTCTGGTGGTGGTGCACTTGGTCTTGTTCAAAACATGGGCAGAAATCTTTAGTGTTTCAGATTAAGCCAGCTGATGACCTTGAGGGCAGGAATACAGCACATCTCTACGTTCATTTGGCAGCTCCCATTCCACCAGATGCTCATTTGCTGCCGTTAAACCAATAGGTCTGCATCAGGCAAGTAATTTGAGGATGATAAAGATGAGTGGAAATAAAGGGAAGGAAGACAAACAGTAGAATGATCAGAGAAAAGTAGCAGTCAGATGGTGTAACTATCCCCCTTCCAGAATTTAAGAACTGCAGATTTGCAGCTCAGGAAAATAGAAAAGAATTGTAGGAAAAAAAAAAAAAAAAAAACCAAACCAAAGAAGGAGAAATGAGAAGAAGGTAGAGAAATAAAATCAAACCGTGGACCTCTACCTCAGCTGACTCTTTGGAAGATTTGTGACCACTTAATCATGCAAGAATGAAATCAAGCCAGGATTGAGTGAGACTCCATTAGTATAAATACAATAATTTGGGAAAGAAAAGCACTGAAACAAAACTATTATCAAACTATTATTCTAGTAGCTGAGCTGTGTATAATAAACTCACTAGTTTGTTTATGCTGCTATATTAGTTTCAGCATATAAACAGGTTTTCATAGTTACAAACCCACGACTACAAATAGCCAAATGTCCATAACACCAGGTGTTGTGGTCAGTTCAAATTCTTGTCATGTATTTTTGCACTTTTTTAGCTTCTCCCAACTTTAGTAGGCTGTAAATATGCAAGTCTGGGGCCATGAACAGGAATACGCTGCACAGGCATTTTTTAACATCTCCTTTGGGCGGTCCAACTTAGTTTTATTTATGTTTATTGGAGGATAGTTCATTGCTGAAGGTCAATGAAGTCCCTTGTGTCCTACCACTTGTTGCACATAGGCTTGTTTGTCAAAAAAGGTCAGCTGAAATGCAGGATTGGTGAAAAGCAGGATAGGAAACTACCTGAAATATTCATCTAACTTTCATTACTTGGTATTACTTTATTTTCAAAACTCTCGCTATTTGCCAGGACAAGTTGGGGTTTTTTAAATATTCATATAGCTCTTAGAACACTTGAAGAGCTGTTCTCTTAAATCTTCCAATAATAACATCTTCAGGGACAACGCAAGTATGGGAGATTTCAGGCCAGATAAGAAATGTTTTGAAAATTTAGCAAATATATAAACAGAGAATATATAATGAAGACCCTGTAACCAACATGCATATGATTGATGCCCTCCGTGAATGAGCTATTCAAAGCTTATTTTTGTGCACTTAGCCCCCACAAACTGGGCCGCAGAATCCAGACTGTAGCTCCTGCTGCCGTGGTGACTTCGGAGTTCGACTGTACCAAGGGCCCCCAGGACCTCCCGGGCCCCCTGGGATGCCAGGTAAAGATGAAGTTTAATTGATTTTGTGATCAGTCTAATTACAGGCTATAAATTACAGGCTGTTCTATGAAATATCAGAGAATGGTCCAAACATCAGTATTTGGCAACAGATTCAGAAACAAGTTTTTCTATAATTTCTGGGGAGACAGAGATTTTCGGTTAGACTCTAAAGTCCTTTCCAGTGAAAACCCATTTGTTATTAAAATTCAGCTTTCACAAATTCATACTGAAAGTAATCTTATTACATTTCTAGGGCAAATTGGTCTCTCCAAGCAGCATGAAGCTTCCATTAAAGTTGGAAGAACTTGTTCCCTGGAGTTGATTATTGCGATTACCTTTGAATATCCAGCTATGCTATTGTGTACTGTATTCAGGAGCTTTTTTTCATCTAGCACACTGCTAGCCAATGTTTTACAGAGACACACATGATTCTATTCTCTCATAGAAATGTCTTCTTTTCCTTCTTTCTTCTTGTCTTCCATAATAAAAAGTACCCTTTTTATCCCATTAGAAATGCATACAGAAGAGCACGATACACGAGGAAAGGGTATACTTCCATCTGATAATTGGTGTGGAAAAAGAAGAGACTAGAGAAGGGAAAAAGATAGATAGTTAGTTGCATGTTGGTATGTTCGTTACAGCAGCTACCTTCAGGGATTTGAAAATCACCATTCCTAAAGCAGACATATAATGTAAATGAACATGTCACTGACTGACACATTTGTCTCATTTTCAAAAGCTTACATCTTCTGTTATCACAATAAAAAAGCAATTTCATAATCCTTCTGTCTCACAAATGTACTGACAGCAACAGACATGACAGATAACCATACACACAAAAAAATAATGTAGTGATTTTTGGTAGAAACAGTTTACAGCAACAGGTAAATCTGACTGTTATGAAGTTAAATCTGAGTGAATGAAGAGTTTAAAGAACTAGATTCAGTTAGCAAAATATTGAAATAAATTGTTACTTTGACATGTTTTGGGTATTAGGCAAAATAAAGTCATAGGCGTATTTGGTATTAGCCTGCTGTTAACTATTCATGCATCAACCCTTTATAAAAATACTACTGACCATTACAGAAGAAAGAGAAATCTAATCTTGTGCAGAAATATTGCATTACATATTAATAAATTGTTGGCTTCTTAGAAGCGGGACACAATTTTGTATTTGACCCAAAATTTCAAGGCTGCAGTGGACATACTGGGACACAGCCCAGTTCCAGCTTCGCCCTTTCCTCATGCGAGGATGTATCTCAGTCACACTTTCTTATCACCACAGGATGCCACAAACAGGTGTCCGACAGCAACCTTCAGCACCCTGGAATTTCTCTGTCTCCTTCACGTGCTTCATTTCATACCATTGTGCCTGTAAGGGGAACAACAACAGCTGCTTTTCCCTCGATTGAATCAAATGTCACTTGCAGACTTCTGTTCTGAACTGGTAGAGAAGCAGTTCTGGCTTTACATGAAGGATCATTCTTGTTATTTTTAAGAGCTATTGATTTCTTTATCCAAACAAAAATTTGCCTAATTTCTTCCACCATTTAGCTTCCTTGTTTGAAGTAAATTTTTTTTCTCAATACAAAAACTGTGAAGAATCACTTAATCATTAGATTTTATGTCAAACAACACCATTCTTGGAAATTTGTAATCACAGTGACTAATCAGACAACAAGCAGAGTGGCAAAGAATCTATTTTCAGTTCAGGATGAATTAGAACAATGACAACACCAATTAATCCCCTGAGTAATTAATTGAAAGGTCAGGTTTTTGCTTCAGGTATGCACCCTCTCCCGTTTTTGGCACAGATGGGTCATTTAGCTAGTTTAAGTCTGCAGCCATTCTTCATTTGTGTCGTCGTGTTTTAAAGATAGCAAAAAGTTATTCAGAATTATCTTATCCTACCCTAATTAACCTAAATTATCAGGAAATAAGGTTTTACACAAAAGTAAAAGTAAGGGTGCTTATGCAGGCTACCTGGGATGTGTCAATAGGCAGTGGCTTTCGCTTTCCTTCAGCCTCACATCCACTGAGGTCTTGCCCTTGCACATCTCCCCAACAACGCAATGAGTTGAGACATCAGCGGTTTATACAGCAACACCAAGATAGCATGAGGGTTCGCTCTTAAACATCAATCTACATTCTTCTGGAAACTTGCTCATCAAAACCTTCCCCTTCAGCTTAACTGCACTGCCGTTTCTTATCCATCGCAGCTCAATCTGGGTTTTATGGGACTGAAAAGTCCATGTGTTGCAAATGGGTGGAAAAAGACAGTTCAACAGTTATCTGTTAAAACATGCTATATGAAAGAATTTAAGTTAAACAGAAAGCTCTGTTTCCTTTAAGGAAATCATGGAAACAATGGAAATAATGGAGCAACTGGCCAGGAAGGAGCCAAAGGTGAGAAAGGAGACAAAGGAGATATGGGACCAAGGGGAGAGCGTGGCCATCATGGACCCAAAGGAGAGAAGGGTTACCCTGGGATTCCCCCAGAGCTACAGGTACAAAATTTCTGACTTGTGTTCATTGCAGCAGTTCTCAGGTTATGGTTTTCTTCTCTGAAAAACAGCACCTAACTACTTAAGAAGCAAATCCCCCTGTAATTTAATACAGTGAGAGACATACATAGCCCTTGTCATGACTGAAAAATGTGCTCTGCCAGATCTTCCTGGAAAAGAAAGACATCAGGGCTTAGTCTTTCTTCAGAGCAAGAATCCAGCTGAAATATGGGCAGGAAGAAACATATATGGTTCCCTTTTAGGGCAGAAAGCCAGTATCTGGGTCATTAAAGAAGAATAGCGGGGACTATCATTTTTCTGTCAAGCCGTATCACGGACATAACTGCGCTTCCTATGGCATATGAAAAGAGTAAAGGAGTCACTGAGGTCCATGCCTCTCAGGTCAGTCAGGCTTCGTGAGTTTCTCAGAATCATATGTATCCAGTTCCTCAAAGTATGGGGTCAAATCATCTGAGCACAGACATAAGTCCTCATGTTTTAGAAAATATGCCTCAGTAGCTATCTGTGGTTTTGTATGTCTAGATAACTTAAATATGTTGAGAAGCATATAGGTTCTGCCTATGAGTGAACTATCCAAAAGTCAGATGAGCATTAAAACACGGGTTCAAGCCTGAGCTGATAAGCTCTGCTGGGGGATGTGCTATATTTGTTTGGGCTCAACTCTGTGTTCGCATAGTCCCATCGTTTTTGCATTAGAGCTTCTTCATGTCCCAGGAATCTGGCAGATGGCGGATAGCTTATGTATATATATATCTGCAGTACAGTGGAGTCACGGTGTAGTCCTGTTCTTAATGCAACCAAAAGTAAATGGGACTTGGATAACTAAGACCCTTGGTTGCTGTTGCAAAGGGGATTTAAGAGTTGTCCACACTGTATACTGCAGCGTAGCGATATACCAGCAGTTCATCTGAAATAGCAGGAAGACTTGACCATCCCTATGACGTGGTGCAGCTCAGGTGCTAAAGGCAAGATTTAGGTGCGTGGCAAGCCTTTGAGATGTATACCTCCTGGTCTCCAGCTGCCACTGAGGAAGGTGCTTCTGCAGGTCAGATCAGCCAGCCCCGTGCTGGGGAATTCTGAAGCAAGTCCGGCTGCACTAGCTGCACTTGCACGGGCAAGGGATTGCAGTCAGATTCAGCTCCAGAGAGCCTACGTGTGAGGGAAGCATCTAAGCTCCCATCACAATTACTGAGGATCTAGAAGACAAACTCAGCTTACTCTGGCAGTCACTGCTGCTTTTGGGCAAATGGGACTTGAGACACCACAGAGTATATAGATGTCCAGAAACTACAAGGGAGTTTACATCCTCACTCACACACACACACTTCAGTGGAAGCATCTTAGTCTTGATCTGATTCGTACCCCCCACACCAAATTCACTACAGAAGGGACAAAATGGGATATAGCAAACATGCACAAAAAGAAATCCTACTTTCAAACACTCCAACTATTGGGAAAACTGAAGTTCTGACCTGTTTACAGATCTACACCTTTTAACTGAAGGATACTGTTTCCCAATAACAATCATTCATATATGTTTTATATCATCATAAAAGACATGCAAATTAACAGCAAAATCAACAGTACAACCAATGTATATAGAGTGGGAAAATGGCTTTTGAATCCTTGGCATTATTTATGTTTGAATTCTCCACCCTAGGTTGCATGAAGATGGGATAATTGCACAGAATAAAATTCACAATGCAAATAGTTTCCAAAATTACTGGATTTCTGTAATAAAGCAGAATTATTTTAGTATTCTTAAAGAATTAACTAGAATTAACATTACAACTAAATATCTTAAAAAGGTACTTGTAATTATGTTTGACATAAATCCTTTTGCAATTTTAAAACAAGCTATCAGCATTTTTTTCTTACATAACAATAGTGGTAGTAATTTAATTAAAAACTGAATAATGAAAGAGGACAAATAACAAAAGCTCATATTGCAATATCTATTTTCAAGTAAAATTCCATCACGGTTTTGAACAGATGTGTTTAAAAATTCTTTACACAGTATAGCATATCATTCCTTGTTAAAATCATGCTTAAGAATTTTAGAGTGGGGGTAGGTAGAGGAGAAAGCACTTTTGAATACAATACTGTATTATTATATAGGATTATTTTGAAAGACTTGGCGTGTCCATGTTCATCTGCTACTTCAAAATGAGACCTAGGGAGAAAGGACATAATTTTCAACTCTTCCCATCAGCCAAGAAAAGTAGCTTGGGGTGAAAGAGAATGTGAAATGCAATCTCAACAAAAAGCAATAAATTCCATCAAGCTGCCATTGCAGCTGCTTTCCTTTAACACACGATGAACTTTGATGTGATCCTGGCTGAGAAGCAAGAAGTTAACAATTTGCCGTCATAGAAAATGCATCCATGCAGGGATAAGGAAAAGCAGCCCAAGCTTTCAGCTCACATCTGGAGCTCCTCAAATTACTGAGCAGATGGCTAATGATTTCCATTGCTGGATATGGACTTGCATTTGATTTTGCCTGTTTTGGTTTTATTCTCATTTGGATCTTAAATCAAAAGAAGTTTGGAGTGTTTTCTTTTAATACTTGTATAGCTGGAATCTCGTGAAAAACGTTATTTTTGTGACGGGCAGTAAAAACTGTAATTGAACGCTTCTCATCTAAGAAGTTGAGAGAGAGAAACAAAATGCCTAGTCACTGTGTGACCTTCCGGCACCCAGGTGCAGCCATTCCGCCTGTACCCAGCTTACTGACAGCCAGATGGGGGGGACCACAGACTCACAAAAGATAACCCCCTTCCCTGCCCATGCGAGTGGGCAGGGTCATTCCCTGGTATCTTGCTGAGGGTAATTTGAATTGTTCAGTGTGTGAGGTTTTGCACTGCTTCCTGTGAAACTTTTTCCATGGCCATACGTCTCCCTGCAAGAAGTGTAACATGAAGCTGAAGCACAGTTTTCACTTAGTGTCTCTCCTCTCTTGCTCTCCACTACCCTCTGTTGTAGTGACTGAGGGTACAGGGCAACTGGTAAGAGAGAAAAAGCACTGAATGTTGAGTCCCAGCAACTGCACTTCTAGAGGACCTCTAATAAACATGCTTAATGTATCTCTGAAGGTAGTTAGCAAGAAATGCTAATGTGCATGGATTTTACCGAGCATTATTTATTTCACACGTTAAATATTTCACAAGTTAAAAGCAATATCCAGTCTAAATGCATTGGGGAATACATAAAAACTAATTAAATCACTTTTGTCGGAAACACCATCCATTTCAATACCCGTTTTCTGTTTCATTATTCTAAAGAGACTTAAAAGTAAATAAAATCCCGAATGAAGGTCCTGACCTGCAAACATTTGCCCATACACTTACTTTTACAGTCATGAATAGTCCAATTGAATGTAAGAAGCCTAGTCCTCTTCCAGTTTCATTCAATGGGAGTTTTGTTACTGGAGTTTAATGCCCTTGGAGCAGGCCCTAGAAGAACATCTCTGTCAGGAAAATAAACAGACCACAAATACAGGAAAAAATTCTGTAGCTGATTCCTCTACACATGTGCATTTCGAGAACGACTGCCTGAATAAGAACTCATTTTTGCAGGTCGCATTCATGGCTTCCATGGCTACTCACTTCAGCAACCAGAACAGTGGGATCATCTTCAGTAGTGTCGAAACCAACGTTGGGAATTTTTTTGATGTCATGACTGGGAGATTTGGTGCTCCAGTGAATGGTGAGTGTTTGCAAAACAAAATAATGCAATTCTGGGACTATAGGGAGAAGTGTGGTCAATAATGATGACAAACTCGTAACTGCCTTTGCACAAGGTACCGATGAGGCTCACTCTGCATAGCCCCTGCTACCTACTTTTAGGAAAAAAGAAACTGGAAACAGAGCAAGCCAAGAGAGGGCTTGCCAGCCAGTGAGACTAGTGCTGGCATAAAGGCAGAAGGAAGAGGCATGGCCAGAGCTGGGGAGGGGGCAGAACTGTCTGCTTTGAGACTTTTAGCCCTTCAGCCACTTTAATGAGTGGCCTTGATGTTGCAACAGCAACAGCTTCACAGTTGCCTCCTCCACCTCCTGCCTCCAGTCACTCTCTTCATCTCCACCTTGCCTTATGCCAGTTCAGCTGTGAGCTGGCCTGCAACAAATGTGTGGCTGGAAATGAGGCATTACATTTTTTCCTGAGTTATTTTTCAGCTGCATCCATCCCCCATCTTACGCAGCTGTGGTGCAGGAGGTACAACAGAAGATCGGGGAGGCAGGGCCACCACCGAAAACATGGCTAAGCAAAGTCTGAAAACAGATTCCTCCACTTGACCTTTCTCACCCTGCCATTTGTTTACTCACTGCTGTGGGAAATTATATTAAATAAAATAAAAGTCAGGCTCTTCAAGCTTTCTGTAGCACATCTTACTGACATTTAGGGGTGTGTGTCCTCACAGCGGCTTCCTTTTGAGGTTAGTGTATAAGTGGATGGCAATAAACTTTGACCCACAATGACTTAACGACTTTGATGCAAACTCCAAGCTCCCATTGCAGGGTCAATGCCACAGATTACCGTTCAGGAACCAGGAGCTTGTCCTCTCACCTAGGGGAGTCTTGTAGAGCTCATGACACATAACACGGTTGCACTGACATTGTTGGTACCTTTCAGACAGAGAAAGAGCTAAAAAGAAAAAAGGTGATGGTAAGTGTGTGTTGTGCAAGAAGAGGAAGCGGTGTCTGCGTTGTTCAGGATGCGGTACAGCCAGGTGAGGCGCAGCGGGTGCTGTTAACGCCACTCATGCCCTGCCTGACCTGCGCGAGATGCTGGGTGTCTGACAGCCTCTGAGGCTGAGCCCTGGCTGGCCTGGAGGCTGCTCTTTTGGGATAGGGCAGGAGCAAGAAGATAAGGACAAAAGGGTGAGAGAGGGGTCACTTGACTCAGCCTCTGGTAAATCTCCCTTTCAGTGAGAAAGAAGGGATGAGTGGTCCTGCCATGTTCAAATACAGTAATTTCTCTGGAACAGCATGTGGCTGAACCCCTGCCACATGCAGAATAAAAATGAATCAGATTTTGGCATATATTATAAGCAGAAGCAAAATACCCACTGACAACTGGAAAGTAACTTTGGCCTCAGCTGTTATGTTCGCTAAGTGAGAAGCACAAGTCTGTAGCTTGTATACCTCCCTTTATGAAGCAAACACGTTGTATTTGGTAATCTTTTCAGGGGTGTATTTCTTCACCTTCAATATGATGAAACATGAAGATGTGGAGGAAGTGTATGTGTACCTGATGCATAATGGTAATACTGTTTTCAGCTTATATAGGTAAGTGAAGGGCCAGGCCATTTTAATGCAAAAGACACATTTGCACAGATGTGACAGCTTGTTCACATTTCAAGAAACATGAAAATTTTCACTTTTAAAATAAATTCTGTAGGGTAAAATAACCAACAAAGCAAAACTACTGTATTTTGCCCTCCTCCACTTGCAAATTTGGATCATGACACAGATCCTGGACCTAAAACTCAGCCTTGGTCACAAGTTCCTCAAAGCTCAGGGGAAAGGAATTAGCACTCCAGGTCAGGGTTGGAGACCAGTAGTAACATGCTGTCATTCTGCGAAAACACATCTTCATCCTCATTTTGCTTGTAGTAAGACTAGTAAACGTCTTGTTAAAGATTAGGGAAGAGTAATTCCCCTCAACGGTGGAGAGCATTTAAACTGCAGGATAAGAATAAGTAAGAAGCAAAGGTCCTCCATTTACTGGCGTTGTTATCATTAGCACACTTGGAATAAAACGTTTCTGAACTCTTTATGTTAGCTGGAGGATCATCAAGAATGGAATTTACTGCTAGCTTCTATAAGGACCAGGTGAAGAAGCTTGCAGCCAGATGGGTATCTGAAAAAAATATGCGTTTGGAAAAACTATTATTTCTTTAATACCAACCAGGGGTCTGATGCTTCTCTCCTGAGCTTGAATAAACTGACACAAAAGCTTAGATTGATCACACTGGATTTTAGGCACTTAGATGATAGCAGGTTCATTGAAGCTGGCAAGGTTTCCTCAACAGCCCGAACCTGAAGCACCACCAAACGGTGCTTCATTCCCCCTAGATCTTTCTTGCAAAAGAAAAAGTGCCCCATTTTTTTCCCCTGAAGCGTTGATGTCAGAAAAAGCAACAAGTGGAAGAAAGGGAACCAACGCTTGGGCAAAGCCAGCAAGTTAACCCACATCGAACGTATCGACGTTCCAATGAAAGGCCTCAGGATGGAGTGAGCTGCCTGTCTCTGCCCACTGAATGTGCCAGGAGCACAGGGGCTCATCTCACATGAGAGTCCTGACCTTGAGACATTTAAAATTAGCTGGGATGAATCCAAGGGAAAAAGGGCATCACAGGAAAACTGGAGTGTTGTGATGAATGAGCAGAGTTTTATTTTAAACAACAAATTTGTTCCTGTGCCCTGGAAAAAAAACACGGAAACTTCCAGAATTTCAGAAAGGAATGAAATGATGCAATTGGGAAAGGTGCAAATTGACTAGGAGATCAAATGCAGAGAGATGCTAACATTTCCTCATCAGGCTGAAAAAATGCTGGCAAGCCTTTCAGGGAAGTTTTGCTCAGGATAACAATGTGCTTTCTTGGATTCTTTTTTTCTAAAGTTGCTTGCTTGATCATTGTTGAGAAACAAAGCTGACTTGTTAAAATATTCATCCTTAGCTATGAATCCAAAGGGAAAGCAGACACTTCAGGAAACAGTGCAGTGCTAAAACTTGCCAAGGGAGATGAAGTTTGGCTGCGAATGGGAAATGGAGCCCTCCATGGGGACCATCAACGCTTCTCTACCTTTGCTGGGTTTCTTCTTTTTGAAACCAAGTAAAAAAAAAAAAAAGAAAAAAGTTTATCTGGGGAAACTTCTTTTTTGGAACTGGTATTTTTCTCTGGACTGTGGAATAGCATTACAACATTGAAAGATCAAGAAGGCTTGTTTTGATGCAATGCATTGCTATTTGTGTATCAGAGATGAGCTACATACTCACAGTTGACACACTTACAGATTTCTGGAAGATGGGTTCTATCTAGTGAATCATTAAATGTTGCCATTGCTCTCTTCTCCGAAGTGACTAAAAACAAAGGAAAAGGAGTTTAAATAACTCAGAGAGCAGTTTGCACAGTAAAGTCAATTTTGTCTGTAAATATACTTTAGTTAAGTATATGTCAGGAATTGAACAACTGATTCATGTTTTTCTGTTCGCTTATTCAGTTCTTATTACCTGTTCATTTAAGTTTGCATCATGGAAACAGGCCCGAAAGAATTATAAGTAGGCTCAGCTGAGAGCAAATTTAAAGGAAGAAGTTTTTACTGGACTAGAATGAACTTTACAAATAGAATAAAAAAAAATAAATGTGAAAATAAAGATGTCAAGGATTCAGGTTTATTGCATTCACATCTCAAACCTGTGAAGATGTATCTGGTGTCATTTTTCATAGATTTTTAGTACATATTTATGCTCGCGCTCTCTCTCTTAAAAAAGAGTGGTAGTAACTCTTGCCTTAGTAGCAGATTGAAGCTAAGGTAATTTAGCCTGCAGTGTGCAGGGAGGGGATCAGACAGAGGAACTGTAATGTTTCTTCCTAGCCTTCAAATTGTTAAAACCTGATGTAACTGAATGCAAGGTGTCAATGCAGGGGCCTATACGCTGGAGAAGTGGGGATATGCCAACAGCACAAACAGAGAAACACACACTTTGTGGAGTCTGGAGCTCCTTTAGAAGGATGTACCTTTTAATATTGCATATTTACTTAACAGTGGAGTTGTTGATACAGTTTTCCTAGCAGCCTTCCAAGAAACAGTATTTCAGGAAAAGACATTGCAGCCTGGCCAAGCAGCAGCCTAACCCAGTTCAATATTTAACTGGTGAAAGCAAATGCTGGCTGGCTCAGAAGTTCTGGTCACCGTAAACTGGGCCATTCTTCAACATTAATATTTGCCACCGGCTTTTCAAAATTTGGGTACCTGAAATCCTGTCTTGCTATTTTCCTTTCATCGGAATCAGCACCTAATATGCTAAGACAATACTGAAGTTTGAATGTATCTTATCTTCTGCACATTCTGGCTCTCCACACACAAGCTAATGAAATACAAATTACATTTTAACAGACATTACACTGTAACCAGACATTACCTGCCATTAATATACAACAAGCAGGTGGGGTTAGGAACACATTTATTTGAAATTCTTTTATTCTGGATACAGATACCTGTAGCACGACCATAGAGCAAATTATTCAGAATCTGCCCTATGACTTTGTATGTCCCTGTACATGTTCCTAGTGCATGTAAACCACGTCTTACGATGAAAAATACGTGTTGGTACTTGATGATTATGACTTGTGATTTTTACATTTTATGCATCAACCACTGCAAATATTAGCTTTAATGAATTGTTATCCAATGAGTTCTACTGTTTCTTTATGAACTTGGGTCAGGTTTGCACCACATGGGTCTTCAAAACCTGAGACAATGTCATTTTAATAAGCATTTTAGTAAAATTCTGGCATGCCTTCAAACTAAATCCCACCCACCAGGTAATCAAATAATGTTATTCTTTCGGAATAAGTGCACAAGTTGTATGAGATATATGACATCATGAGCTAATGTTCACAGTAGGAAAAATCTTGAAAAAAAGTATTTCTTGTTGTGTTAGGAATGTTTGCTTACTTTGTAACACATACATTTATCCAATAAAGATTAATAGTCATAAAACTATATTTGTTTGTTCATATCTATATCTACCAAGGACCTTACCATTTGGGGACTATGGGGATATATTCTTAATATGTATTTCCTAAGCATTCATTTTGCTACTGAATGGAAAAAATCCAGCACTAAGGGTCAAAATATATTTATTTTACATGTGTATATATACACATAAAATTTACATCCCTAAGGTTTCCTTTGGGGACTTAATTTTCCTTTATGGCATGGCCATTTTATTCCACTTTGGTCAGAATAAAGCACTTAGAAACTGTAACAATAATTTTAAGCTCCTTTACATTATGTCTCGTAATGGCCATGACATAAAAGATATTCAAGTTTTGCCATTCTCATTTTATGTTGTTTTCACAAGTTTTGTGCAGCTTGGCCCGCTAAGAGCAGAAAGCAACTGAGAATCACCACAAAAGCTTCTAACAAACAAACGGCAGCATGCTCTCAGTTCCAAGGTTAAAACTAAGAGGTTTTTTACATCAAGGTCGAAACTTCCTAGGTTTTGTATGAAATCTCTGCAGTCTTTTCTCTGCAAAGTTATTGCATGTAATCTCTGCTGACTGAGTGTTGTAATACTTTACAAACAAATTGTTAACTTGTGTATTAATTTCAAATATCTTTCAAAATATAGCAGCTGATGTAAAAATCTGTGTGTGTGTTCCTGTCCCTCAAAATTATCAAGTTATATATTCAGTGAGTCATGTGGAATGTATGCTTTTTTCTCAAAAATGTTTGTGAAAATTAGTCGTCTTTCCATTGCTGCTGATAGTTGAAAGCCTCTTGCTTAGCAGATGCTCAAGACAAAACGCCTTCTGTAGAGACTTTTGTCCTCTGTTATAAAATAGGTGGTATCTTGTAATTCGTGTTATGAGTGAGAAACCTTCTGGAAACTCAAAAGCTGCAATTTGGAGTATACTTAATGGGTTCCTGTCTTTGCTAAGCTGAGTCTGTATCTCCCTCTCCCACTTCATGAGCTCCCAGATTTAACCAAAACTTGGCAAGAGCTGCAAGGCCCTGCCTGCCGCAGAGCTGTGGTTTGGTAGGCGATTTTCTGCCTCTGTGGTAGGAGTTGGCACCCTGAGAAAACACTGCCTCACACAGAGACAAGCTGAGCTCAGCTCTGTGTGGAACACCAGCCCCCACTGTTGGTCCTCCCTTCCCCTGAGACCCGGGGACCGCTGTCCTTCCTCGTGACACCCTTGGAAAGTAGCAGCTCTCATCCCCAGCTGCATTAAAAGCGCTAAGGGCTGCACTTTGTGAAACGGGGCTGTGTGCCACTTGAGAGATGCTGGTTGGACCCCTCTCCTTGGCAGAGGTAAAACACAACTTCTGCGAGAGAAGAAAATGAACTAGAATGAAACCTAACTGAAGCAAAACATCTCAGGTCTGGGTCCCAGTTTCAGGAGTGGTGTTTAAGGAAAGTGGAAAGCAGCTCAGTTTACTCTAATTAGAAATACTTGAGAAAAAAAAGTTGCCTATGATTTTAGTTTCAGAGGCTAGTCCACGGCCTGAGGGTGACTGAGTTGATTCTGAGAAAGCAATTTAGACTGACAACGGTCCCACTGAAAACCTTGTGAGCCAAAGGGAGGGCTTCAAATAAAGTAACATTTTTCTGAAGGGAAAATAAGGAACACACCCTTCACTCAGATCCTTCATCTTTCCCATGAAATTTTGCATTGAGTTTCCTACATTACACCCTACTGCTTTCTGAAGCAGTTTTTAATAAGTGTTTTTTTATTAAAACTGTATTTTCCCCTACTTAGCTCACATTATTAAAATGTTTTGTGCTCAGAACCAAAAAAATCACGAGGACAAAACATGCAGGGAGCTGCTGAGTGGTGCGTGAAAAGGCACACAGTTCTTCATTTTGGTGAATCAGCAGCAAAATTTCTACATTTTGCAGGTAGTTCTGCCTCAGCAACCAAAGGAAACAAAAACTGACAGTGGTCAGTTCAGATTTAAAAATCTGAGGCAACAAAAGGAATTGTGAAAAGCAGTGCTCCAGGCTGGATGTCATACTCCAGTGCCAGTGAGGAAAGACAGAAACTCTGGAAACTATCTTCATCAATTAAAAGAATTCAATACAATGTGCGCTTCTTAGTACGACCAGGTTCCCTCCTACAACAAAGGGCAACAGCTCCTTTAGTCTTTGGGCCAAACCACACAGTGCTAGCAGGAGTTAGAGCGTCTGCAGTCCCATGTTAATTCTCATTACCAAATAGTTTCCTTGAGGGAATTACGGAGTACAGGAGTAGCAGCAAAGAACAGCCATGCCTCCCATGCCTCATCCCCCTGCTCTCTGGTTAAATTGATACTAAAAACCAAGAGTGCCAGAGTCTATTCTCTGGCCCAGAGTTATCATCTGGCTATGTTAATGATAATTAAAGTCTCTCAGCCTCCACAGCAGGGTGTCTGCTTGCAAAACTGGTCCCTGGCTCGCACTAACTTTCAAGCAGTACTCAAGAAAAGTTGGGAAGGTAGCTCCTTGTCATAGGCTAAAGGCATTCTCAGAACGGTTCTGCTAACATAGTTATATAACCCATCAATTTTGGTAACACGACACTACAATTCAGCAATTAGCAGACATGGAAATTCCTGTTGCTCTTTAATTCACTACTGTGTACATCATCCCTGATTACCTTGCAGGCTGAACAAGGACTGATAACAGGTGTGGGAAGAGACTGCTGGCTTCTTGACATTGCAAATTCCTGCCAACAGGAGTGACTGGTCACTCTTTTCTACCACTAGATTGATGAAACCAGCGTACCAATTTTGGCATGAAGACTGTAAAGATGACAGTGGGAGAGGCTCTCAGTATTGTGCATCTGCATCTGAAATAGGGCAGGGCATGCTGCACGAACCCATTCACAGAACAATAAAACCCATGTGGTGCAGGGTTTTATTAAACAAAGAGAATTCTTGTGCTAACTGGTGAAAAATTGCACAAATGGAGTTTTATCCTTCTGCTTGTCTGAAAACAATCCAGCAGATGTGAACAATTCCACAGAAAGAAGTGTTTCAAAAGAATCACATTGTTACAACACCAAGAATGGAAATACCCGTGTTAAAATCATCTTTGACATCTTAGCTCCTGCTTCCTGTGAATGTGTCTCACAGTATGTTCTTCCCATCATATAGTCACATGTTATTTCTTCGCCTCATCCAGCAGCAATTATATGATGCTTGCTGAATAAGGCATGGGCCATATACTGGAATGGGATCGCAAGAGATGAATATAGAACAGTTTCATCCAGTAACTTCATCCAAATGTATAGCTAATGAAGCACCCGAAGCACCGGTACTATAGAAAATAGAGCAGAAGAACAGAGGAATTAAACTCATAGCAGCAACCTTCATTTTAGGATTTGCTAAGACCTCCGTTTTTCAATCTTAGCAATTCTTTGAAAGAAAAACACTCCATGCCCTCACAGGACACTACAGTTGACAAGAGTCAAGGAAGTCCGTAAGGACTGGAACTTCACACCAGGAGATGGGAATTCAGAGTTTGTGCCATTCTGCCACGTGAAAAGTCCTGCTCTGCATCTGAAAGTGCTGGATGGAATTTAATTTGTCTCCTGTTCATTTTTTAAATTAGAAAAGAGTAGAAGTATGATTGTTTTGAATAAAATCTTTCAGCTACTGTATCATTTCAGATGAATGCTTTCTTCCCTCCAAGACTACCAGCTTCTCAGAATGGTCCACATTTGCTTTCTCAGCTTATCAAAGGCACACAAAATAAAGAACACGAATTAGGTATGCCATAGCTAAGGCGCAAATAAATGGCTCATGGACAAGGTGATGGAAACAGTTCATAAAAACAAAGGCCTATCAATCCATCACACCAGCAATGCAGGAGAAATTGTCTTTAATGAATGCAGTGGACAACACTATCCAGCAGGAATGGCTCGCTGGCAATAAGTTAGAGCAGGACGGCCAAGCGGTAGTACGTGTGGTGCCCAGCACAGAGCTGAAGCTCAGTATCCAGGCAAACAAAATCTGGGAATAACCTTGGTCTAGAGTTTCCAGTCCCTGCAGTAGTGGTTAATAATAAACTGACAGGAAAATATTTATTTTCTACTGATTAGCCAAAATAAAGATGAGCTATATAAAGCCACTTGCCATTCTCTTCACCTAGCACATTCTCTTCATGAAAGCCCAGTAATACCATAAGCCATGACTCACAGGAAAAAAGGTGAGTATTTTGGTTCAGGTACAAGGGTAAAGGTCCAAAGTACAGAAACAATCATCACAGGCATCAGTAATTTGTTCTCCTACTTTAACAGGGCATCGGGGCAAATTTCTGACACTGCGAAAGTTAATGGAAAAGCTTGTTCATTGCAGCAAGGCCAGATCATCACCCCAAGTAACCGTCTGGAATAACAACTCACAAACAGTGGTTTTTCTAGGATATGTCAATTTTAATGAAGTAGCACAAGGCAGCCTATGCAATTACTTTCTGTGGATGAGACTGAGCTTTCATTTCTAAATCTGTAAATCATAATCTCAGACACAGGCAGATTCTCAAGCACCATGAATTCACAGCTACTTCAGAGGGATGTATCAATCTCAGGATGGACTCACTGTGGGGCTTTTTTCTGGTGTGTGGTGGGATGTACACTTAAGAGAGCGAGAAATAATGAGTGAGTCTGCATTCACACAGCAGCAGAGAAACACAGAAAGGCAAAGAGGTGCTCCAAGCTGAAGAACCTGTTGAAATTGCAGAGATTAAGCTGCTGCATTTGACAAGGGTGTTGTAAGAGGGACAGTGTGTCACAACAGCACACAGTGTGAGGTCAGAAACGTGGACTATCACCTACACTGTCTTTGTGGATATCGAGAAGTGTTATGAATGGAGCACAGCTTCTATTCAGGCAAGGCATAAATGTAAGGTTCGGGATAAAGTACCCATGCTTGAAACCTTTGATAAACTTGGGAAACAAAAATACCACCATAAATTTCATGAGAATCTTTAAAGTTCTCAATTTCAGATTAATGCAGATATCTTTGAATTGACTGAAGAAGTTTCACCCTTAGTAGTGACCTACGACTTGCATTTTTAGATAATTATAATTATCAAGATTTGAAATATTATATGTGAGCAATTCTTGCCTTTTCATTTAACAAAACCAATATAAACTGTACTGATACCAGTATCTCTTTAACTATGTATTAAGAGGGACTAAATTGTAAACAATATACATGTGAAAGGAGAGTATCAAGGTTATGTGTACAGCTATAACTTCACATTCCTGGCTTGGGATTTTTCCAAAGGACTGAAAAGTAAGAGTAATTGTAAACAACAAATCTGATACAAACTGTAGACAACAAATCTGATACAAACTGTAGAAGTCTGGCATGCGGTGTGGCCAGCCTGTATCACAGAAGTACCTGTACCTCAGCAAGAAATGTACACACAGTATATATAATTTCATTTTTTTTTAACACTGACTGTGGAATACACTGATTTCAGTATAGGAATTATACATATTTCACAGGATTACACAGATAGCAGCTCACTGACGTAATTCAACGAAGCTCACAAAAGCAGTCTGACAAGGCCACCCACGCTGGAGTTTCAACTTCAAACCAACCTCCTTTCCTATACCCATTGCCTCTGCAGAGCTGAATTCATACAGCCACCTACTTGCTCCTGCATATTAATGATGCATATTAAGTGGTATCGCATATATAAGCACTGCACTGTTTTTACTGCAAGCCCATGCTAGGGGATGGCTCCTCATTTTTAACATATGTTTCCTGCTGGCCAACTTGCTGCTTCAGGAGAGCTTGCTGGATTCAGATCATCAGCCTCATCTCTTGGTTAATTAGAATACCTGCTTATCTCTCATACCTGTTTATTTCTTATCAAGTTAAAATGCAGTTTTTCAAAGTGGATTTAGTGCTTATAAAATAATGCTCTCACCTCTCTGAAACTGAAATTATTTAATAAGGTCCTGACTCAAATGTTTCTGCCATGGGCTACCCATTGTAATGGTGGATGACAGCAAAAAAGCAGGTGCAAAGGGCTGTTCACTTAAACCACAGCAAAATCCAGGCATTATCCAGTGTGTGATTATAGTGTTGTTTGGATGTGGTAAACTAAAAAGCATCAGGTGAAATGAAAGAAGGTGACACAACAGAAATTGCCTGTTCCTATTCACCGCAAACTCCAAGACCCGAAGGTGAGAGGGGACAAATGAAACTGAAAATCCTTTAAAGAAATACAGTGTCCCAGTAACACGATGGTAACTGTGGAAACAAATCTTTATATGGAATAGTGTCTTTAAGGGAGACGGATAACACACAAAACATGCCAGCTTCATTTGAATGAGAATGCACATGTTTTTCTTTCCGCCATTTCTTGCGGGTGGCAGCATAGCATTGGATACAATCAGTGCCCGTATTATAGGACCAAATGTCTACCTGGAAAATAAAGGGTATTCTGGCAATAGACCTCTTCTGTCTGTTATTGCAGAGTTAGAACAAATTCTGCATTCACATTTGCAGCCTTTACACATTTTCGTAGTCCAACTAATTTAAAGAAATAAATAAAATGAGCATGGAATTGACATTAAGGGCCTCTTTCCTCTGCCTCATAGCCAGCAACCCTGAAATACTGGGAGCAGGACCTATGTTTGAAAAGCTGTGTTAATGCAATGCCTGTTTCATCACCTCCCCTGGATGGATGTCCATGCCTGTGAGCAGCCTAAACAAAAACAAAACGACTACGGCCTCCAGTCAAACATGGCTGCTTTTCTGGCAGGCTGCGTTAAAAGAGCAACTGTGCATGAATGCGGGCTTTATTAAACACGGTCCGATTTAACCAAGCACAAGCCCCCGTGCTCTGCGCAGGGGAAGCGGTGACGCTGTCAGGAAGGCAGGAGGCATTTCTGGCTGAAGCTCCACGACGCTCCTGGCCGGCAGAAGGCCGCTGGGCTGATGGCCTCCATGGTGATGGGTCTTCCCTTTGGCGGCACCGCCGACGCTAATGGCTCTGCACGGGTCAGCTGCGAGCATCAAGATCTTGATTAAAAATCTGTATTTATTTAAGATCGCGGTGGCGTACTTCCCACAAGCAGCCCTGTCCCCAGCGCAACAAGCAGCGTAACATCACTACCCCAGCGGTGCCCCCTGCCCCTCAAGGAGTGCCTACAGCTGCTCTAGCAGTAGGCACAGGACCAGACAGCCTAGTTTAAAGGCACATCTGGTGAAAAAAAACCCACATTTTTTATCAAGGGGATATCCTGAACCGTGACCCTGGGAGGCTGAGGTGCACGTGGGTTTGGCCCACCAGGGCAGGCCCAGGCTGGGGCGCTGCCGTTAGCCCCCCTGTAAAACACGACGGCAGCTGACGCCGGGCAGGTTTTCCCGAAAACTAGGTCTTGAAAAATCACGTTCTTTGCCGTCTGCCCGACCCCAGCAGCAAAGGAATGCCCACCGCCTGACTAGAACCCGACGGGGAGGGGTAACGGGGCGACCCTCGCTGCTCAGGAGACGCAGCGGCGGGGGAACGGGAGGAGAACGCGGGCCGCTTCCACCGGCGAGGGGGCCACCCGAGCCCCCGCAGGCCACGGAGCGCACGGCCGAGCAGCGCGGGCGGAGGCGTGCGTGGCGCAGCCCGCTCCTCCCGGAACGCCCCCGGGCGCGGCGGGCGCCCAGCCCGACACCGTAACCGCCGCCGCCGCATCGATGTCTCGGCACTCGGCAGGCGGCGGCCGCCATGGCGCTGAGCGGCGTGCGGGTGCTGGAGCTGGCCGGCCTGGCGCCGGCGCCGCTCTGCGGCATGATCCTCGCCGACTTCGGGGCCCGGGTGGTGCGGGTGGACCGGCCGTCCCCCACGGCCTTGGCCGCCGACGTGCAGGGCCGCGGCAAGCGCTCCTTGGCGCTCGACCTGAAGCGACCCGCGGGCGCGGCGGCGCTGAGGCGGCTGTGCTGCCGGGCGGACGTNGTGGGCGGCAGGGAAGGGGCCGCGGGGTGCGGTGCTGAGGGGAGTCCTGTCAGTCCGTGACCTCTGGAAGCGCACCGTGGGGTGTGGGAAGGGGACAGCTTCTGGGGGTGTACGTGGTGTGACTGGGTGAGGAAACGCGGCGGGACGTAGCGGGATTTGTGAAGCGCGACACCGCTGCAAGGCCAGAGGGAAGAAGCGGTGGAAGGTGCTCAGCCAGGGCCTTGCCCCACTGACTGGGGCACTGAACAAGTAGTTCTGGAGGGCGCCAGGGGATATCTGAGCCCAGGAGTTACGCGTGAGCTTGGGCATCTGTCCTGCAGTGATTTTCAGGCCTGCTGGTGCAAGTCAACCCACATTTGTAAGGTTAGCGTAGAATCATAGGATCATTTAGGTTGGAAGAGACCTTTAAGATCATCGAGTCCAACCGTAATGTGGGTAAGACATAGCAGATGGTGGTCTAGGTCTCAGAGCTTATGATTCCTCTGAAGACAACAGATCTAACATGCTGTCTTCGTTCATAAACCATACACAGGCACTCATCTGATGCTCATGCTTGGGCTGTTGCAGTATCCCTGCTGTTCCTTGAGGATGCTGTTCTGTTACGAAGACTATAATCGTGGTTAGGTTGGATGGGGCTCTGAGCAACCTGATCTGGTTGAATATGTCCCCCGCTCGTTGCAGGGGGTTGGGTTGGGCTAGATGACCTTTAAAGGCCTCTTCCAACCCAAACCAATCTATGATCATACTTTGGTGAGGAGCTAGCTGAAGTGATTTGGGGTTTCTGCAGTCGGTTTAAAAATCAAAGGCTGTACCAGTTAAACATCACACATCATGAACAGGCTTATGTATCCTGTGTCACAGGTAATGCTTTTCGTTCTGAAAACAGGGGTTTATGGTTGTGATGTTTTTTACCTTAAGACTTTTTTGTTTTGTTCCTCAGAAGCTGTGCAAACAAAATGGAGACATTAAATTCCATTTTTCTCTGTAGCTAGTTTTCTGCTTTCTAGTGGGTTTGGGTTTTTTTTTCTGACCATGGAAATTTTTGTTTTCTTTGGTTTTATAGGCACTTGCTCTTTTTTTTTTTTTAATCTGGAAATGCAGGTAATTTTGTAATTAGACATTAGGTTTTATGGGCCTGTAACTGAAGTATGCCAGCCTGTGATCCAACATGAAGCTGGTGTGAACCAAGGAGAAGATGAGAGCCCAAGTGGCAGGAAAGTTTCTTTAAACACACATGTACCACTCACCTTCTGACAATGACTTTGTGACACCAGGGGTTACTTGGCACTCAGTTCTCACTTGTGCTTTTGAAAGTCTTGCTCTTTACCAAGTTTAACTTCTTTCTTCATGGCATTAATCACTTGCCACTGTCCAGTAAGTAATACAATAGAAATAGATCTTAAGGAATTTGAAGATTTAGCAATATTATGGACTAGCCTGTGAAACAAGTTGCAGTAATAGATTCTGGGAGTAGGCATTGAAGTTGTTTTCACCCTTCCCCTCCAAAATGTGTCTCCCTGCAGTGCTAATAGAGATTATAGGGCATAGTCTGACCAAGCTGCACTGAGCAAATAAAATTTTATCATTTATTTTCAACTTGAATTTGCTTCTTTTAAAACCACTATTTTAGAACGGCAAGATCAGAATTTTATCCTTGATTACTGTGAACCCACACTGACCAAACCTATATTTCATTGAATTCTAAAAGTTCCTTATTCTCTGAATTACAAAAGAACAGATTTTCTGTTGCGTAATTGTTGCAGATCATTTGTGGAATAGTGGCATGGTCCATTCGCATCAGTGAGTTAAAAGATACAGGAAAACATGGGGTACTGAGAGGTTACTACGGTGAGGAAAGTATATTCCAGTGAAAGATGGAAGCAGTTTCAGGTCATTTTAATATGGAAAACATAAGAGTTTGCTCTTTCTCATTTTTTTTTAACTTTTTTTTTTTTAATAACAAGCCTTTGGTAGCTTTCTCTCTCATTCAACAGTACATGGATTACAGCAAATAAGTTGGCTGGCAATCTTTTGGGGAATTAAAACAGGAAAAAAAAGGTGAAAAAAAGGGACCCTAAAGCTTAATTTACACTTAATTGGCTTGTATTCAGAATGTATGCGGTATGTTGGTAGTTTATAACATTCTGGCTGTTCACAATATAATATGGATACTGAATTAGAACATATGACTTCATAAATTGCAATTCAGTTCTTTTGTTGTGTAATTTAACTTTGAACCATGTATGTTTTGAGTCTTATTAGAACCACTCATCAACCTGTATAAGGGGACAGAGTGTATCCTCAGCAAGTTCACTGATGATACCAAACTGGGAGGGGTGGCTGACACTCCAGAGGGCTGTGCTGCCATCCAGCGTGACCTGGACAGGCTGAAGACCTGAGCAGAGAAGAACTTGATGAGGTTCAACAAGAGCAAGTGTAGGGTCCTGCACCTGGGGAGGAAGAATGCTAGGCACCAATATAGGTTAGGGGTGGACCTGCTGGGAAGCAGTTCTGAGGAGAAGGATCTGGGAGTCCTGGTAGATAGTAAATTATCCATGAGCCAGCAATGTGCCCTTGTTGCTAGGAAGGCCAATGAAGTCCTGGGCTGCACAGGGAAGAGTGTGGCCAGTAGGTCAAGGGAGGTCATTCTCCCCCTCTACTCTGCACTGGTGAGGCCACAACTGGAACACTGTGTCCAGTTCTGGGCTCCCCAGTTCAAGAGAGACAGGGAACTGCTGGAGAGAGCCCATTGTAGAGCCACTAAGATGATGGAGGGATTGGAGCATCTCCCGTATGAGGAAAGACTGAGAGAGCTGGGACTCTTTAGCCTGGAGAAGAGAAGGCTGAGGGCAGACCCTATTACTGCTTACAAGTATCTAAAGGGTGGGCTGAAGGAGCATGGAGCCAAACTCTCTTCAGTGGTTCCCAATGACAGGACGAGGGGCAACGGGCACAAGTTGGAACATAGGAAGTTCTGTTCAAATACACAGAAAAACTTCTTTACGATTCGGGTGACAGAGCACTGGCACAGGCTGCCCAGGGAGGTTGTGGAGTCCCCTTCTCTGGAGGTTTTCAAGAGTTGCCTGGATGCAGTCCTGAGTAATGTGCTCTAGGCAATCCTGTTTTGGCAGGGGAGTTGGACTAGGTGATCTCTAGAGGTCCCTTCCAACTCTGAAAATTCTGTGATTCCGTGAAAAATAAACGTGAATTAGGATTCTGTGCCTTTGTCTTTTTAAGGTGTCATGGAAAAACTTGGGCTTGGTCCAGAGGTCCTTCTACGGGAGAATCCCAGACTCATCTATGCTAGACTTACTGGATTTGGCCAGACAGGAAGATATGCCAAGTCTGCAGGTCATGACATCAATTATTTGGCTTTATCAGGTAAGCTGTAAAATTTCCTGTCAAACAAAGTTTTTTCCCCACTTAAATCAAGACTCAGGAATTTATTGAAAGGTTATTTGAAGGTAGCTCAAATTACCTGAGGTGCAGTCTGATGGAACAGCTGAGCAGATCTGAAGCATCTCTGTCAGTGAAAGGAGGGTTTCCTTCCCTTTCCATGTGCTTCTCCCTGCTCCTTTCTCTCCAGTCAGCTCTACCACTTGCTTAAACCACACTGTAAGCTCCCTCACAAGTAAAAAACTAGCCAGGAGAAATAAGGATGTTTTTCTGCCGGGTTATTGGGGTGAAACTGTTCATTAAGGGATCCAGCAAACAAAAAGTCAGCACAAGAACAGAGGGAACATGGGCTGGACGGGCTGTTCGTTTTGGCAGCAGCAACCAGCTGATAGGCTGGATCAGCACGGCTTCTCAGGCTTTGTGCTATTTTATCTGAATATTAAGTTTTTCTCTGTGAAGAGAGAACTGAAGTTTTTATGCATTTTTGTTTTCTTCGGTGTCTCTCTTCTAGAAAATCCATATGCTTGCAATCCTGAAAGGGCTGCAGATTATTCTGCTTGTTTGTGAGCAGCTTTTTTTGAGCGAAGAAAAATTAGGCAGCCTAAGCCATTTGAGCTCTTGTGCTTTTCTGCTGTAAATCTCTCTGCGTTGATACCAACTGAAAGGAAAGTAGGCTTAAAATAAGGTAGCAATGCTATATTTCCTTAAGGTGTTGTATACAGTATGCTGTTCTTAAGTGTCATGTTTCTACAAGTGTGGAGTAACAAACAATAACAAAATTACCTGACTCTGGTGGTAGCAGTCAGTGTGTCATGTGTGGCCGCACCTACTGCTGTTCACACTGCTGCTGTCTCTGCTGCTCCTCCAAGCCTGTGAGGGAGGCAGGAAAGTGGCCCAAAACTTCTTGGCTTCCCACTGCATGAAGCATTTCTTTTAGCCCCAGCAACGGCCAGAGCAGAGGCACTGCAAATGTGGTGAGCTGGTATCGCCTACTATGGGGAGTCATTGCGTTACAGAATTAAGTTACTTCAGGGATGGGTTCAGTCTTCTCTCATTATGTAAGATCGTCAGTTAATAAAAAAGAGTGAAGAAAGGATGCCTCATTTGAAACACTTTTGACTTCGTGTCCAGATGATTTAGAAGTATTATGATATTTTTATTATTAGCTTAGGGAAGGAGTCAGTACAGAAACAGTCCATCACTACCTTAGATTGTAGTACTTTCTGTTTACAAAAAGAATTGTGGTTTTCTCTGGAACTGATTTAATCAGTAGTATTTTGGTTAGTGCTATCTTCCTGAAGTTAAATCATTTTACTTGAAATTGTACGGGTCAAGTTTTTCTGCCTATTTAAAGGAAATAGGACAAGGTGTTTGGGAGGTATCATTCCTCAAAAGTGAGATCTCACATCCTGAGTATTTTCCTGATGGGCTTTGGCTTTCTTTAACTAAAACATGGCTTGCATTAAAAACTCCAGATATAAGTTAATACGTTAATCTGCTGGTGCCTGTGACGACCTTTAGACTGTTAAAAATGAGGCTTTAGTCAGCAACAGGGTTTTATGCTTGCAATACAGGCTTTGGAAACTTCTTCATACTGTGCACTCAGTTGCTTGTACTTTGGAAGTGCAGTAGACCATTAGCTAACTAAGCAGTGCATCAGAATCATGCAGTTCTCAGGAAATTTTGACCATGTATGCTGCAAGTCTCAGACCTTAGGCTACAGGCGTGGGAGCGATTTGATCATACTGCAGTTTCTTGCTTGCCCAAAGGGAATCACTATGAGGGAACTACAAAGAGTGAAGAGGTTGTTCAGGATGGCAGAGAAATGCTAACAGATTCAAAGCTCCATCTGAAGTAAACTGACTTAGCCCTTGCTCTATTCCCTTTCATTTTTGCATAATTTCTGGCATAAACATAGGCTCCCTGTGTCTATGTTGCATGCAATCAGAGGTAACCTTTCTGTATTATTCACCCATTCCTCTTATACACAACCTTTTTTTTTTTTTCCCCCAAAGGTAGTTGAAGAGGGAGGATAGAACCGAAGTGCTATTGTCGGTGTGAAATCCTTTGTTATGATTATTAATTCGTGGGTTATGTGCACAGAAGACTGTACATCTGTATTTTTACTTTAAAAGATTCAAAGAGGAACAATTTACCAAAGTTGCTTTGAGGCACGTTCATAATGCCTACTGAATTCTTATGGGGGAGGTTCTATGCATGTACAAGGTACTAATGTAGAATTATTGCATGCAACGTTTTTTTGGATGAAATTTTGTCCCTATATAGCCAAATTATCAGTGGTTTATCTGTAAGACTTTTATTAATCTATTTAATTAAATGCATCTTCATAATATGATTTCATACATTCTATTATTTTGTGAAGTAAAGAGTAACTATTTGCTAAGACAAGCTGAGTAGACAGAAAACTGTTGGTAGAAGTTTGCTTTATCCCTTGTTTACTTGCGTAGACTGAAAAGAATGACACTTCCATTGTAGAAATGTAGAAATGAATGTTTATAATTAATTTTATCCTTGTGTTTGCTTTGTTTGCTCTGCTGTCAGGTGTGTTGTCAAAGCTGGGTAGGAAAGATGAAAATCCTTATGCACCCATAAATCTTCTGGCTGACTTTGCTGGTGGAGGTGTCATGTGTGCACTGGGCATTGTTACAGCCCTTTATGAACGTAACAAGTCTGGCAAAGGGCAGATCATTGATGCAAGTATGGTAAGTTTGGTCTCAAGGAAGGTGGGGTTTCTTAGGTTTGCTTGTTTGGGTTTTTTCCTACTCTGAAGTCTGTAAAAGGGAGGAAATTGGAGCTATTCATAAAGTTTCAAACTGAGAACTTGGGAAAGGGGAAGTAAGTAATCTCATAAAATGGCTATTGCTTTGTGTGCAAGCAGTTTTCACATATCACTGTAGCCATAACATCTGTATGACATGGGGACATATTGCAACTCTTCCCCATGCCATTCCTTGGCTTTCCCTTTACCAGTCTGACTTCATCAAAAAAATATCGGTTGTGTATATTTGATGAATAAGCTTGATGTATGGAAATAGAGTGTATAATAAACAATTAACACCATGCAAAGAGAACAGCAGAGATGATGATGCTAATAACATAAAGAATTACATTAGCTTTATCCAAAATACATCTGCTTATGAATTTGTGACAGGTTATGTCTTATTAGACACTGTTCCCTCGAATAATTGCACTGCCATAGATTATTGCCAAGAAGTCACTGTCAAACATTGCGTTAATGTGCTGTAAAATAAATGAAAGGCTAAATTAGCTTAATAATGAATACTATAAATTTTTTCACTGCAAGGCCACCCACTTAACAGAGAGGAAAATACATATTTACATTTATCCTTGAAACCTACATTACCTGCAAGTATTTTTTCTCTCTCTGTCTCTCTCTTTTGCTGTTTTTCTTTTTAAAGAGTGTTGCAATTAAAATTTGACCTCTCTTCAAAGTGGTGTGATACAGTGAAGGCTGTGATTTAGACTTAAATATAAATTGAAAAAAATTATATTAATTGAAAAAAATCCCTTTGTTGAAGAGGTTTTGAAGGTAGAAGAACAGCAAGAGATGTTAGCTATCTTGACTTGAGTAAGTTTTTGACAAATTCACATGACCTCAGAAGCAGGCCACGGCATTATGGTCTAGATGAAAATTCTATGGGATCGGTGCAAAACTGGTCTAATGTTTTTACCCTGACTATAGTTATTAGTAGTTGATTGTCAAAATCAAAAACATATCAACTGGAGCTCCACAGATGTCTGTTAGTTTTTTCAGTGTTTTCTCCAATAAGCTGAATGATGGATGAGCAATTGTGTTTAGTAAATTTACAAATGATATGCATGTGGGAAGAACTACAAGTATGTTGGATTAGGACTGAAAATGACCTTTTCAAATTGGAGAAATGACCTGAAAAAAATTGGCTGAAATTCATGGAAACCACTGCTCTGTAGTTCTCTTAGGCAGAAACAATTAGCTGCACAAATGCAGTATGAGAACAATTGGCTGAAGTACAATCCTGGGAGTTTGTAGTGGTCACAAGCTGAACATGTGTCAACAATATCATGTTGTTGTAAAACACACACACGCACTGTATTAGAATGTATAAACAGGAAATAGAGCCAGCAAAGTTTCTGAAGTAATTCTAATCTATTCAACATTTATAAGGCCTCAGGAAATTACTGTTTCTGACGCTGGCCATCATCTTTCCAAAAAAAATCACCAATTTGAGGAAGTCTGAGAAACACAACAAAAATGATTGTGAGTCCAAAAATGTGACCTACAATGGAAAATTGAAAGAGTTTGTATATTTGTGAAGGAAAAATGGTGGAGAATTATGACAAGTCTTCAAATATTTAAAAAGATATCTCTTGTAGTTTTGAGTATTATTGTATTTTCACGATTGGTACTTTAAGTCATTAAAAGAATTTGTTGCGAGAAGAGTCACTGTAAGTCTGCTAATGTCCTAATAAGATCTCTGGATGATTGGGAATGGAATGTGGTGTGGGTTTTTTTAAGCCCTCAAAGCTTCTCTCAATATTTTCTTGTGTCATGGTTGTGGAATTTACAGTTCACTGCTGATGTTCCTGGTGTCCTGTGAAATGGATGGAATATTGTCTAGTATCACTGGATGTACTTTACCTGGCATTTTGTTACATTCCTTTCATTTGAACAGACTTTCAGTGAGACAGTTGATGAAAAACATACATGCATAATCAACAGCAAAGACAGTTAAATAGACTGGGTTGATGAGCCTGTTTTTATATCTCATTTTTTTTCATGGAAGTAGATATTTTTAAAATCACACTACTGCAGCATTTCAGCTGACATTTTGTTTTAACATTCTTTTTTATTTAATAGGCCTATTACTTAAGGTGCTCTATAGTGTAGGTAGTCTGAATATGTTAACGACTCTGACACGTGGTGGGATTTTCTACAGTAGAAAAGGGAAAATGGATTTCTTTTTTAGGAGCTCAGGATTACTCTTACTAAGTTTTCATCTTACTTCATCGATTCTTTTACTGACCACTTGTTTGTTTTTTCCTTTTATTACAATGTCTATTTTTCTGAAATCATCTAAAAAAAAAATTATTTCTTGTCTTTAAGGTTAGTAATTCTAGATTGAGGTCCGGATTTTTGTGGTAGAAGAATTTGTTATTTATCTTTTATTTCTAATTAGTATGCTGAAAGGTGAAAAATTATCATCAGTAATATACGCATGAGGAACTCCTCTAGTTAGTGAAACTAAAGTCAGGGTAGAGGGGATTAGGCCAGGGGTTAGATTTGCATCACCTGTTCACAGTGTCCACTGTTAATGTTGCTCTGCGTATAAAGTAGACACTGGGTCCTGCATTTCAACTGTCTACCTCAGAAGAATTAAATGCCTGGTCTGAATTGATTCATGTTAGTTGCTGTCTCTTCTCATTGACTCTATAGGGATCGTAGGTATCTCACAGTGAGCCTGATAGTTCCCATGTGCTGAGTAGGTTGTGGAGTGGACACTGCAATATGGTATGGTAGGCACAATTGTACATCTGCACTATCGTGCCACGGTGGAATAGAGGCATGTGAGTCAGGGCCACTCTTTAAGTTCACTCCAAATTCAGACACAGAGCCTTCTGCTGATGGTAGGCATCTGACCAAGCGTGACTCACTCTTTTCAAAAAGACAGCCACAGGAGAGGATGGTGGTAATAATCACTTGCATAATAGTCTCGTGGCAAGAGCATTTAGCTGTCCAACAGAAGACTGAAGTTCCAGGTTTTTCTCAGCCTTGAGGTATTCAAAACCAAAACTCCCACATCCTAGAGGCATTCCTCAGTCACAAGGATGAAGATTAGGTTGGTGTGGATTCTTTCTCAGTTTTGTTTGATCATTTCACTCTGCGGAAGGAACAGAAGACTTGCAGAGCAGACAGGTCACCCAGCGTGGTGGTGCCTCTGGATTCCTGTTCCTGCTTCAGAGACTGCTGATGCTTTTAGCATGAGAGAGCCATTAAGTGAAATGCATAACTCTTTACTGTAATCGTTCTGCAATTAGGTTTAAGTGGATTCTCCCCATGTTGTCCTTTTCATGTTTTAAAAGAAAGTGACCACATTAGTGTCTGTGTGGTGTTATTTGAGCATGCCTTTGGAGGTTTGGTGCAGATGTTAGACCTTTTTACTTGTCTCTGAATTGCAGTGGGCCTCAGGCAGAAGCTAGCTGTCCAGTTGCCCAGCCAGGGATATTTCTAAAGTCCCTCTACCAGTCCAAAACAGATGCGCTATTTTATTTTAAGTGTTTCCAGGGTAAGTAGCACTGTACATAGGTATTGTAAATAGTTCTGTCAGCACCAAAATCTAATTTGCAGTTACAGCTTATTCCGATATTATCCCCATCTATTATTATCCTTACTTCCATTGGGTTTTTTTGTGTATTTTTTTGTTAATGTGAGCAGTGCAAGATCAGATTCTTAGTAAAGCAAACACTATTTTTATATCCTTGCAATCGTTTTACAAACATGGAGATGAAGGTATACAGTATTTTCTCATATGAAAGTCCTTTAATTGACTTTAACATGTGACAAGTAGGGCAGAAGTACTCTTGTCCTTGTGGCAGGCAGTTGAGAAGGAGGCCAAGTAATACACATTAAAAGAAGAAACCTTCATGACTGCATACTTCAAAGATTTGCATGTTTTAAATTCTTGCTTAGAAAAGTAGAAACTAATAGATCTTTCCACATGAAAATTCAGTAGCTTTTTATTTTGGTACAATCTCTGTGCTTTTCTCTATAGACAATATTAGGTTAATTTTACACAGCTGAAAATGCATGAATCAAAATTACTCTCAAAATGATACAGGTTTTTCTCTGTTACACTGGAATGTGTCTGGCTATATTCTGTTACTGCCTCATCTTCTCTTACAGTTTTTCTAATGCAGTTGGAAGAAAATGGATTCTGCTGTTGAGCAAAACTGTAGGATGTGATTTTGCTTGGAAAGGCTAGTACAAGCTTGATACTTATTGAAAGGCTGAACAAACTGAATTTTCATCTGATTGTACTCCACATAGTCAAAATGTTAAGAAGCAAGTTGCAACAGGATTAATCATGTTTTCTAGTGCTGTATTCATCAGATACTTGCCTATTTGGAGATTACCTTGCTATGTCTATGTATCAGCCAGTGATGAGAGTGGGAGAATAATTTTTGTTTTAATTTAGTGATGGAGATGAGCTTCCAAGTTGCCATGGTATAAGAGAGCCTTAAGCCTTGATTTCCTTCCCGTTTTCTTCTAAAAATAGCAATTTTATTATAATCAATAAATTGAAAGAAGATTAATGTTGAGATAAAAATTTTATACTTGCAGGACTGGTATAGGCGTCTTGATTTCCAGAGGTTTAGAAGGCTTGGTGCTGTCAGATACTTTATGCTCTATAGAGCCAAGAAGCTTGTCCCATGACATAAAATTACTTACGTTCACTTTGTGAAGTTCTAATGATTGTAAACTTGCTAAATGATGAAACTTTATGTGTTGAAAGTGTGTTACCAATCTGAAGCTGCATTATTACATTTTTGCTCCTTCTTATTCTCGAATTCTAGATTATTTCACATATGCATATAAACAATAATTAAAAACTTTAAGAAATTAAACTGCTTACCAGAGATTTTGCCATTAAAAATCTTAACAAAGGACAAAACTGGTAGTAGTTTTTTGGTATTTTGTTTTATGTAGAATTAAGATAACATGCCAACTAATTTACTGAAGCTGTTACTTTTTCCTGTAAATCTCCAAGGTAGAAGGAGTAGCATACCTAAGTTCTTTCCTGTGGAAGTCACAAAATTTGGGACTTTGGAACAGACCTCGAGGTGAGAACCTGCTAGATAGCGGTGCGCCTTATTATGAGACCTACAAGACCTCAGATGGAAAATTCATGGCCGTTGGTGCCATTGAGCCTCAATTCTATGAGCAGTTAATAAAGGGTAAGTAGCTTGGAGCAATTGTTTCATATCAGCAAAGCATGATTGAATGCATTCTTTAATACTTGATTTTGACTCATGACATTAGTTATGTTGTTCTTTGTAAAAGCCAAACTCTTCCTGAAATTAATTGGGCACTAGTGGAAGTAGTTTAGTTAACTTTCTTCTTTTTTGGTTAATTTCTTTCTTTTTCATCCCTTCTTCACCTTACCCATAGAAACTAGACTTAAATTACAGGTTTTATTGCTTTATTTTATTTGGTGTTTATTCTCTTTCCGTTTTTCTGAATATGAAGGATATAAAAAGTTCTCAATCTAATTTTAGTTTTGCTTAATGAGTAGAAGGGATACCAACAAACGATATACCTAAAGTGGATATACCTAGTGTTATGTGAACCACTTTTGTACGTGCATGACTTACATGTGGTAAATCTTTGCTGAGTGAGGGTGGCAGTGGAGTAGCTCCTTATTCTTGCTCATTCTCTCTGATTATTCTGTGAATTGTAACATGGATACCTGTGCTGGGTTTGGCTGGGATAGAATTAAATTTCTTCATAGTAACTTGTATGGGGCTATGTTTTGGATTTGTGCTGCAAATTGTGTTGATAACACACTGATGTTTTAGTTACTGCTGAGCAGTGTTTACACAGCGTCAAGGACTTTTCTGCTCCATTGCCCCACCAGCAAGTAGGTTGGGGGTGCACAGAAAGTTGTGAGGGGACACAGCTGGGATAGCTGACCTCAGCTGACCAAAGGGATATTCAATACCATATGACATCATGCTCAGCAATAAAGGCTGGGGGGAGGCTGGCAGGGGGGGCACTGCTCGGGGACTGGCTGGGCATCAGTCAGTTGATGGTGAACAATTGGTTTCCATTTGCATCACTTGTCTTTCTTGAATTTTGTTTTCCTCTCTGTCCCCTCCCCCCCCCACACCTTTCCTTACAATTATTATTATTATTATTTGTTTGTAATTATTAAACTGTTTTTATCTCAACACACGAGTTTCTTTCTCACTTTTACCCTTCCAATTCTTATCCCATCCCACTGAGGGGACGGGGAGTAAGAGAGCATCTGTGTGGTGCTTAGTTGCCAGCTGGGGTTAAACCATGACTATTCCTCTCACAGGCAGTTACTGCCAGCTCAGCCCCAATCAGCTATGTTGTGCTAACAAGACCATAGTCAGTGCCCAGGGCCTGCACTTCCAGGAGTTTTTGAAATTCAGGAGCATGGTGAGATGAAATGAAAGTAGGGGATTGGAAGGTGTCCCACCTTTGGTGAGCAGGATTCCAAAGAGAGATCTTGTTCTGTACACTTTAACTTTGTACTCTTGCAACCTGTGGTTCTCCTAAAGTTCTGGCACATCTGTGGCTCTAAATGGCTGCTTCTCTGTGTAGCTTATAAACGTAGAATATCCAAATTGGTACATGCTGATACATGAAACGCATAAGGCAGGCTCCTGGAGTGACTCAGGGACATGTCCAGCATTATGTGCTGCCCTCAGATCAGATGTCAAGTTTGGAAGAGCCATGTTCTTGGCTGAAGAAGCGGGTACTTTGTCCCTCATTGTCCTGAGAATAACCTGTTTGTGAACTCCAGTTCTAAGCTACTCAATCTTGAAAAAGAAAGTATGGTTGATTATTCCACACTTTGCAGTTCTTTGAAATGTTATTCAATCCCTTGAGATTTTTTTGCTTGCAAGAAATGGAGTTGGAGAACAAAAATAAATATAAAGCTATCAAAGTAAAATGTAAGACCTCGCTCTGGAAGTTGGGGAATTTGGAATACCAATACACGTCTTCAGGGAGAATGCCTGTATTAAATGCAAAGAAAAAAAGAAAAGAATAAAGCTGCTTACTCAAATACCCATATGTTTGGCTTAAAGTGATCAAACACTGCCCTGCAGTATTCATGCAATTCAGTATTTTATTCTTCTGTAGAGATTAAGTTGAATAGCACGTACTTCTAAGCTACAGGAGTGGGATAGAATCTGTATTTGTTCAAAAAGAAAACAAATTCTGTAAAGGAGTCTGGTCTTGTTTGTTTGTGACTCCTCTTCTCAGTGAACCTTTGCTGGACACTCCAGCTTTCTTGTATTGATCATTGCTACGGGGCAAGACTCGGGCTTTTCTCTCTCAGCCAGCCAGCCAGCTTATCTAGAAGGAAGACTCTGATGGATGAATCCAGTGGTCAGGCAATATAACATGATCACTGATTGGTCTCTTGTCTTATTTAGATAATCCTTCACTGAGGAAAACACTAAAATTCTCTGTTTTCCTTGTAGTTGTTTCTCAGAAATTTAGAGCATGAAGTTGGAGCAGCAACTGTGAATTCATCTGCCTATATTGGGGCACCCATATTGGACAACTTTGTTTTCATGTTTGAAAGTATTCCTTATACTTACAATGCACAGAAATGGCTTGATTTTAACAGCTGAAGTTTCAAAAATAGTTATTGCAGCAATAAAGAACTGGTGTATCCAGTTGTAAGTAGATAACAACTGCAGTCACGGCTGTGCCTGTGTTTCAGTCCATTTCTGTCATAATTAAAAAATCCAACATACAGACTACAGTCTTTAAGGAAATTTTGCTTTTTGCCTTTAATTGTATCACAAACTTCGCTTGTTTACAGTTAATATTTTTTCTTCTTTGTTTTGTATACATATGCTGTTTAAAGTGTCAGACAGAACTTGAGATTTTTTCTCAATATTGCAGTTAAAATAAGTGGTCTTTCTTCATTGTATTTTAGGTGCATATTATGAATTGTTCAGATTTTCACATAGGAAATGTTTATCCTCTTCAGTAGTTACAGTTGCAAGCTTTCTGAAGCAACAGTGTACTAAATTAGAACAGCAGATCCTTTTTGTGGCTTAGGGATTCCTTCCTTTCTGGGATATCTATTGCAGAAATTAAATTCAGAATTTAAGCCTTTGAATGTTATAGGGGAGAAAAATCTGCTTGTGAGAATTGTGTTGCTCTTCACAAATCCGAGGAGCTTTGACTGCAGCTGAGTCGTCTGTTCAAGGTATTAATTCCCTACTTTGAAGTGGTTTTAAAATTATATGTTCCGGTTACAATTTCCATAATTTTATTTCATACTTATTTCCTGTAGTTCTGGTCAGTTCTGATGGTGAACAATTTGGTGCTGTTCCAGATAAAATATATTCAAAAGCCACTTTATGTCTCTCTGTCCATATTCAGAGAGTAGGTTACTTTTGCCACCCCTGTCTAATGAGAACAGAAGGATACGGGTGTTGCAGATGTAAGAGTTGGAGATTTAAAGATTGCCGAATTGAGAAGGGAACATGATTTCTGAACCATTTGTCACTGCTCACAGAATTCTGGTTAACAGAAGTGAAACTAATTTCCTTTTGGTTTTGGTTCACTTCAGTGTTTCCCTGGAGAATTAGGAACCCAGTGCTGGACCGGAGTGCAGTTAATGACACGGCGAGGAAAGTTCTTAAGAGGTCTGCAGAGAAACTAACTAAGTTTAAGAAAATACAGAGTCTTAGTTTGAGAAGATTGTTGGCAGGGAAGATTAAATTTCTGCTTACCACAAATTTGTGATTTTTTTTTTTAGAAAAAAGTTCATATAAGAAACTGAAGCTATATAAAATAGATACCGTAAATAATTGCTGTAGTAGCTATAGTATTAGGAATTGTATTCTGGGCTCACTGTAGACTGCTTGCTGTTAACAAGCATGCTGTAGTCCTTTTTGCTGGTATTTATTTTGTTGGATGACTATGAAAGTCATCCAATAAATAACTAAAATACCTTTGCATCTTATGAAAAATCTGATGTAAGAAACATGTGCTACTAATGTTGAGTCTCAATGTTTAGATAAAAAGAGACAGAATGTCTTCCAACTGACCTGCAAATTGCTTCTGCAGGTTTCTCTTCTTTTTTAGCAATATGTGCTTAGTATTGCTGTAGCTAGGCTACTGGAGGCCTGCAGAACGCGGTAAATTTTGTGTATCCGGTGAGAAGTAAAGGTTTGGTTTTGCATTATCATGTGGTGTAAATCAGTTACTTAAGGTGAACTTATTATCAACTTACGTTGATGTGAGAAGCACTAACACTCATAGAATCATAGAATCATAGAATGGTTTAGGTTGGAAGGGACCTTGAAGATCATCGAGTTCCAACCCTCCTGCCATGGGCAGGGACACCTCCCACTAGACCAGGCTGCCCAAGGCCACATCCAGTCTGGCCTTGAACACTTCCGGGGATGGGGCATCTACAGCTTCTCTGGGCAATCTGTTCCAGTGCCTCACCACCCTCAGAGTGAAAAATTTCTTTCTAATGTTTAATCTAAACCTGCCCTTCTCCAGTTTGAAGCCATTACCCCTCGTCCTATCACTACATGCCCTTGTAAAAAGTCCTTCCCCACTCAATAATGTTCTGAACACATATTTGATAGTACTCCTTTCATACTACTTTGATACTCCTACATTGTGTAACTTCTATTTAAAAAGAAGGAAAAAAAAATTAGGAAGCACTTGAAAAACATAGTTTACATCATTATGGATTTCCACAGGGCTCTCCATTTTGTAAATGTAGAGTATTGTATGCTGTATTACAAATCTGCTAATGTACCGAATTCATTACAACGTTGTTATTAAGATGTGCAAAGCAGGCAAACAGTTTCCTCATTAGATTTTAGACACTCTCAGTTACACATAATGTTAAGTTTTCTTTGAATTTATTTATCATGATAAGCCTTAAACATTGTACAGATACTGTAGAGGGACAGGTTCTTGCTGCATCAAAACATTTGCGATTGTGGAAATAAAGTATGTAAACTTGGAGTACAGCTATGGATGCTTTTGCAGCGGTGCTCTGATAGTACTCTGGGCCTTTTGCTGAACTGTCACTTTCTTAAAAATGATTTAGTTTCAGAAACCTTGAGCAGAGAAAAAAGTTTACGTAGTTACTTTAATGAAAATTTACTACTGTCTTGGAATATTCTAAAGTTCAGTTCCCTCTCAGAGTGAGAATGAATTATATTTAGAGAGAGAGGGCAATGGCATACACCTTATGGCTGTGGTTTAAGCCAAAATTAAGCATTCCTGTAGATGGTTCTATTCAGTCATGTTGTGGCAACATAATTTCAAAATTACTGTGCTATAAGCGTGCAGTTTTGAAAAGAAAATTGGAAAGTTAAAACAAGAAAATTCTGAACAAAGCTCTGCTAGGGATCTTAAATAATCTTTTAAAATAGTATGGCTGAAACACTCTAAGAAACTCTTCATTTCCAATATACCAAAGCAACTTCGCTAATTTATCTAATGAATTTTACTGTTTTCTCTTGAAATAGGTGCCTAATTTTACTGTGGTTTGTCTAAGAAGTTCTGTAGAAACAGATCTTTCAATTTGTTGCATTAATAAATGAAGTGCAGACATATGTCATAAAGCTATAGCATTTAAAGGAGACTTAAAGCTATATCACTATAAGGAGACTTAATTTTTCATTTTTCAAAAGTCATTATTTCAGAGCTGTTATTTCAAAGCTGGGCTTTTCTAAACAAAAACCCCTAGATGAAAATTTGAACAAAAAACCTTGGAAACAAGTTGTGATTGTTTTACCAGTTATTCTCTGTAAAAGATACTTTGCTTTTGATTACATTGGGTGAAATCTGTCATCCTGCGGTATCCCAAACAATTCTGTGCTGTGTAATTGTTTCCTTGTTGACTCAGTCGCTCCTGCTGTGATTCTGCTTGTCTGCACCACAAATGGTTAGCACAAGCTGGAAAATGAGAAGCTGGAGTGCTTAAATGCTGTTGGTTCATGCTATTTAAAGTTGAAGTCTTCAGTGGTCAGTGGAAAATGAGCATGTAATATTAAATTCCAGGTTCTACATATTGTTCTGTTTTGCTAGAGCGTGTACGATTAGGTTCAGCCAACTTTCCATCTGGCACGATCTTCAAATATAATTGTGTAATGGGATAATGGTAGAGCTCTGTTCATATTGGACTGGCTACTAGAACCCAACCATAATTAATAAGCAAATAAATACTTATGAAACAATGTTTCCAACTGACGAGATTTCATGCACTGAAACAGAATCTCAGTGTATTGTTAATTAGCTTTACTTACTGTGGAAGGTAAATTTGCCTCATCTCCTAGTCCTTAGGTAAACTATATAGCACTGCTCATCTTTAGTATTATACTTTGAAGATTAATAATCAAATTAATTTTGAAAAGCATTGTTAGCTTCTGTTTATTTATAGATGTTCAACCAGTATGGGTAATCTTCAGCTGGTCTTTTATTAGGATGATACGAATAGTTATGAAGACTAGATTGTAAATTCAGTGATTTAAGGTGCACATGACTTGGTAACTCAATGAGGAATAATGTTTACTGTGTAGTAATACTTATCCTGATATTCGTAGGTGAAAATGCTTATTCTGTCGATGACTGTTGATTTTCTTCTAAACATGAACAACTGCAAGGCTGTATTTCTGAGTCGGGAGATTGGCAATTTCCCTGTGTTTTCCTTTGCAGTAGCAGAGTAAGATTTCAAAGCATGTATTAATTTTCAAAGCTACTATTTAAGAATCTTGTGATCAACAGTGAAATTCTTAAATATCATGATAACTTGGGGGAGACTCTGAGCCCCAAGAAATACAGGTAAAGTTTAGATGAGTTCTGTGTAAATTCTACCTGTCAACAGGCATCCAGTAGCCAGGCCTGTTAGTTAGCAGTTGCAAGTCCAATCATCAATCTGATACCGGATATCCAAAAATACAAGAAAGAATGCTCAAAATTAAATGTTTGCAGAACTCCCCATTTACTCTTGCCTTTTACACAGAGCTGATGTTTTCTTAGCAGCTCCTTTTGTTGTTGTTTGTGAAGTATTATGATGATCACCGTTCTCTAGCCTTTCTAGTTTCTCCCGTTAACTACTTTCTTAGCCTTGCTTTTTCTGAATTTTTCTGAATTTTTCCTGCTATGTTCATGCTCCTGATTTTCAGTTGTGACTGATTGGATAGCCGTCAATGTACCCCTTCTGATTTCTATTTGATATCACAGACTCTGTTTGTACCTCTGTTTGTACTGTCTCTGTTTTGAAAGTGTGGTTTAATTGCCTTTAATCTTTCTTGTTTCTTACATCCTTCTCGAGATAAACCCTACAAGAAGTGATAACAATTCTTAGATCTCCTTGAATTAGGAGAATGGAAGGGTAGGGAGTGCAGAGAGCAGAATCTGCGAGAACAGAAACAGAGATGGGAAACTGGCTGCATAGGAGAGATGTAAACTCCACAATGAGAGGGAAGGCGGTGCTTAGTTAAGGGAACGACCTAGGACTTGCCTAGTTCAGGACATTTTCAGTATAAAGCCTGTGTGTCCATCTTCTGCTCTTGTGCCTCAGAAGGGATGTGCGTGTTGCATACCTAGGTGGTCTATGCGATTGATCTTCTGGGAAGCAGCGTTCTTAAGCAGTTAGTGACTGTAAGGGCTATGGGTTTCACTTTTCCAGAAGAGCAGCAGTGGGCAGTGGGAGCCTGCACAGTGTGCTGAACAGGGGAGAGCAGCAAACACTGCTGGAGTCCTTTTGGACTGAGGGAGTCGGGAAGCAGGTCAGTTAGCCTGCAGGCACCTGCAGCTAAGCTGTCTCATGCACATTGAGGCAGTGATACCCATCCACACCGTCTTCTCATCTGTGGCGCAGAAATAACCCGGTCATGTTGGACACACTGTAGCCTGCTGAATGTCCAGCTCTGGCAGATGTACTGGCTTCTATGAGATAAGTATATTGCTGTAGTCCAAGACCCATTCAGCAGACCTTTGTGTTGCTACTGGCAGGTAGAGAATACAATATCTATTCTGGAAAATGTTCTCAGGACAAAATGTTATCTCCAGGCAGCTGCTGCTCTTATGAAGTGTTTATACAAATGAGTGTTTATTGTATGTACTTATTTAAAAGGTTGTGGCTGATGCAGTTTAGTCTAATTGCAAGTAACAGAACATTTCATTCTTCTGCTCCCTCCGCCTCAGTCATAGATATCACAATAAAGTTTGAAGCCAGTTTTAATTAGTATGCTCTGCTGTGTTGGACTGCCTGCAAAATACTAGCTTCTCGAGGAACATACTTAGTTATGGGCAGCACTTTAATTTATCTGAGCTACACTACAGTTAAACTTTGCTTTTCTACTTTCAGGTCTTGGGCTAGATTCAGATAAGCTTCCAAGTCAACTCAGTTTCTCTGACTGGCCTGAAATGAAGAAAAAATTTGCATCTATATTTGCACAGAAGACCCAAGCTGAGTGGTGCAGCATTTTTGATGGTACTGACGCCTGTGTGACCCCTGTTTTATCCTTTGATGATGTTGCCTCACATCAGCATAACAAACAAAGAAGTTCTTTTATCAAAAATGATCAGGAAGAGATAAGTCCTAGACCTGCTCCTCTTCTATCAAGGACCCCTGCTGTTCCGTCGCTTAAAAGAGATCCTTTTATAGGAGAACACACGGAAGAGATACTTCTAGAATATGGATTTACTAAGCAAGAGATTCGTAAACTTTATTCTGATAAAGTAGTAGAAATCGGTAAACCAAAAGCTAATTTATAGTCTCTAACTATGCAGATCAGAAAAATTTCAAGCTGATACAGTATATTTTTATGCATTAAAATTGAATTATATGACAAATGTTTGTGTGATGTCCCTTTTAAATATCTTTTTTTAATTATTGAAGTTTTAAATTTACTTGAAAACATTGGGAGTTACATACTTTTGTACCCGGATGGTCTGCAGTCTAGAATGACACCAAAATTGTGTTCTGACGATGTACACAGTTTGATTAGTAAGCAGCTGTAAATCCTCAAAATGTTTCTTTAAATATATGCTGTGAAATCATAGAATCATAGAACGGTTTGGGTTGGAAGGGACCTTGAAGATCATCGAGTTCCAACCCCCCTGCCCTGGCAGGGACACCTCCCACTAGACCAGGTTGCTCAAAGCCCCATCCAGCCTGGCCTTGAACACTTCCAGGGATGGAGCATCTACAATTTCTCTGGGCAACTTGCCCCAGTGCCTCACCACCCTCACAGTGAAAAATTTCTTCCTAGTATGTAATCTAAATCTACCCTCCTCCAGTTTGAAGCCATTCCCCCTCGTCCTATCACTACATGCCCTTGTAAAAAGTCCCTCCCCATCTTTCCTGTAGGCCCCCTTTAGGTACTGGAAGGCTGCTATAAGGTCTCCCCAGAGTCTTCTCTTCTCCAGGTGGAACAACCCTGACTCTCTCAGCCTGTCATGTTTGTTTCTTTTAATTCTTAGTTACACAGTTGCTTTGTAATATATGTTGTAATTACATGAAGGCAATACTTTTCATAAAATATAGTTATATTCTTCCTAAACAAGCGATTGTGGTGTTTACTCACAGATTAGAAGGAAATTTTTTTCTCTATCTTATCATATTAATTCATTTGCCTTATCATGCCAAAACAATGATTGAAATAATGCTGTTTTGTTATGTGCTGCTGTAGAGTTATTATCATAAAGTAATTCTATTTAATAGCTTGACTACATTTTCCTAATGCAGTTTCCTGATTGTATTACATTTGGAGTTTCAGTTTGCCTGGAGAATTACTTCAGAACAAAATTTTTTATTTTAAAATAGCTGCCAAATATTAGTCCTTTCCTCTCTTTTTGAAAAAACAGTAGACAACATAGCTGCACAGGTTTTAAACAATGATTATTCCATGGTGGTTTTCATTTCATTCAAAATTAAACTGTCATTTGAAACAGTCTCCTTGAATGCAAAAGAATTTTGCTTTTAAAAAGAATTAGTTCTATGGCCTTAATACAGTTTTCTATAGTCTAATGTATCAGGAATTTGGGGTTTTTGATAATTTTGTCAGAGTGTTTACCTTTCTGAAGATTATTTTGTTGCTTACAAAGACTTCCAAAGCTGAAATATACTTTAGCTCATTTTATTTGTGTCATGCCAAAATGTCAGCATTATTACTATACAAAAACTTTTACAGTCTACTACATAAACACCTGCCTGGAAGCAAGAATTGTCTAGTAGGTTCTGACAAATCAGATAAACAATCAGCAAAAGCATCTTAAGTTTCCAACTGATAATCACTCTAATGTAAATTACTGAATATTATACACCTTAACAGTAATATTTGATTTTTTGCTTAGTCCCAAATGCATCTGATTGTGTTGGATATCAATAAACATTGTCAATGTTTAAGCATTGAACAATAAACATTGTCAATGTCCAGCCTTGGAATTGAACCTGGAGAGGGATGTCAAGGCCAATAGGAAGGGTTTCTTTAAGTATATAGGAGACAAAAGGAAAACTAGGGAAAATGTGGGCCCCCTGTTGAACGAGACAGGTGCTGTGGTGACACATGATGCAGAGAAGGTGGAGTTGCTGAATGCCGCCTTTGGTTCTGTCTTCACTGCTCGGGCCAGCCCTCGGGAGTCCCAGACTTCGTGGGTAACAGAGAAAGTCTGGAGGAAGAAAGACTTCCCCTTGGTTGATGAGGAGCAAGTTAGAGATCAGTTAGGTAAACTGGATATCCACAAGTCCATGGGGCCTGGTGGGATGCACCCGTGAGTGCTGAGGGAGCTGGCAGAAGTCATTGATGGGCCGCTCTCCATCTTTGAAAGGTCCTGGAGAACAGGTGAGGTGCCTGAGGACTGGAGGAAAGCCAATGTCACTCCAGTCTTCAAAAAGGGCGAGAAGGATGACCCGGGAAACTACAGGCTGGTCAGCCTCACCTCCACCCCTGGAAAGATGATGGAACAGCTCGTTCTGGCTGTCATCTCAAAGCATCTGGAAGAAAAGAAGGTTATCAGTAGTCAAATGGATTCACTAAGGGGAAGTCATGTCTGACTAATCTGACAACCACCTATGATGGTGTGACTGGATGGGTGGATGA